>NW_019091360.1:1729029-1831046 GCF_001949145.1 Acanthaster planci
CACGCGCGGCAGGGGGAGGGATGCGCAGCGGGTAGGGACGCGCAGCGGGGGTGGGACGCACGCAGTGGGGGTGGGACACATGCAGCGGGGGTGGGACACGCGCGGCAGGGGAAGGGACGCGCAGCGGGTAGGGACGCACGCGGTGCGGGAAGGGGTGCGTGCAGTGGGGGAGGGATCATTTGTTTTCTAAAAAAATAAACTGATACAGAAATAAATCAGTAACAAAAAAAGTTTTTTCTTTTGTATATATCCAGACCCACCCCCACACAGCGCGACCCCTCCCCATGCGGTGCGACCCCTCCCAACGCGGCACAACCTTCCCCACGCGGCGCGACCCCTCCCCACGCGGCGCGACCCCTCCCCACGCGGCGCGACCCCTCCCCACGCGGCGCGACCCCCCCCCACGCGGCGCGACCCCTCCCCACGCCGCGCGCGGCGCGACCCACCCCCACGCGGCGCGACCCCTCCCCACGCCGCGCGACCCACCCCCACGCGGCGCGACACGCCCCCTGCCGCGCGTGTCCCACCCCTGCCGCGCACATCCCCAACAGTGACCATTGGGAACACAACACAAGTTGGGGGAGCATCATTGTTGCACTGGTGGTGCTTGCTACAGGAGGAACAATGAATTAAGGAAGACAAAAAGGGGAAGAGTTATTATCTTGTCATTTACTTCGAGTCTCGAGAACGTTTCATGTCACTGTGGAGGTCAAATATCAGTTCTTTTTGTCTTTTCCAAATCACGCTTCATACCATAACAAAGTTAAAAGTCAAGCCTTATGTTGGTGTGTTTTAATTCAAGTGTTTACAGTAAACAGCTAATGCCAAACTTCAAGAAATCCAATTATCTATGTTTCCTTTTCCTCTTATCACTGGATTTTGTTGAAGCCCTAATTTTGTGCAACATTGAATGTCCAAATCCTTTAAAAAATTGGATGTAAATTTAAGCAATGCACATGTAATTACAGTTATAACTTATTGCACTGATCAGCTGTCATAAACATTTTTCTTTTAAAACGTTGGTGATACAAGGAACACGATTTGAGGGACATGACTTAATCACTGATGTCTTGGTTGACTTTTGACAAAGTAAAACATTGAATGTTGAGCCCTAAAAATTGTGTGGGATGATTTCCCAGGGGATTTTCAAGAGTTTCAAAGTTCTTCAAAAATTCATAACTTCAATTCACTAGACGCTTACACCCACACGAATGACTGTCTGGTGGCTACTCTAATCTGACAGGCAACCTCCATTAACGTCAAAGTTTTTCAGCCAGGCCTGCTGCCTAGTAAAAAGAGCCCAGATTGCGCGGTGTTGCATAATTTCCTTTGTTCCCAATATTGGCATACAAACCCAAGGTGCCCAGTTCCAGAAAGCCCGGAGGCAAGTGGTTAAATAGGACCTCATCAACAAAATCCAATGACCAGAGGAAATTCCGTCCCCTCTGAACTTTACAGGTCAGTGTATTCCTTGAAGTTCAACATTACCTGTTTACTCTAAACACTTGAAGTAAAGACACACCAACATAAAGCTTGGCTTGTGACTTTGCTACGACTTTGACTTGAACTGACCAAAAAAACCCTGAGATTCGACAACCGTAAATCACACATGTACATGTTTGCAGCGCTAGAGAATAAAATGACCCAAATAAATTGACAATTCATAGAGCGCTTTGTGTTTTTCTACTGCCAAATTTTGGTGGGTTATGTTAAAAGCAGCCAATGTCTGCAATGCAAAGATTTGAAAATGGTAGAAACTGACAACAGAAACTGACAAATTTCCCTCTTTTTCTTATAGGAATTGCTGCTGCGGCTTATTTGGTGGTGCTTTTGAAAATTAACCAACATCCAAATGGATCCTTGCATCTACATGTACATGTATGAAGTGACATGAAACATTCTTGAAACAAGAAGAAAACGACTTGATAACAACTCACCCCTTTCTGACCTTCCTGAATTCATTGCTCCACCGGTCACAAGTACAACCAATGTAACATTGATGCAGCCCACCAACCTGCATTGTGTTCCCTAATGGCCACCAGCAGCGAAGTGGAGCAGGTGTACGCTGACCTCATCTGGTTCCTGGACCTCCGTTGATGGCCACTGATAATGATGGTAGACTGCTGTGGCTGTGCTAGGCACTCTTGGAGTTCTAAAAAGCAATTAAAAAATAAAGAAATTCATGTACAAAATGTTTTGAGAATGAAGTATGCAATCACAACCAGATGTAAAACTTGTCCACACAATTTGGTTCTTTTTTAACTTTCATTAAAGACACGAAGTATATAATACTTAAGATTTACATTTGAAATGCATGTACATGTAATTTGAAAACCTAGATACAAACCGGGAAGGCAATTTGTCAGTGTTTAAGCTTTTCTTATCTGCACACTTCAGATCAAACATCAGGTACATATTGGGATACATATACATTTCCTTCCTCCATGATACACTACAGAAATGTGCTGGCTTTTTGGATGCTGCTTTTTCACTATTGAAGACCTGGCTAGGTCTTATTATGTAACAAGCCATGGACCAGAAGCAAGGGCATTGCTCAAGCATTATCTGCAAGCAGCTTGACAGCCCTCATTAGCCATGCAGGTCAAATTTGAATTTGAGTGGTGGAAAAGGTCACTGGACATGCTCAATTCTGCCAGCAAACCCTTACTTTTGAAGTTGACAGCATTTGGCAACCGTGAATGCTGCAAGGTGCAGATAACCATATCAAAAAACATTTTGGCGGGATGGGTGGTGGGCGAGTAAGTGAGCAAGTTGGAATGAAAAGGAAAAAAAATTTTTAAAAAGGGTCAGAAAGAAACAAAAAATTCTGAACGCAAGCAAAAATTACCTTTCTGGGAGGATAAAAAACATAGTGTACATGCTCAATTCTGCCAGCAAACCCCTACTTTCCATAACTTTTGCAGTTCACAGCATTTGGCAACCGTGAATGCTGTAAGGTGCTGATAACTACATAAGAATACATTTTGGTAGGTTGGGTGGTGGGTGTGTACGTGAGGAAGTTGGAGAGAAAAGGGGAAAATTTTCCAACAAAAGCAAACAGGTAAAAAATAACTGGAAGAAAGGTGAAAAAAAAAGTGAACGGAACCAATTTTTTCCCCAAAGTAAAAATAACTGACACCTTCCATAGATATCACGTACATGTAGCCTCCTGGCTGACTTGAAATGAAGCACAAGATTTTCAGACCAATTTTTTTTAGGGGTGAGATTGGAGGCAAAAAATCACAAAATAGCCAAACAATGTTTGTTATAATAGCCCAACTACCAATACATGTACCTAGGCCAGTACTATAAATTTGCATTTGTCTCGACTACACGTATAGTGACCTGAAATCTTCCTTTTTCTTTTTTTACAATGTGCAAAAGAGGAGAACACCTCTCAGTACGGTACAATGCTGATGAAATGAACACAATGGGGTCAACACAGACTGCTCTGTACAGCGGTAACTCAGCATTTTGGTATACATGTATATGTATATGGTGCCTTGTGGAGACCCAGGAAAATTGGTTGAATAGGTCTCCACAAGGAATTTCTAAAGGTGAAGAGGTCTCCTCAAGGATTTCGTGAAACTGATAATCGCTCAAAAAGGATCAATTTTTTTCTTAAGTGTAAGAATCTGTCGCAAATTGAAGTGTTTCAAATGAGGGACATCCGGTCTAACCTTCAGCCCAGGAGAGTGATTCACGTTGAAATGGGAGCATTTTGAAAACATCGTTTCACACGCGACCGAATTAGTACTGGCGAACAAAGCCGTGTCTCCACAAGGACACAAATTTCGGAATATGTGTAGTGATCTGTTTTCAGCTGCTGATGCACCTGTTCCCAGCTCTGGCCTGCTCAAACGTTTGCCGGCCCGCCCTGTTTTGTGCACGAAGATTGAAAATGTTCCTCAAGTCTCACCAAAACTGTTCTCTTCCCTCCATCTACGTTTTGGGCAGTGTCCACTAAAACTCCAATCGCGAAGTGAAATCAAATTTCCTGGAGTCATTGCTTAAAAGGTTCACGTGATACATAGTATGTACATTGGAACTATGAATAGATGGACCAATAACCAATGAAGTTGGCAACCTATATGTAAGAAATGTCGGCTCAGGCAAGAATTGTTGAAAAAATTTAAACTGCGGAGTATCTGATGAATCTTTTTGAGGTGAGTCACAAAAGCTAAGTTTTCTACACGTACGTATGTATTTTGTTTTAATTTTGGGAGGTCAAAATCCTTGTCTTTGCAGTGGGGAAAAAACCCAGCGTTTCCGCGTAAGAGTTGCCCATGTTGCACGGTACTTGGCAGTTGGTTTACACGACCACTGCGCATGAATGTACATTGTCCACAATGACACTGGCCATACTTCATGTTTCTGGTGTTCCTTTGCAAGGTTTTCCTCAATCAGTTGCTGTCATCAGTCCTGAATATATTTCTTTTATTTTAAGCACATTTTCGATATGTGGTAAAAGTGTATGGAACATTTGAAAGCTAAGGGCAATGTCTAGTGTACATACATGTACATACCAGTAAGCACCTGATGGTTCAGTGTACATGCACCAGTGTTCAGTACAGTGGCACTGCACATTTTATTTTTGTGGAACCAGTGAGTCCGAGCTTCCAGGAAGCCAGATTGGAGAATGGTACCCATCTCATCCTACAACCCTGTGACCCGGGTTCGGAGCTCAACAACGGCAGCTAACATAAGGAGTGGAGTGAGGAGTCAGAAATACACACTGGAGTGAACAAAACCTCTTGAAATTGGCCAGAAAATCATGTGCTCTTATTCGAATGAAGAAACTTACTTTTTTGAAAAGCCCAAGAACTCTTGTTCAACGTGGACAGGGCCAACCCTTCAGAGGGCGTCTATGAAGGCGGTGTCTCCATCAACCTGAGGGAAAATAAAAATAAAAAACTTGCGTGATTATTGATAATTTCATGGTGGACAAGAAATAAGCTACACCCTGAAGCCTGTGCTGCACCTTTGTGGATCTTTCCAAAGTGCACCTCAGCAGGAAAACTGAAGGAAATCCAGAATAATATTCCACCCTGCTCAGACATCCTTAAATCTGAGTGTATATTTAATAAAACCCAGATCAGCCTAGACAAGAATTTATAAATCTTCAAAGATGCTACTTACTTTTAGCATTTTCTGGGTGCCAAAAAGTGACACGACACCTGTATATAGACTAAAACTTGAGTTTCCTTCATTTTGCCCCCCCCCCAAGAAATTCAGAAATGTTTGATCAGGGTGCATATAAAGTCGATTTAGCTGAATATGACAGGGCCAAGAGTCTGGATCGGCACATAGAAACCTTAACTCAAACGTAAAAAGTAATTTCAGTTTTATTCGCATGCGATCAATGTGGTCTCTTTGCCAAAAGAAAAATGAGGTTTGGATATCGGATCATAATTTAGTTCCCGAATGTTATGAAGGCTGTGCAGATGCCAAATTGTTACAATCACAATTACTGCCAAAAAACACTACAATATTAAATTTTATTGCCATAAAAATTGTGAGAGTTTTTAATTCTCCTTTTACAACCCTTGCACAGCTGTGTTGCAGTTTTAGTCCGCTATCTGAAGTCATTCGACTGCACCACACTGAGCACAGAGCATGACCGGTACCCATTGAACACCTGATATACAGCAGATTGTACAAAATGTGAGCCATTACACAACAATGAACTTAGAGGGGTCCTTGTTTCCTGAAGTGAACGGCACTGAATTAATTCCCAATGTTGGATGAAATGAGGGGAGTCGTGACTGGAACACCAAGGATCTTCATCCTATTAAGAAATACTTTGCAGTCTAGTCCGTCGGCTTTTTTGACGGACATGAAAAGCCTGTAAATCCTAGCCACCTGGTAATTAAAACAGCAAGTATACATGTAATAGTGAAATTCCTGCTACAATTTTTGAACAGATTCGTAAGTGGTGAAAGATGATAATAGTTACATATTGCAAACCATAAGCACCAATGAAAAGAGATGTCTCACAGATTATCAGGTCCTGCAGTCAGCAGCTTTGAATGTCATTCCAATTAAAAACCAGCAAGTAAAATCAAGTAAAAACAGGAGCTTAAAAGGATCCAAGAAAGGATCCCAGACCATCATCCATTCAAAACTTGAACTATCGCATATTGATCAAGTGCGGTATATTTTGATAAACCCAGGTCCAAAGCACTGATGAAAAGGACTTTCAGACATTCATCACTGTTTTATGGTGACATTTCAGAAATGTTTTAGTGCCTTATGGGCTGTTTGTATACAGTATTTATGAGCCCCTTTAGGGACGTGCAACCCTTCGAGATATTTCTCTTCGTACTGAGGTTTGTCAACAGAAAATTTGTCAAACTAAATAATGTTCTAAAAAAGAAAACCACTCGAGATGTAAATTGCAGTTTGTGCTGGAAATCAAATACCCTGAGTTTTTAAATTTGATGTCATTTTGAGCGGGGATATCTCCAAAACTAGCAGCATAAAAGCGCCTGAAAAAAAAAGGTCATGTGGCAAACATGGGCCCGTCCTATCACGTTCAATAATTTTGGGAAGAATGATTTCTAAATGAAACCACCCTCAGAAACACTGTGTCCTCCTCAAATAATATTTTGGGAAAGTCACCCGGAGATGGGATAAAAGCAAATTTCATTAACAACCTTTCACTTCCGGTACTACCGTTTCCAGGTCTCCTTGTTCGTGCACGTTTGTTTTCATTCCCCGTGCTTACTTGAAAACAAAATTGTACAATGTTGTGAAGATCTACTTTCATGCAGTGGATGGGTTCTAGATTCAGTCAACTTGACCTGACACAGTTCTTGTCAGCAAAGGTTTGATTAAAAGATAAAAGCGGAATATTGTTTTAAGTTTATTTCCTTATAAATTACAAATTCCTCAAAATATATTGGTCCATTTTTATTTTGGCTATTTTAGTAATAGTTAATACCCAAAGACTACTTTAAAGTATAATTCCGTAACTGTTCATCTGTGTATGAGACCACTGCATTGGGCCATTCTTCATGTATTTTATATTTTCGGAAGCAGGATATTTCTCTTTTAGGTCAGGTAATGTTTCAATTTCTATAAATGGATATGCTAGCAAATATTTTACAAAAGGCTTTTTTACAAGTTGAGATTTTAAGAAGAAACTGAATGAAAAATATTACAAATTCTAAAATCTGTACACGTTATTTTTCCGATCCAAGGGTTCCGGATGCGCACCATCAGGGGTCAACTTTCAGGCCCTATGATCATCATGTGTGGAGAGTGGTAATGCGACAAAAAATAGCATTCTCAATCTTGTTAAATATTGTGCACTTTTACATCAAAATAAACAAACGTATTGCACGCATAATGTATACTACTGATGAAGCCAAACTTACAGGTTATTTTCAGTGGCTGAAAGGGATGAGACCTGGCAAATATGCTGGATATTGTTGGAGTGATTTGAAACAATTAGAGAATGAAGAGAGGCAGACTTTCTAATAATTTTCTGTCAATTTTAATAATTTTCATTCTCTTTTGAGGGCTTTCTGAGGGGCTTTAAATTACATCGGTTGAAATTAAACTGAATTGTCGTTGTTGTTGACAGAAGTTTGGGTTTCAAGTAATCTGGTACAAATATTTGGACTTAAAACTTTAAAGGAGTCCAACTCCCTTTGATTTGCACTGGTAGCCAAGCAATTTTTGTCCACACACTACATGCAGCCTGCCTACTTATCCCCAAATGGTAATTTTTATAAATTTGAAGGTGCAAGTTTGGAAGACGACAGATAGAGTTGCGGGTTGGTTCATCTTTTGAGGAGCAAGCTACATTCATATCCAATCCAAGAAAAGATCGCCCAAAAGATCAAAATTATCAGAACATTCTAATGGAAATTTCTGCTGCTCGGCCAAAAACCAAGATCATTTTTTTTCTGTGGGTGGATTTTCCATTTTATTCATTCACAGTGAAGTGCAAAGTATCATCTTGTGACCATGCCCGTGTACACAGATAGCGGCTGGCTCATCGTAATACATGACAGGTGATACCAAGTGCTTGGAATATTAAACATGGACTGTACATGTATGCATCGACCAATTTATCCGCTTTCACCTTTGAATACTTCTTGTGATGTGCAGGGATCTACATATTCCTTACATTTTGAACAGCAGTGCCTATCTTTAATCCTTTTACATGTAACTAAAGCAGATGTTCATGACACTATGATTGAAAGACAAGTTTCTCTGACTGAAATCATGTCACATGCATGTAATTTTAATCGGCAGGCATGACAGATGTGAAATGCTCATCAACAGTGACAGTGGATGGCTAGCAGCTTCCTTTCACTTTCAAGCATGCAAGATTTGCAAAAAGCCTAAAACAAGATATATCCAAATCATTATGAAGCAGGTTTTGGAAAGGTCAAATGGCTTAGCTATGAAAATCTGTAAACGGATTTGGAACTTTTTCGTTTAACCGTGTAAATGTCCCATCCTTAAGTGTCATCTTGGCCAACAAAACTTCAACTCAAAGATACGATGTGGGAATTTCAAGCTACACTGGGATATATTCAGGTACAAAATATCCTTTCCTCTTGACAAGGACGAAGTGTGACTTTAAGATAAACGGTGTTGGGAGTAATCCAATTTTGAGTTACATGTAATGATCAAGAGTTTACATATAAAAACACACGTAGATGGTGCAAGACTGCGACAGTAACTAACTAATATTTGTCCGTCCTTTTGTTTGGGTGTGTGGAAATACTGGCAGGAAATGTTTAGATATTACATATTGCAATTTCATAATATGGCATATTGTTCAAAGGATTGTCTAAAACAAAATTACTGCGGCAATCACATGGTGGTTAGTAGGGTGTTCATGTCTGCCCAGCATGCTGATGTTTAAGACTTTAATCATTTAACTCTGATCAATATTGAAATATGG
Source organism: Acanthaster planci (assembly GCF_001949145.1). Next base: position 1,737,953 of record NW_019091360.1, read on the forward strand.
GCACAATCGTTGGTGCTCAAGACATCAGGTCCCCCCCTCCCAAATTCATCAAACAGTGTGAAGTAACCTTTCGCTGCCTGAGCCTTAGGTACTAGACACAGTACTGAACCTAACACGGTTCAACAGATACAACTTGAATCTACAAGGGGATCGGTGTAATTATTGGCAAGCAACTGGACAGAATCTGTTCAACCCATCACTATATACATGTAGGTCATCAGTGTTAAAGTCATTTGAGTCATCAGAGTCATTTGGTATGGATAGAGATCTCTCCAGCATACGAGTGACTTGCAGTGCTGAATGGTGCCAAACCTGACACAATAAGCGCAGTCAAACGTATGGTACCATGAAGCAACCACGGCACTGAGTCACCGGCGCCACCGCTCCAACAAAATCCAACACCATCACCCCAGGGCTTTCTTCCTCAATCCAACACAGCTGAACAACAAGTTCATAACGTGTGGCGATGAATCAGTCGAAACTTGACCAAACTTACACTTGGGACTTTGAGGGACTGGGGTTGGTTAATGTAAGACTGCTTACTTCAGGAAGTACGAACCCCCAAAATTCATAATTAACAAACGGCTCATATTTGTTCAAACCTGTCATATTCTTGAATCACAGACAATCTTTTTACCAGTTGCAAAATCATTCAGAAATATTGTCCATCAGCACAATTTTAAGTGTAATAAGTGCCAACCAACGGTGACTCGGGTTCGATTCCAGCCCAAGCCAGCAAGAGCAACTGGATTTGAGCCCTTATCCAATTCCATGGGCTTTAACCAGAATCTTGACAAGTAATAATAAAAATAATAACAAGCACCTGTAAAGCGCCCTCTATCTAGCAAACCATTCCGAGGCGCTGTATTATCATTATCCCTGCACATTGGACTCGCACATCATCTGAACATTCCTGAAACCATCTCAGCTCCCTGGGGAGTATACTAGCCCGGTGCTGCCATTTTGGCGCAAACGGCTAAACTACAATATCTGCCCTCACAGGTACCCATTTACTCCTGGGTGGAGAGAGGCACCGTAGGGTAAAGTGACCTGCCCAGGATCACAACATGCTGCCACCAGCTGGATTCGAACCCCTGACCCTATGATCAGAAGGTAGAAACCCTAACCACTAGGCCACATGCCTCCAAGTATCCAGGGTTTTCCCTCCAACCTCCAGAACTGAAGGTTTGTTTGTCTCATTCTCTCAACACATTTCTTAAGGCTTGTATAGGTACATGCATGTGACAGTACAGTGGGGTGTGGTCAAGGAATAGTTGGTTTCATTGCCAGACATAAATACAGACTTTCCTGGCTGAATTCTTCATCTTTGCACATGAATTAGCGACAGTGTCATTCCAATGAGCACGAAATAGACTGCCGATCTACATGTAGATCACCATTCAAAGAGCAGAACTGATCATTCAGTTTCAATCTATGAGCATGCGATGGCACAATCTTGTTAGTCAAAACACGAAGGGTCGGCATTCAATTTGGGAACACACGCAAAAGCATTGAAATTCGCGCGAACACTCCCACGGTATGTGTGTTGGCATTCAGTTTCGTGAATCGGTAAGCATATGTGAGGTTCGGGCAATGCAATTTTACATTAAATCTTTGTTTTTTCTTTGTGACTAGTTTATGCAAAATATTCCATGAAAAGAAATGTTTGGTTCACAGGTAGAGATCTCTATAAAAATAACGACTGATAATTTGCTAATTCATATTTTGTTTCTGTTTGAATTGTTATGAAAAGAATAAATAACAGCGAGGTAAAAGTATTTATATAAAAAAATGGACAAAGTGGGCAAATCTCTAAAAAGGATGAGAAAAATAGAATGAAACTCGAAAGCAAAACATGACTTTAAAAAATGTGACAAAAAAAAGAAAACAAGCCATCGTTTAATATAATCCGAAAAATCTTAGTATACATGTACAGGACATGCACATTTATGAAGAGCGAGTATACTGTGTGTCTTGTGTATATAAAATAAAGCAGTTACAAATCAGTAAACTGCATCTAAAGGAGTTTTCTGTGAGCATCCTTGATGAAGGTCCAGGGAAACGTTTCATTTCTACATTTGATGAAACAGGCATTCAGAATTAGAGCAAATGGACTGTATTCTTGATGGGTAATTTGTTTGAGATATAGAACAAATATGCACTCAAGTCAATACGTGGGACACACTCCTCGCGTGTCTTCTATTTGTAATCTCCCTTTCTGCTCTATATGCATCTTAATTTGAAGTATATTCCCCTCACCTTGAAGTTTGTCACTTTGAAGGCTCAAAATGCAAACATGATTGCCAATAGACGAAAACGAAAGTGAAATTTGGGAGGAATTTCTCACTCCAGTCATCCAGCGCAAAACCGCACTCTTCAACCGAATGAAATTAGCTCTAAATTGAATTTGTTACAAAGCACTATTCGACGCCTGTAAACGAATTTGAAAGCCGTACTGTATGAAAACGAAACATAAAAGCAACCAGCCTGTGAAAAAAAATTGTTGCAATACGAATGAACAATAAGGAATTTGACTGTGAAGAAGACGAATTGGGCCAGGAAAACCTACAGGGGAAACATAGGAGAGTGACGATCCGCTGGCTACTGACTATGAACTGGCTGGCTTTTCAGTGTGTACTCATTCCTACATGTGATTGTAGGTATTCCGGGCAAATCCTTTTTGGAATGCTCACATTATGAAAGTGGATCGATGGAACTAATGAAATCACGATATCAACGGATTGCTCATTTTAGTTTCATTTCAGTCAAAAACATGCACCAAAGTGAACCAAAAGACCTCTTGAAATTGGCCGAAAAAACATTTAGTACTACTTGCATGAAAAATCTTACCTTCTGGACAAGTCCAGGAATTCTCGTTCCAGTTGTATGGGCAGAGCACTCCTTCTACAGATGTCTATGCAGGTAGTTTTTCTTGTCAACCTGAGGGCGAAGCAGAGGAAACGAGCAATGCAATAACATGTATGTATCTTTGATTGTGGATAAAAAAAAAAAATAAAGTTTCCCTTTCGCCCGTTGCTACACCTTCATGAATCCTTCACAGCAAAAAAAACACAGCAGGGAGATTATCCGCCCCGAGCTGAAGTGCACCCCCAGTCAGCAAAAAGAAAGACGGGGGGTTACAAGCGGGTTCTTACACGCGTTCTGCGTCTACGCAAAAACCATACACGCTGGAGTAAATTAGTTATGCATACTCAGCATGCTCCGCATCAAACGCACATGTACATGTACTTGCGTGCCTCGTGGCACGCCTATGCGGTGAGTACCCAAACAACGCCCTTTTTTGTCCCGCTTGGAGCAGATAAGGGGAGATCCAAAGTAATGCTTCGAGTCCAGGTACAATTCAAACCAGACACCAATTTTCTGCTTTCTTAATACAGTAAAATCTTGTTAACTCACACTTTGGCAAACTTGAACCTCTGCTAACTTCAACCCTTCGTCATCACGTTATTGCACATGTATGAAACATTAAAAGTGGAAGACACATGTGCAATTTGTTCTTTCTTTATGGAAGTAGATTTTGAGGGTTTCAGAACTCACATTAACCATTTTCAAACAACTAAATTTTCTGCTACTAGAAATTTGGATTTTGACACATTTGAAGACACAAACCTCAACCAGCAGAAAATGAGAATATTGGGTTGTCCACTTAAAGGACATCACAGTAATTTTTTCAGTGAGTATTTGAAGTTTCACGTAGTCCACTTTTTGGGTGCTTTAAGAATTGTCCGAGTAAAATCCACGTTTCTGCCAGCAGAAAATTGAGTTTTTTGAAAATGCTTGTCGCAAATTCTGAAACCCTTAAAGTCTCCTGGGAGATGAGAAACACAGGTTATCAATTTTGGTGCTCCACAGTGAGCACATGAATACCCAGGCAACTCAAAACACCTAAAGCAATGGAGACCCAAAACTGCTACAGAATGGAGTCAGAAAGTAGAGAGGTTATCGTAGGACAGGTGTGGCGACGCCTTATTCCTTGCACACTTGATCAATTGAACTCTTGCACCAATTCTTCATACAAACACCAAGTTGGCTCATCAGGTTCTTTCTTGGTAGAGCAAATCTCACCCTCCTCTCTTCCACTTTTGATATCGTGTGCTGTTAGACATGATTCCGCGCCATTCTGATAACCTATACCGAAGGATTCCTCAGGTCATCGGATCTCTGTCTCTAACTCCATTGACAGCAACGTCCTCGAGTCGGTCATCAAGAGAAAGCGGACTACTGCTGACAGTCCTGACTTTAAAGGTGAAGGCAGCAAGGAGCAGTGCCTTCACTGGAAAAAACTTGCCAGGCTAATGGATTGTGCCTTGGCCTCGTCAGAGGGCGGTCACCTTAATGCAGCTTGAGAGGCTCTCAATCAAGCCAGCTTTAGCTGGCCAGAAATTGATTACACTGGCTGATGGTTCCTCTCAACGCTGGGCTACGGTAAAAGAATACATCACAAATGACTTGGCAGATGACTCTGATGATGAGAAATGACTTTGGAAAGCAGAGAAAATGGTCAAAATAGCAGAGAAAATCATTTTGTTCCTTTTGTCCCTACAACTATACCGGCAAGAGTCCAGTACCCGCCTCAAGTGCCAATCGCTGGCCACGTTAGAACCAAGTGCCCTTCCCTTTGGTCTCTTTCTCCTGCAGACCCAGTGCCAATCACAGCCTTCAATCACCAACTCAGCCACAGCACACATGTAGGGTCTGGGAAGCATCCAAACAAGAACCAACCATTTCTGTCCCAACCGGCGTAAAGGGTAAGGTCGAACCTTGCTTCTCATTTTAGCGAAACAGGATTAAGTGGAGCCCAGTTGTTCAAAAGGTCACTGCAAATATAAAATGCCGTTCCATAGTACCCTTCCTCTGCCAAACCATAATACTTTGGAATGTACACGTAGTCAGTTTGTTGAAAACAAAATTGAGGACCTGATTACAAAGGGATGTATCCGCTCCGAGCGAACAAAAGAGGGGGTACTTGTAAATGAAACTGACGGTCCTTTTGGTACCAACTCACCACACAGGTGCGTGAGTATATGCGCATTTGATGCGGAGCACGCAGAGTACACGCAACAAATTTATCCTGAAATGCATGGTCTTTGCGTCCACTCAGAATGCATGCAAGAACCCGGTTGTAACCATCTGTCTTTCTTTCGGCGATTGGGGCCCACCCTAGAATGCACTGGACTGTCCTACTGAAGCAATCCTCATGACAGGTGCAGAAGGCAAAGTTACGCTAAGTGCTAGATCTCAAACGCTCAAATACATGTCAGTACTAGCCATACTGTCTCATCACTCCATTTCAACCTGTACAACTTCTCATTCAATTTGGAGTTTGATCACCATCATCTTGACATACTGTACATGTACATATTCTCACCTCATCAGAAATACCGCCACTACGGCTGGTTCCATAGCGATTCTGCCAAAAGATACACTGTTATGGTCAGGTAATTAATTACACCCACTTTTATGCAACGAACCACTGAACCATGAGAGTGTGTATGCAATGCCTTACTACGCAATAAATCTCAATTCGAAACCAAGATTGCAATGAGCAACGTCGTGCTTTATTTAGCTGTTAAAACCAGTCGTAATATACATGTACAATACTTCAACAATTCTCCCTTTCTGTCTCAGCAGTGCCTGCCGTTTATTCACAAAACTATCATTAGGCCCCCTTGTTCATTATTGCCATCAGAACAGCACAATGGTGGTCATGTGATCTCATCTTGTCTCTCGATCGGAAGTCGGGCTTTCTATTTGTTTGCAACCTCATGACCAGTAGCGGACAGATTTGTCTCCAGCAAAACAAAGTGTTTAGGGGCACCCACCAAACTATTCAGTAACTTGGGGCTCATAGTCGACTCCAACACATTTCGCTTCCAGGTACCGCCAAGAAAGATTCACAAAATTCTCGCATATCGGCTCTTCTACAGTCACACCAGTCCGAGCAAGCCATTCCGGCCTGTACGAAACTTCGTCCGTTTTAGCGGTCACATGAACTCCTCTTCCTTGGCACTTGGCCCAGTTACAAAGTTCATGACCCGTTTGACATGTGTGTTCATGAACACATACACTACATACAGAGCTATTGAATCAAGCAGCTCATGGTTTACGGTTGTTCTTCCCATCCATGCCGTTTCCAGACGTAAATTCTGTCTTGTTCACTTGTAGTGCCAAAATGGCTCTCCGGTACGAGACAGGCTAGTCCCTTCCTTAACTATTTACATACACATATTCCAACACAATGTAGGCTACAGTGGTTACACATAAGGTATATTTACATGTATGCCAAAGGTACAGACAATCTTTGAGTCCAGGGCAACTGATTCTCAGGTGGTGAGAGTCAGTCCCAGCAGTAACACACTTATACATGTAGGCAGAGTCCATCACTTGCTATTTGTGCATCATGTTCCTTTGCGGCAACAAAATTACTCAAAATCTAAAGAAGGACGCATGAACTTGCGGCTCAGTGAATACTGCATATTCTGAGAAAAACGTATCATAACATAGTATCTGAATTTTTGATTTCAGATCAGAAGTTGCTGAGTCCTGTTTAAAGCTGCATTTGAATTCATAGCCTGGGAAAGCCTGAATTATAATTACCAAGTGTGCGTGTGTGTCGTGTCAAAGCTTGCACGTATTTCTAATGGCAATTTCCAAAAATGCATTTTTAGAGTTACACTATCGAGGCTTGTTTCAAGCAGATTCAAAAGAAAAGCGGCAGAAATCTTACAAAGATTTAAAAAGTAAATTATTCATTAAACAATTCAAACGGAATAGAAATTTTCAACAGGGCAAGAAGTCTTGTTCATCTCTTCAATTTTGCCAAATCGTGGCTAGAGATACTCCTCGATGTGAGAAGCTATTATATTGATCGTAATGTATAATTGTGTATGTTATTGCAACTGATTTTGTATATGGTTTGTTCATCAACAATGTGCCAGTCGGTGCGACCGAATAATTGGATATTCAATCAAATTGAAGGTCAAATATTCGAATAGTGAATTATTATTCAGCCCTATCGGAATTTGGGTGTGTTCCCCAAGCTGCATTCATGCGTCCCATTCCCATTCAATAAAGTCACTGATGTATATTTAAAAAGAGCTTTCTGACTAACGGAAAACAGTTCAGGGTCGTCACTTGCACTGAGTGCTTCTGCTTGTACATCGCTCTGGCCTCTTGCAATTCTGTCGTATGAACTTATTCCGATAAATCATAGATTTCCTCATCATCTCCAGAGCCCACCTACCCTTCTTTCAAGACCCAACTGGCATCCCTAATCATCTCAGTCGTGCTGCCCTTACTTTTCAGTAAAGATTTTGTATGACTTTCACCTCTTATTTGGTGTGTTGTTTAGTTCTTTATCCATTATTTAAACGTTCTTTGTGGAAAGTCTTTCGCTTGTCTCTTTGTGTGTTTTCCTTTTCATGGTAATAATGCATGGAAAGCCTGTATATATGGATCCCACATCTTCCACATTAAGTCTTCCGAACCATCGCTTCAAGCTATAAACCCTCGTATCTCTTTGTGGCCGGCGGGCATCTCTGCTGTATTCTGTTCTATCTTGTCAGCTGTCATATACCTCATCCATTCTGAGCAGTCAAGCAGTACCCACTATGTGTATATGGAGTCAACTCAACCAGTTGCTTATTCTTCCGGCAAAACAGCAGCAAGTTATAACAATGCTCTTGACACAAGGCAGGTCAACAGGAAACCAGCTCTTGTTCCTGTGTGACCTTCTTTGCTGAGATTAGATATTAATAAAAGCTATGGTGTGTACTTTTAATGCAGATCAACAGAATCCGTTTGACCAATTTGTTGTGGGTTTTAGGCATTATTAGAAATACATAAGATCTAACGTATGAGAAATGGAATTTTGGTTAAAACAGAATAAACAGTTTTTTGTGGTGACATGCAGGCACACAAGTTCGAATGGTAAGTTGTCCCTTGGACATCTTAGAGAGAGCGTGTTATCACGATCCCATCATGTGTTTTTGTAAAAGCATAATTATCTTTTAAAGCTTCTTTCTTTCAGAAGACAAACAATTAGGTGTAAACTGGAACATCAACAGTACAGGTAGTTTAAAAAAGGATATTATGTACATGTACCTGGTACAAACATGTATTTCAGCTTCAAATGCCCTTTTTTTAAACAATGATTTCTGTGTCACATACATGTAGTATATGCTTCTTTAATGAACTAATTTCATTTAAGGTCTTTTTGAGTCAACCCATTTTTTGTAAGGTAATGACTGCAGAACTGTCAAAGATGTCTGTCATGTTAAAAATCAAGTGCGACAATTATTATGTCAATCATTGTTGGTTTAGCACAGTTTTGAATTGATAATCAGTGGAATCAGTCTTTAGCAAAAAAAGCGGTTTGTGTCGCATTTCCTCAAAGGCTAGAGGGGAACTTTATGGAAGAAATCTCTGTTCACTGTAATAACATCCACCTGACTTCTTTGTTTTCATGATTGAAGAAAATTTGTGCCAACAATGCACCTGATTTGTCATAATTGAAGGCTTTTAGGGAAAAAAAACCAACTATGCACGTGAGTTTTGTTTTTTCAATTTTTCCGCGACTTGAGGATTACGGGAAGACTTAACTACTGTATGCACATAATTTTCATTTCAATTTCGTAAATGTAGCACTCCAGAAATGACAGTTCTTAACTAGGCATCCAAGTTTTGTTCTCTTTACATGATGGAAGTATTCCAGGAAGGTATCTGTGCTAACAATGCACCTGATTTGTATCATTTGTCACAATTGAAGGATTTCAGGAAAACACCTTCTGCGCATATGAGTTTTGAGCCATTTTGTTCACAATTTGAGGATTCCAGCAGGACACTTGTTCGGTATGCACCTGAGTTTTGTTTTGATTATAGGATTCTGGAAAGAAATGCACCCAAGTTTCGGTTTCCTTTGTCAAGATTGAAGGATTGTGCTAATAACAAACCTGAGTGATGTACTATTTGTCACGAGTATAGGATTTTTGGAAGGCACTTGTTTTTACTACATGATTTTTTTTTGTGTGTGACTCATGAAGGATTTCGGGAAAACAGTTTTGTTTCATTATTCATGGATGCGGGGTTCCAGGAAGACATCCTGAAGGGCCATGATGGAAGAGATTTTGTTTCGCTTGCTTTAGTCATGAACCAGAGATAACAATTCACCAGGGTTTCAAGTTATCAGTCATGAATGAAGGATAGCGGGAAGACACCCCAAAGGGCCTGAAGGACTATGATGGAAGAGATTTTTGGTTTCACCTGCTTTGTTAATGTACCAGAGTTATACCTAACAATGTACCAGAGTTTCATTGTATTTGTCATGAATGAAGGATTCTGAGAAGACACCCTGAAGGGCTTTAATTAATGGAAGACTTTTGAATTTTGCATTAATACTGCAAATACATGTGCACATGTAGTCTAATTGGCCAAAGAACATCCTTATTCCCCCCAAGTTACTTCTTTGTAACCTTTGTACATAATTTGCATACAACATTTACAATAGGTAATATCACTCTAATATTCTGCTACTGTGATTCTCGTATCCATGTACACGTGTGTACAGTACTCCTTGCTGTTTATCAGTCTCCCCAATGGGTAAGAGTACTCAAGCGTTTGCTCTAATACCAGTCTTTGCTGTATCTTACACCCATATTTGATACCTATATTTTCCCTTCTATGTGCTTTGTATGCTAAATTATTTAAATTATCACAGAGAGAACTTGCATTGATTGCAGGTAGACTACTTAAGCTTTACGAGCAGCAATGAATACATCTTTCGATTCCTGCAACCCCGATTGCAGACCACTATAATGGCTTTATTTACGGTCATGCTGAATTACTGGTCACAGTTTAATAAATAGTTTTTCATATGTGGGTAACAGTTGCATTACATTTTAACAATTAGTTAATCGGAGAGCGTTTACCAGTCACAGAAAATAAAGGTAAAAAAAAAATTAAATAAACAAATAAAGTCAACAATGTTGCCATTGCTACCGTTAGTCTAAAAGCGTTGACTTGCATACATTTAGTTGAAGCATATATGTACATTTCCACTTTTCCAATATCATTGGGGGGGGGGAATTGTACAGGCAGTCAACACAGCAGAGGACTTGATAGGTAAATCAATTGTTAAAATTGTATTAGTGAAGTTTTGTGTTTTGTCACTTTAACCCTAACTCCCCAGAGTGATTTACTAGGAACCATACCCATTCACACAAATTCCAACACCATATGGTAAACTGTGCACAAAAACTGTTGGACTCTGTTTATTTTGGGTACGCCTGAACCCATGTTAAAGCACAAGTAGTTTAGGGGTACAGTACCCAGTGCCACAAATTCACACACCTTACTGGTGTTTAATTCTGTGTGGTAAGGGAAGGCTAGGGTTAATGTAATGGCTTTAACGGAAAGAATTAATTGTGAGTGTAGCAATTATCTCAATTACGGTGTCCTGTTGGTGTTCTATGCAGAAATATCAGTATTAAGATTAAATTTACTGTACTTGTATTTCTTTATGTTGCCTAATAAACAGTTCCTCTGCCAGTGTTCAAATATGTGGCAGCTTCTGATTGTATAGAAAATTTGTTCGGGTTAATTCATTGAAATAGTCTCTAATGCTTTGCTCCAGCAACTTATTGCATTTCCTTAATATAATTTCATGTTTAATCAATGCAATACTGAATTTTTTGTAAATTTCAGAATACTGAAGTCAATCGTACTGCATACAAGTATTGTTTGCTACTTCAATTTTAGCTAATGCAAATTGCTGGAATTTTGTATTGATGATGATTATTTGGCCTTACTTGGTCGTAGGATCACTCTGTACATATTTTTTTTTACATGAAGTATATAATTTACTTGTTAGTGATGCATATTATTTCAATACTTGTTCAAAATAGCTCAAGATCGTACAGCCAATTTGTTCAGAATTTACACAGACTTTGCTTTTCACCCTTGTGCAAGCCAAACAATGCATGTATCATTGTTTGTAGGTATTGTTTGGCATGCACAAGGGTTTATCCACTACGAACACAGGGCGAGGGTTCCCCTTGTTTTCTCCGAATGACGCAATCTACATTCAGAATTCGCATCTTGGCATTAAACAGAAAAAAACCCTTTTGGGCTTGTTATAGTTGAGCTCTGAAGACAAATGACACTGCGTGCAATTTGGATGCTTCCATATTAATTTCAACAGTGAGAGAAAATATGTTTTCCTTAGAGGTACTCTTTAAGGTTTCATCAATTCTGTATTGAACTTTTATTGTGCCTACACGTATTTACAAGCAGAAGGTTGAAGCACTCAGCGGCATTGTGAAACCCCCTCTTCCAAATTGTATTTAAAACCTAGAATCAATTTCTTATTTGCTGTGTTGTTCCATGCAATGTTTATTCAAAAAAATCAAACTGTTTTTCATGAGGATGGGCGAAGCGACGGAGCATGAAAATGAGATTTTAGTGTAATGCTTATAGGAAATGCTTTGTAAAGTGAAGATCCATTACCTAATTGACTGTGGACTCACTCGTTTTCACTGTCTACTCATTCCCAGGGTATTTCTGGTAAAACACTTTTGTGGGTTCATACAATGAAACTGAGTGATGCTTCATGAATCATGCAACCAAATGATTGACAATTTTCAAATTGACTTCAGTCAGAAACAGAATGAGAAAACTTACCTTTTCAACAAATCCGAGAGCTCTTGTTCCAGATGAACAGGGCAGCACTTCTCCAAGCATCCATGTCGGCAGCTGTTCTCGTTAACCTGAAGAAGAACCAGGAGAACATTCAATGCAATTTATCCACTTTGTGAGTGCAGGCAAGAAATATGCTCTCCTCCAAAAACAAACAGTTTGAGGAGAGAGTGAAGGCAATGGGGAAAAATGGTTGACTTTAAAGGCCACTGAATTCAAACTCAATCAGCCAAGACACTAATTTTCCACTTTCTTTTTCTGACAGTGAAATCTCATTACGTAACCTTTTTCTTGACAATCCCACAGCGTTGTCCAAGGAACTGATGTGATATTTAAGGGTCAGATGTGACTTTCAATAGAAAGTGACGACAAATTTGGTGTACATGTACCTCTAACACTTACAGATTTTCATCGATGTTGAAGTAATGCTGTAATTGGAGTCAATTTGTCCCTATTCCCTACAGTGACTTATTAGCCACCAGGAAGCAAAAAAAGTTCAGAAAAGTTCAATTTAGGAAGGAAAATACAAAGACGGTTACTTAGAAAAAAACGTTTTCAGATCAGTCTGATAGGGTTTGTGCACGGAGTGTAACAGTGGCATCCATATATGGGACTCTTTCCTGGTTATAATTCTAAACCAATTAACATCAGGGGCCTGCCAAAGAAAATCTCTAAAGAATTATAACTGAACCAGTTCTTGGTTATGACCATCAAAATGCATCTCAGTAGGTGGAATAATTGCAGAATACCCTGCCACTCTAAACAACGACCCCTAGAAGACTGGTTACGTGGGTACAAGGGGAAAATCCATTGAGGTTGATCATGCGGGGTGGCTGAGTATTCTGCAATTGAGGGCAGCAGGTTTTCATTTGGTCGGAACAATGATATCACATACCTAGGCCTATTCAATGACGTGACTTTGCAAGACCTCAAGTCAGTGTGAGGACCATGTTCGTCCACAGACTTATTGCAACAGAAACTCCGCATGCCCGTATTTGAATGGGAGGAGGCGGCGAAAAGCTTAACTAGTGCTGGGCATGTGTCGAGCAAAAACGGTTGGATTTTGACAGATTTTGAAGTCAGAAATATTATTGAAGCCCAAACCGTTTGACGTTGGCATTTACGGAAGCCAGGAGGTGGTGATAGAGGTATTTCTGGTGAGTCTTTGGCATTTTTGAGAACCGTTTTCACCTTACTAAATGTACGGGCATGGAGCGTTAGTACGACCGATCCCGTCCAAAAATCGAAAAAGAGGAATACTAACGCTCCACTCAGTAGCGGTAGAGCTAAAGGTACCTATGTTTTAACACACAATTTTATCATTCATCCAATGGGAGCCTGCAATCAGTGTCCGCGTGTTTGACGAAGTCACTTACGAAACGGATAGCCAAAGTAACGAAAACGCCCGACCAAACTCCAACAAGGCAGAAACATGTTTCTGGTCTACCGGTACGTCACGGCAGCTGGTCTATCTGCATGGTTAACGTCGCCAAAACACGTCCCAGCTGCACAAGGGCAGCACGAAGCCCTCGTCAAAATAGTCGATCCAGTCACTACACTAATGTATCAAGAATGAGAAGACGTAAACAAAGAGTATTTCTGGGGTCATTAACAGGGTAAAAACAGCATTTTGGTACTGAGAAACTTACCGTGTGAGAAGGATCCTCGTGTGGCGTCCGCTTTTTAAATTTGCGCGTGCGCTGAGTGAATGTGACCACTATTAGTGCAAAGGATTCTAAATAATGCTGAGACGTCCAGGTACATGACGGTTTCCTCCTGCAGGAAAAGAGTCGCAAATGGCGATCTGAGGGCCCAGCCGCCTTTGCCCAATTCGGCAGACGTACACAGGAAAGAAATGCACAGGGGCCTACAATAACATCGCCAAAAAAAATTAAAATAAAATAAATAAATATTAAAGACCAATTTTAATATTTGAAAATTGAGCAAAGATAGGGACTCGAACGTAATTAGTGCAAGGGCGGATGGGGTAGTATTTTTCTACTTCCGTAGTGAAACAGAGGCCGCTGACCCTCGTAACTCCTCCCCCTCCTTTTTTCATTTTGATAAAATGAAACGAGAAAAATTTTTGTCAATGTCGTTTCCCTTTCTTCAAGAAGCGTATGCAAAAGCCCTCAAATGTAGGCTCGACCCTCAGAAAGGCCATAAAGGGCATGAAAAGAAAATTCTACATTATTGTCCTCCACAAATTCCACCCCCATAATAATCAGTTTCTGAATCCGCCTTTATAATTTGGTTGAATACGAGTTCCTGTGGGCTTGTTTTGACGTCATTGCCCTGCCTTTCCGTAAAAAAAATACCAAAGAAAATTCGACAAAAACTGTTCAGGCTCAAAGAGAATGAATTACCGTGCCTTCAGTAGGCCTATGAACAATTAGCCTAAAAATGTGAAATTACATTAAGATATAGCTACCCCTTTACGCATTGTGGATTTGAAACACAGTGGCAAGTGTAGCCACACTGAACTTGAAAATGAAATACATTACAGCAAAAATAACTAAAATAAAAATTACTTCTTTGTATAATTGCCTCAAGACAGGAATAAAAACCTCTTCTCCCACACACACCCAAACATACAAACCTCTGGATCCTTGAGCAGCTGTCCTGGAAAATAAATGCCGTATTACTGCTTTTAAATTGCAGTCACGAGGACCTTTGTCATCCTTCCACTTCATCAACTGACGTACCTTTCCTAACTTCAGGTTATAAACGAAAAGATTGTGAATTATAGGCGAAGGTCTGCTTGAAATAAATTAACTGGCCTAGCTTGATTGCTAGTAATGATATCTTTGAGAAAAAAACGTATTCAGTAAAAATCAACAAAAATCATAACAACCTAGTGAATAAGTGACCTGACCAGTGTAAGCAAAAAACCAAGCAAGAAAGTATGCTAGCATGCAGGCAAACTTCCACACAAGTAAACAAGCACACTAAACCAAAGAGTGAACAAAACAATTGTCGACACAAAACATTCTGTTTCATTCAAATCAAATTCATAGTTACTTCTGAATTTCCTGGATATCAATTCCTGAAATTAAAAGAACAACAACACAGTTGATGTTCTTATCAATGCAATTAGCTTCAGCATTTCCTCTTTTGATAAAAGCAATGGATAAGAAAAAGGCCTTTCATTAGGCACTCCCAAGGTGAGTGGTCTCTGTTCCGAGTTGATGTTCAACATTTCATTCAAATGTTTCTTATCCTTTATGTTCTTCTTGGCTTCCTCGTGGAAAAGGTCAATTTGCATAAAAAATATGCAAACTTGTGGGGGTTGTCACATGGCATGTTATGACATCATCATCACCTGAGATACAGGAAGGATCTTTTTAGATGATGGTTCAAGCACCTGAGAATTTTAAACGAAATTGGATATAACCAAATAAAAAAGCCATTTCAGAAGATGTACCGAAAATAAATCATGAAGTATTTTTAACAACCCTTCAGCTTCCACTCAAACACTTTCTCCGCAAGAGATATTTTCAGTGAAAGAGATACCCCTCGGTTTTTATATATACTCATGCAATTTTTATAACAATTTCTCTGAAATCTCAATATAGCTCTTCAGTGACACACTTTGTGGACTGCTTTAAAATAACCAATGAAGTCTTGGTGTGAGGGTTTTCCTGACTACGATAGAATTTGATATTCAACTTCTTTTTAACATTAAGGAATTCAATACCTTACCAGAACAATATCTGGAAGCCCGGAAGCCAGCAGCCAATTGCAAAGAAGCCCTAACCACATTTCTGTCCAAAACCAAATGACTGCATCAAGTGAAAGATGCCATGATTGCAAACC
This sequence comes from Acanthaster planci, assembly GCF_001949145.1. The sequence goes on from NW_019091360.1 coordinate 1,753,481, forward strand.
AACAATTTTATGTGGAGTGCCAAAGCAGAGCCTTAAACGGGTATGAGTGGCCACTTATAATTGAAGCTGAAAACAGCTAACATAAAGCTAACAAGTAAAAAGTCCCCTTACTTTTGTAAAGACCAGCCGCACAATAAAGCTGGAGTCAGGGTCAACATCTTAACAAAAAAGCTGAAATCAGCTAAACAGCTGAATTCTCAAACCCCTGCCTTAAATAAATATGCATGCAGCAAACACAAACATCATGAAGAAAAAAAAGACACAAATAAAAAAAAAAGATCAATTTGTCAAGACTTGTCATTTTGAATGTTGCATATTTATTTATACAACAAAGGCACATTTAATAAAAAATATGACGCGTGAAATGACCACACTGCTAGTCTTGGTTGGTTAATTTGGTACAAGCTAGGCTATAACTTGAGTAGCCTGGAAAAAAACCCACTACAGACAGCATCTACAAGAAATAAAAATGGAAAACACTGCAATTACACTAACAATTTTACTTTGGCCTCTAAACTATGCTTCATTTGCATAATCTCATTCATGCCAGCCTGAGCTTTTCCCTGTCCAGAAAAACGTCACAGTTTATACATCATCAAAAATATAAAAAGGAGTGGGTTGGTGCCTCCGTTGACGACCCGCTTCATGCCACTTTGAAAAGTTCCAAACAGGGAACAAGACCAAGATAAGCTCTATACACTACCAGTGGTGTACATTTTATAGGGCTGCACCTCCTAACTGAGCAGCATATGATAGACATGATTGGCAAAGATTAACTACATGTGTTCACGCTAACAATAGGTGTTGTGAAACCTTTCTCTAAAATTACTTCCATCAGATAACATCTTCCTGAATTATTTACGCTGTCGAGAAAAAGGGACCAAAATATTGATGATTCAAAATTTGATTTGGGGGATCTGCGATGAGTTGGTGTGACGGCAGCTGCTCTTGTGGGGGAAAAAGTTGAACGAACACACTTAAACTAAACAAACTAAAACATCATAGCAGAATAGCCAATTACAAAAGTCAATGATGACACAATAGTTCACAAATACATCATCAACTGTGAGGCTTATGTCAGCCTGGTCTCCCGTGAGCCAGTTCAGTACATTTCGATAGCGCATGCCCACAATGAACTGCGTCTGAGGTCACCCAAGAACATCAGCACATGCGCACAAAGTTTGCTCTATCCGTGCGGTTATTCGCCACCTTGTGCGCATGCTTTAGGCAGGAATAACACAGCCGTTTTGAAGCACTTGTACCGGCTCCTCACTGACCCTTAAAACGTCAAGAGGTCAAACAATTCAACAGTGCAGCAGAGATGGGCTTTAAGACACACAACTCTGATCAGATGATCTTGTTTATTTCCCATATAATCATGCCAATCACAAAACTGACATCCCACTTGCATACAAGCTGAGAGAATCCCTGAAGATGACACCACACCGTTTAACGTTTGGAAAAAAACCAGACACTTCAAATGACATAAAGCGAATCACTGGCTCTTTCGGAGGCTCCTGATAGTTGACGTCAAGCAAAAGATTCAAGCTTCAAACTTTTTTTTTTAACAGTTCTTGCAGCTACTTTTTCCATTTTTATCAAAAAATATTAGGTATCTATCATCATCAATGCCTGCATTTTATTTTCAAATTTCAATTTAAATATATACACAAATCTTTGTCTTCATTTTAAAACATTTAATGTACCTGTGGCTTGTCCAATCAGCAATGAACATACATGACATGCAATTCATGAATAGGTCAAATTAATCATAAAAATATTTCCACTCTTTCTGGATTTTTCATCAGACTTTTTTAAATACAAAAAAGCAGCTTTCAGAGAGCTAATGCCCGCTTTTTTCTTTGAGGAAAATTAAAACATTTATACAAGTATATATATCTTTCACAGGCTTTCAAAGTTTCTGTAAGATATTTACAATAATTCATATGTACAAATTTAAGAGTGGTACCTACTAAATATTAGCAAGATCTATACCATTGAGTAGTGAGACATGGGTACAATTAAAGGAAGCATTTCTTTAAAAAGAAATATAAGACAATACATGTTTTGGCAGAGTGTTAGTTAAAATTCAATTTTTATACAATTTATCAGAACTTTCCGATTAGCCTAATAACATTTAAGGAAGTTGGGAATAACACAAATGTTAAATACATGTACCAAGATCTACAAAAAGTAATATAAAATCTTCCGTAGCCATGGGATCAGATGCTGTTGAAATCCTTGGACCAACTGCCTTCTTTTGGACAAAGTTGTGTTTTGCACCAACCAATAAAAAAGGTACCCCAAATGTGTCTTGAATGACTGGCTAGACAACTGCTTTATGTTGACGGAATCCAACCATCATCTGCACAAAAGATTCTGGTTGCAATGAAATTCAACTTTTTCTCAGATGGAGCGACGTAATTTGGCTGTCATTTTTTTTTCCTTTTTGCTTTACATTAGTTGGGGGTCAGCTTTCACAACTGCACAATGCATAACAGCGAGTAGTGTCGACGCAGCCTCCAGAAGAATTACAAAAAAAAAGGAGTTTAACTCGCAATTGTTAAAAACACAGCTGCTTTTTCCTGAAACAGAGAATTCAACTGTTTCTTTCCCAAGTAGAAGTCAAGTTTTTCAACTACTTAGGACACTTTCCAACTATCAACAACACTTACTTTCACAACTTGTTATCTGGTGAGGTCTCAAGGGCAGATCCAGGACAAAATTTTTCCAGGAGGGCCTATTTTTTTGGAGGGGGGAGGGGACGATCTACAATATGCTCAATGTTTCATAAGGGGTGAGGCTACATTTTGGGGCTTTTGACCTGCTTTTGGAAGGGAAATGTGTGAGAACAGAGAAGTTGCCTTCCATTATCCCCACCCCCCAAAAAAAGAAATGACCCCACTGTGCCCACCCAGATCCATCCTTGTGTTGCCTCCTTTGTCTATTTCGGCAAATTCAGAATATAACATCAACAGGCCTATTTTAACTCCTTCACGAATTTCTTAAAGTGACTCATTACAATCACTATTTATGAAAAAAAAGTCAAAAAATTGCTTACACGTTTCCACCAAAGAACAAGGAAGAACGATTAAAAATAACACAAACCAATAATTCTTATATCCTTTCTCCCAAAACTATAATTCTCGTAATTCTCTATAAAAACATCACAGCAGAGTTATTAGCTTCAGATCAGCAGCTCTGAATGTTAAAGGTAGGTCGGGTTGTTTGCTTATTTACAAATAATTCCTTAACTCCTGGTCCAGCTTTAAAAAAATAACAGGTTGGCAACAGTATTTCAGAGTAAATATGATGATTCTGACCCGAACAAAAATCAAACTTTAATATAATGCAGCAGAAATGCAGCTTAAAATGTTTTCAAAACAAGATAAAATTCCTTGCATTACACTAAAAAAACACCAGTAACACCGGGGAAAATGAAGAGAGACAGAAACCCACTGAAAAGCATGTTTGGGATTACCGACGCTGTACACACTGATTTTCAGATTGTGTTCAGAGGATAAAGTCTACAAGGTGGTTGTTCCGCGCTTGTGCTGATACTAATCCCCATCAAGAACTATTCCAATCACAAGCAGTGTTAAAGGTTGAGTCCATCATTTGCCATGAGTGTGTTATGTTCGTTTGAGGCAACAAAAATGCTCAAATCTAATGTAAGGTGCTGAAAAACCAACCTGATGACATATCAGCTCAGTGAATGCTTTATATTCCAATAAAAACAACATTCGTTTCAAATCAAAAGTTGCCAGGTCACGTTTTGAATTGTGCCACAATTCAGCGTTCGGAACCGTTCTCGTTCGGCCAACTGCAGCATCAGGATTGTGCATACTGAGCTAATTAAAGAAACCGCATGTGTGTGCATGGTGTCAACACATGCCAATGCTTCATCAAATTAAGAACAAACTACTAATGGCAATTTCCCAAAATGCGTCTTCAGACACATCGTTGGACATAACCTTCTTTCACTGTTTTCTTAAAAATGACAGCTTGCCAGAAGGAATAATTTCCCACAGAGTTTAGTCCCATAACCACGTTTAAACCAAGTACGCTTTTCAACATTAATTGTCAGTTAATTTTTGGATAAATGCAAATGACAGACTGTACCTTTAGCAGCACATTGAATGAGGGCGTCTTATTCAACTCTCCGATTAAAATCATAACATTTTACTGTTTTGACAGTAAAAAGGGAGAAAAATAAACTTATTAAAAAGCGCCCAATATGCTAACACTGATAAACTATAAGCAAGGGCCCTAGTGTTACACACGGTGTTAGAATAAAACTTTCTGTGTACTATTATAGCATGGTATAGCGTTGTATATAATCCCAATTTTCTGTACCCTTGAGGCACTTTGCAACAACCACAACATGGGAACAATTCGAACACAAATATAATCTCTCATTTCTTGTTGTAAGGTTAGTAATTTCAATTCAATTTTATACATTAATTTACATATTAAAATATTTACATCATTTTTGGAATTAACAGTACCCTTTCATTTGATGATATATATCTTAAATTCGATTTCATACATTAAAACAAAAATACAGGAGCTTAAACTATTCAAAGTTGGGTAAGGATTTTTAGTTTTGAGGGAGTTGGTTCGAAAATTAAATTTCGCGCAGGTCATCTCTTATTCAAAGTAGCAATTTGAGGATGTCCTTAAATTTGATTGAAGCGCTGGTGGTTGTCCAAAGAATGAATGCACCTTTCCACCGACACATGTCAAGGACGCATTGTGTCCACATGGTTGAGTTTATAAGAAAGTTGGCTGACAATGTACAGAACTGAAACCTCTGCCCCCAAAGTGTACATATGGAAAAGTGGCATCTGCCAAATGGAAACAGTGTATGGCTATCTTGCTTGCAAAAAAGGGGTTTCAGTAGACAAGATTTAGCAACGCAACAAAAGACGACAATGGTAATGCTCCTGATTTTCACATACTTCTGTTCCCTCCCTTTCCACCAATGGCTGACCAAAACTGTCAAAGAACAACTACGTCAACAAATCAATGCACTGTTTCCAAATGGTAACTGACCAGACAGAAACAATTAAACAGATGAAAAACAAAAGCAAAAAAGGGAAAAAGAAAAAAAATCATCAGGCCAGCTTCTGAATAATAAAATGATACCTGAGCTTAAAAGCAAGGATGTGACTCTTCATTTTGAAGACATTCAAGAAACTGCAGGCCTGGTTTCAGCAGTTTGAAGTCTGGAAGCCCCTGAAATTTTGCAGCCTTCTTGCAAATTAAAAAACAAACATGACAAAACAATTACGAAGAAATAAGCCAAGCAATAAATGAATCTGTTGGGCAGGTAAGCAGGCCACACGTAAAGGAAAACATGCAAGAAATTGGCCTCATTCTCCACGGAGATGAAACGATAAATGAAGTTGATAGGTATCACCGAAGCAACCAGATGCCCCCGTCGGAAATCCTGCTTTGCATTATCCGTCATCTGTACCAAACGGGTCTCTATTCTTGAGCATGTGAACAGTTCCCATTCTGAGTTCTAACCATTCTGATTAGCCTCCCCCCCAAAAAAATCTTCTTGCAGTCTGTGTCATCAGTCTGAAGGCTTCAAACACAAAATCTAGAGGGCGCTTCGCAGTCTCCTCACATCACAAGAGCAAGAGCAGCACACTTTCCTTGAAGTGCACCTGCGCACGGTCTACTTTATAACACTAGTGAAATATTCACCAATATGATCAGGTTGCTCACAGGCAAACCCTGTTTATCCAAATGACACTTTCCAAATCTGTAGTCGTGCACTAAGCCTCATGACTGGTCACCACTCCATTCTCTTCCTGCAAATTGAGGTCCGGAGTCCAGACATGTCCTCTCCTTGTACAACCCATGACTGCTGTCAGTTCAGAAAGCATTCAGCTGCATAGTGGAGTAAAAATGATCCAAGTGACAATCTCATCACTAAATTCATGTCTCTCATCAAGACAGACAACTAAAACCACATAACAATCAGTGCTGTATTTGACTCCATCACAAGTCCTTGCAAGTCCCTGTATGTCCATCACAAGTCATTCAGTCTTAAGCCAATTCACAAGCTATTCATATGAGCCGTGACAGAAGCATTCTTTTGTCATTGTTCATCCTGTTACTTATGACTGACTGGCCTCGTGAAGGGACTTGTGACTGGTCTTGTGAAGGGACTTGTGACTGGACTTGTGATCGACCCGAATACAATACTGATAAATATGCAAGTCAAACAATGGTACATGTATCTGTTATATTTTTTTCCAAAACAGAAAACAAAAAAATATACAAGTAAGGAAAGAATAAATGTGATTATAATGACACCCCATGACTAAGACCACGGCAGCTCCGGTTTCACTCACCACACTTCCCAGAGTTCCCAGACGACTGAGTTGCTGCTAGATTTTAATGTGTGATTTTAGTGAGCTAAGCACTTTGCTGTAATGTGGCTCTATTCGGCGGGCTGCAAAGAGAAAAACCTGGAGAAAGTTTCAAGTAATCAACTTACCGGTCGATTTCTCTCAGCCGAAGCATTACTTCTCTTCTTTGATGTGAAGTGCGGCAGGACTAACAGGCTCCGTGATTAGATCTGTCTTGTCGCTCCGATTGTCGTTGCAGTCTGAGCCCGTTGGTACTCTGAAAGTCTGGCCGGTGCTGCCGCTTGAAGCAACAGTGTGGCCGGGTGGGCTATATTCTTCACCGTTTTCAGAAGCCTCCTCCGGTGTTTCGAGATAATTTTCCTGGACATCTGGGCTGGTTGCTGGTGCATCCACGGCTTCTCTGGCTGACAGTTTAGTTCTCTGGCCCCCTGAGGATTCACTAGCACCACTGTGTGTGTCATGTCTTTGGCTCGTCCCCGACAGTGGCCTGTCTGAAACTGTCCGTGGGGACGTGGGGAAATTTGCCATGGTGTCCACGTACCCACTGTCCCTGATTTGTAAACTCTTGGACGAGATGCCCCACATGGTCCTGCCGATCCCACTTGGGGCCACGGTTACTACCCTACTGCGAACGGGGCTAGGGTGAGGTACAACCAGGCTTGCCTCAAGAAGTCTGGCCTGCTCCTCTGCTTCCTTGTGCCACTGTTGCTCACGATTGTTCTCTACAGCTCTCTGGCAATATTCTACCTCTTGGAGAGAGTCTGGGGGTTCAATCTTGATGTGCACCTGCTGAGGAGACCTCACAGGTGAAGGATCCTTCCGACCGGAGTACTCCCTTGGAGACTCCAGAGCATTGTGTCTGTGTCTTGCTTTTGGTGATTCTCGAACGCTCGGAGAAATCCTGCTCGGAGATCCAACATTTACCTTGGGAGAGCCCACACTGACACTGAGTAAGTCCATGTGGGGGAATTCCCGACCAGGAGAAGTTCTTGTCTCTGAGGCAGATGCTGGACCTGAGCCTGGCGGCAGAAAGGGTGAAAGCACTGGAACAGTCTTGGATGAAACGAGCGCCTGAGGTAACGGAATGGTAGGCCTAATGGATATTGTGCCTCCTTGGAAGTTTAGAGATTGGGGCTTGGTTAAAATTGGGGAGGTTATGACACCAGGGGGCGGGCGGGTTAATTCAGTGGTTGGGTAGGACAAAGCTTTTGATACGTAAGGAGATGTTGAGGAGCTGCTGGATAAGACAATGCTTGGAATGATGGGACTGGATTTGGAGCTGGAGGGGTTGTCTGGCTGGGTCCTAGCTACTGATAATAAGGATGGGTCAGGTGGAGGGCGCCCGGTCGGCAGCTTGGAGGAGCTTGAAGACTGTAGGCCCTTAGAGGGATTCAACGTTGGCATCATGGCTGTCGTGGGGACCGGCATGCCGTGCAGCCGCATCAGATCAAAGAAGGTGTGCGGCACTGGAGGCTGGGGGCACTTCTTAATGCTGGGAGATGCCACAATGAGGCCGGGTGCGGTTGATGGCTGCTGACTGGACATCAGGTCCAGTGGAGTTTTCTTGGGCGTGATGCCGGCCTGAGGACCCAGCTTCCTGCTGGAGAGGAAGGGATGCAGGCTCCCGTTCCCTTCGGTAGACATGATGGACGGCCTGCTGTAACCAGACAGGTCCAATGGACTTGACTCCTCCGCAGAGCTCTCCCTCCGGGGTTCCTTCAGCTCGAAGGGAAAATATGGTGCGGGATGGAACGTCCGCCCGCTGAGATCAAGGGGTACTGTGTTTTCAGTCACTGTTCCAAAACTGCCGAAGCTGGAAGACACCACAAACTTGGCTTGGCTAGGCCTTGGTGGGGTGGTCTCCACAGGAATGCCACGCTCTGGCATGACATTTAAGAGGTTATTCTGCCAAAGGGGAACAGGTACCTGACTAGTAGGATCTGTGATCCTGGCCCATGGAACCTGTTAAATACATGTGTACAAAAGAAGGAAAATTGAAGAAATTTCGAGCATACTGCAAACCTACACATTACAGACAGCTGCCTCATTGACTTCTTGAGGATTTCAGCCACATTTCTGCCAAATAATTCAAAAGCACTCAGAAAAACTGGGACAAATTTCCTTTGGTCTGTTAATGTAACACTGTGAGAAATACCCCAATGTATTACTCTATTTAGTTTATATGAGAATTCACTGAACTTAATGAAATCAAATCTCCCTTAGAAATTTTGGGTAAAAGCATTTCCCTCTTGATTGGTAGACAGTATATTGGAAATGAAAGCTGACACTGTAAGAGGAAATGGGAAATCTTGTGAAAAGAATTCCTTTTCACATTCAAACTTCACAAGGCTTCAGCAATCCCATAAAAAAGCATAAACATGCTTGCCCATGTGTAGAAAAAAAAATGTAAAAATGTTTTCTGACCTGTGTGACAAGCTATGAAAAATGCCTCATACCGAGTTTCCCACAAATAGAAAAAGTGGTTTCAAATACATGTATTTCCTATTCCCTGATTAACAGTCATTACAATGTGTACTCTTCCTTTCTGAACCTCTTAACATGTTATTTTCTTCTCACAGCTCATCAAACAAAGCTGAACATATGCAGTCTCTGATACAGTGAACAGACCACTAAAGGATCTTGAAAGCAGTGTGGTGCATATTCTTACCTCTCTCGGTATCCTTGTAGGAGGCGGGGATGCAGCATCAGGATCAGTGTCTGCGGACTGAGTCTCAACGGAGGACTGTGAGCCAATCTCGTCCCTGTCATCAGCCTCATTGGCCTGCCGGGTCATGGCCTCCAGCATGCTGCCCTTCCCGTGGCTCTCCATGTGGCGCTGGGCGGCGATGTGCTGCTCCATCCCACACTTGGTGTTGCACACAAAGTCGCAGTCCGGGCACTGCAGCAGCATGATCTCCCGGCCCGAGCAGCGACAGCAGAAGGCAGTGAACAGCTTGCCATACATCCCTGGCAGTTCGCGGGACACTGGCTCCTGGGGGTACAAGGGCTCCCTGGAATTGTTCTTGAGTTTGACAGACGTGGACCCCGCACAGTTCGTCCCAACTATTACAATTGGTGGCTTGGATTTGTCTTCGTGGGTCGGGTCTGCTCTGGGGGAGTCTGTATTCCTCTCTAATACTCGGGATCTCTTCAAGCCTTTCCGATATTTCAGGGTTGATAAATCTTGGGTGTGGCTGTCCAGAACGAGTCCAGCATTTGTCTTTGATGGTTCTGGGAGGGTGCGAGACCTAATGCCTGACGAGGCTGGGTCTAAGGTCGCAACTGAGACAATTGGGCTGGAGGACTCTTGGGTCATGGGCTGCTGAATCAGCAATGGCACTGGGGAGCAGCCGTGCGATAAGATGTTCAATGCCTCACTGGTGGGGACACCTAGAGGGGCCCAGCTTGGGATGATGGGTAAAAGCTGACCTTCGGGACCCATCACCACCCCTGCATTTGATGGGATCATGGGAACCTGCCCTGCTAGGTGTGGAAGGCTTCCTGGCATCGCAACATGAGGTATGTGTATGCTGGTGGGAGAGTGAGGTATGGGAATACTATTGGTGGGGTTGGGCATTGGAAGAGAGTCTTTCTCAGGGGGCCTACTTGTTGGGGAGGGCACAGGTGTACTGTCGGTGCTATGCTCAGAGGGGGCCCTCTCAAATCCTCTTCCTAACTGAAGCAGTGCTTTGATGGTTGCATCATCCTGCTCTCGTCCTGGTGGCAGGGACAACTTCTCTGAAGAGGAGGAATCCCTGCCACCAGGAGTTGAGGGATTGGAACTGTAGGGGCTGGGGACTTGTAAAGAGGCAGATGGTAAGAGTTTCTTGGAACAATCGGGCTCCCGGGCATCCGGGGCGGCAGGGGAGGCCGGATGCTGGTGGATCATGGATGGACTCGGTGGCAAAGAGCGACTCATCTTGAGGCCAGCATCTGAGGGGTGCCTGGGGCTTGGTGGAGCACTGTGCATTATGATGGCTGGCGACATTGGCTGGGGGCTGCCCATCGGCAGACTCGGGGCCGGTGAGCCCGGCATGGACATCTGACCGGGGGAACTTGGGGGTGCCAACGGCGACTGAACAGGTGTGGACCGCTGCGAAGACGATGACTTGGAGCGTGACCTCGGCGGGTAGAGTCTTATCCCCACCGCTTTCTGCGGTCCCGTGGGTGCAGGTGGCCTGGGCCGAGTCTGCCTCCGCGGTGGTGGAACGTAGACTGTCCTCGGCGCCAGCGTGGGGTTGCAGGCTAACGGAAACTTTGGTACAGGTTTCAATGACGTGGAACCAGACATGGCCACTTTCTTACACTTCATACAAATGGACAATATTGCACTTTCTTGCTGAGAGGCATCCTTGCTCGAATTCGGAGGAATGGGGCTCTGACACATGAAGCATCGTCCAGCCGAGACGTTGTTCCTGTAGCTGTCAATGTCTGGCTTCTTGAATGGATGTGGACTCTTATTATCCAGGCTCCTCTTGCTATCTGGGGAGTTCCCTGGATCGCTCGAAGGTACCTTTAAAAGCATTGGGGGAAACAAGGTGAAACATCCATGATTCAACAACTTCTACATGAGTACACTAAACTGCAACCCTCGCCTGGAAAAATCTTTTGATTTTCCCCCTTGACTTTTCAACTTAAAACAATCAATAAGCAATGATACCAAAAAAAAGCTTCTGCAAAAAGGCCGACATTATGAATAAAATTTGGGTCATTTTCCAATACTCAACTTCGTCTCCGTCTCAGGCTTCGTCCCCGAAATCAATCCCTGATTGTGGACCTGAGGCGTTTAGATAAAATTGGATTTCTGTAATTTTTGGCTCTGTTGCATCTTATTTGATTTTTGTGGCACTATTAGACTAAATATTGCGCTTCCAGCTTCAAACTCAGGTAGTAAAAAAACAGCTGAAGCCTGAGACGGAGCCGCAGTTGAGTATTGGAAAACGGCCTTGGAATAGAATTGAAATGCTTCCATAACTTTTACTTCTTCTGAGGGCACGAAGTGAGATTTGGAGTAATAATGTTCCATTCCTACTAATTTCTTCAATATGTGTTGAGATGAATCTTTTCTAGAGTTTGTTTTTGATATTTGTGCATTTAAAGTCTAGCAAAATGTGCACCAATCAGAACTGACATTCGATCTCACGGAATCTAACACCCAAATGGACCAATCAAGGTAGGCTTTTAACAAAACCTCTCCAGGCCTTTCAGAGAGTGACCTAAGTTTGCAGAACATGTCAACGCACCTGCAGCAATTTGTTCGGAGAATCTTCTGGTTTAGAGTGAGAGCTCTCAGCACTATCGGCAGAGTGTGGGCTGACGGGCATTCTGTCCTTTTTGCCATCAGAAGTCTCTTCAGATTTGCTTCGCTCCTTTGCTGCAGACGACTCGTTCGCATTGGCCTGATCGAGTGAGGCACCAGAGCTGACAGGTGACGGCACCCGCAGAGGTAGTTTTGGTGGAGTAACATCAAAGTCTAGTATTATAGGCTGTATATGCTTGGCCGGTAATTTAGTCCGGTCAGCTATGAGTCCATTGCGGGAAGAGGAGAGTTCAATCATAGCACCTTCTTTTCGAGGCTTCTTGCCGACCCTCTCTGCCCCGTAGCCCATTTTGTGGAGCCCGCCAACCTGTAGGTCGGTGCTGGGGCGCTTGCGGGCCCGGGAGGGGGCTAGATTGCGGCTGAGGTTGACCGTGAGCTGGCCCGAGGGGAACAGCATGCCCCGCGGGGACATGGGGAGGGGCTGAGGCAGCATAAGCATCGGTCGCCACGGGGGCTCCACCAGGCCATCGCTGGGGGCCACGGAAACGGCTGGTGCTGAGGGTTGGTTGTTTGCATCCCGGATCAGCTGCAGAAAAGTCAAGGAACCAAACATTACAATGATCAGACTCTTCATTAAAAGTACAGGTCAAATGGCAGGAGTGAGGTTGGTGAAAAATGAAATATCTATGAAATGATCACCAGAGATTTGGGGTTACCCACAGCATCAAAGGGTCTTTTGTATACATTTGGATTTTGTCAAAAGGCACCCATTGAATCACCCATTTCTTGTGTTCTACATCAACTTTCATCAAAAACACCTCACTGGTATACTCAGGACTTTCCAGATTTAAGAGAGATTGCTTGAAAAAAATCCTGAAATCAAGAAAATCTTGACATATGGAAAAGTTCTGACAAATCTCGCCCCTGAAATGATCAGTAGCTAGGACACAAAGACCTACCAAGCAACTTTAAGGCCAGTTTATACATCAACTAAACTTGAAAGCAAAGTGAATTTGAATTCACAACACATCTGCAGCGAAATTCACTTAAGAGGACAAGTCTTGAAACTTTTAACATATTGGCAGCACAGGTACTCGTACATGTACTTTTGATCTGACATCTTAGTTGCGCATTCGTGTTGGCTTTCACACCAAGTACCCCGGTATTATTGAACAATCCTTTGGGCTTCAACACAGATATATTGTGCTTATCCAACGACATACTCCAGTCAAAACAGTGCTGCTGTGAGGATCTCCATTGTTTTAAGGGTTTGATATGATACGAAGCCTAGTCTCCAGACTTGCCTCTGTCAGGTAAATTTTTCGGTAGTCAACAATTTTAGATGTTGAACACCTTCAGGAAAGAGGTCTGAGGTTTGGCAACACACCCGGGAAAAAGGATCGCCAAGAATTTGTATTCTTGAAGGGCAAAGTTCAACTAAACCCTCAAAATTGGCTCATCATGCCCTACGCAAGTTTGTAAGTAACAGAAATAAGGTCAACAGTGAAAGTGGCAATGTTTGAACTTTTACGAACACGTCCACTCTGGACTGATACTTCCAAACCCAACTGGCAAATTTAAACCCAATTTGACACTTCAAGATGTTCTCTCTACACACCAAGCCAAACGGTTTCGTCTGACAAAACCTGCCGATATATTCCTGGATTGAACCACCTCAAGTAACTGAACGCGCAATGGGTAGGAACGACACGGATGTACTACTGCGCCCAAACACAATGTACATGTACATACATATACATGTACAGCCCAACAGGAGAAGAATACATGAACGTGGATATCCCAGCTTTGAGAAGGATTCATCTGTTGGCATTGAGAGTAATCTCATTTCCTGCAAAATGAATTGGCTCTGGAAGGGCACATTGTTCGGTCGTCTGTTCACCGGCAAGCACTATTGGTGCAACTAGTCATCTCCATATCCACTGACTTAAAGATCAAAAAGCTGTCTCCTCCCACTCAAATGAACCCGACTTGTTCTGGTGACGTGTGCTGAAGGACGGAAACTCCACAAATTGGGGCAGTTCAAAGAAAACTGAATGCATCTTTGTTTTTGCCACTAGATGGTCTGTTAACGCAATAAAATCGCATGCAAACTTGCTGAAGGGCTTGCTGTCCAGATCTGAAATGATGAAATACATGTAATTATGCGCACACTCTGATGGTCTCTTCGGTATATGCACAGTGTATACATGTACATGAATGTCATGACATTTCGTAATGTTCATGCTATGGGCCCCGAGCTGGACCAAGAGAGGGTGCTATTTCCTTAGCAACCGGGATTCCTTTGGTACTAACTGCACGTTGCTAGTTCATGAACAACTACATGTACATGTAGGACATGCAAGTGTTGTAGCATCACTACCAGCAAAATGAATACTCCTGACCAACGCGGCTCTTTTCAACCGATGAGGGGGTGCTTCTGCTCGAGGCAGATAGGTTCACTGAGGAATATGGCATGTACCGTACATGTGTACACATGCCCTGTGATTTTTGACAGAATGTGCACAAGACTGGCTATAAGCACTGACAGCAGGCAGGTGTATGAAACGTCGGTTGGCAACACTATTTCAATTGAAAATCAGGGCAATTGAATGTTCCACTTTTACAATGCGCAGCAAAATCGTTTGTCTAAAACAGCCCAAAGGGAACATTTAAAAACCTTTAGCTGAAGCGCACAAAGTTCACATTCGCCCAAATTGATCGGTGTACAGGCATTTGTTAAATTTAGCTGGGGCAGTTTCCAGACTTTTGGCTCGAACCGGAGATATTCTAGCCAGCCGTATTAATCCCTCCATGGCGTTTTCTCTGAAATCCAAGTTCAAGTCGGACCCGACTGTCAATACCTCCCTCACAAAAGCTCCATTTTTTTTTTTATCTTCACAGAACTTCATCGATACTTGTCGAAAAACATTCAGTGCACAAACGCTGCTGAAGTACCCTGTGAACTCGTATGACACATACAAATGTTCACACTATCGGTGCATGCAACACAATGAGCTAAAGATATATGGACTGAATGTTGATAAAAGGCCCATTTGCACAAGTGCCTGCGGGTCCAAAAGTTACACTCATTCCCTAATGCCCTGTCTGTCTGTCTGTTGAGGATTGGCTGATGGCAAACAAAAGGAAGTGTTCCCTTGAACCAGACCACAAATGCCGTACATGTAAGGTTATAGTTTAGTCACTTCTGGATCACACTAAAAAGTGGCAAGTGCCACTTCATACAATCCTTGCCAATAATGACCCAATGTTTCCTGAAATTTGGTTTTCTAGTCCGGGAAAGGATGTCAAAGTTTCTGTTTCTGTGGTTTGAACCACACCCCTCATTCTCAAAACAGGTCACTTATATAACATGTATACCCCAGTACGTGCTAATGTTGAAGTGTCTTGGAAAAATGCGGCAGGTCATAGAGAGTGTTTGTGAAAACATGTAAATGATTTTTCTTGGAAAAAAAAATCTCAACCAAAAAGCAAAACTTGTTCTCTTTTTCTCTATTTGCTCAGCAAACATACAGCTTACTGGTATGCAAGCATATTTAACTGGTGTTTTGCTGTACACCAGCATGCTGTGTGTTCTTGTGCAACCATACAATGTACTCTGTGAACTTACCGAAAAAACTTTGGTGGCTAGTTGACATGTACATGTACATACATGTACTGTGACGGGATGTATCCTCTTACATGTAATACAGGTACCTTGTTTGCTATAAATGCATATTATCTGAGGTCCAATTAGCAAACTTTCCAGGGTTGGTTACCTTGTTCCGAGTCAATACAGATGGCAATCCTCCCCCCCTTCCCCGTGCAGAGATTCCACACAGGGTATGTTTGTTTCATGCGGATCCGGACTGCGATCAGTGATCCCACACTGGTTCACTGACACCAGAACTGACCCCTAGGGATGGAGCGAACCAGCTCTGGGATCACTGATCGCGATCCAGATCTGTGTGAAACAAACAGACAAAGTGTTTATGAGTTAAAGTGGCTTCAATATTGAGCTACGGTCTGGACGCACTGTTACAGGTAGGTCAACCCACACATGAAAGCATCCAACATGTTGGAATTTGCTCAATTGATATTTACAGTGTAGACAACTTCAAACACTCAGTCAAAGAAATTTGCAAAATATTAGGTCAATTTTTTTTTCTATGATCAGATAAGGGACAGATTGCTGGTAGCAACAAATGTGCACACCGACACACATCCACACGCAACAACCACACATGACATTCACAATCAAACCCTTGAATACACACATGTACTGTAACAGTAGCAAGTACATGTACAACGTGTACTACTAGTGCACGTAAGGTCAAGTAAAAATTAAACATGTCGGCCATTTTGGTTTTCATTTTTGCTTTTTATTTTCTAGATTGCAGCCACTTTTTGATATTTTCTGGTGGGGACCACTGGTGTTGCAATGTTCAAAAATAACAAAAAAAAAAAAAAACAAGTGACGGGCTGGACAAGAAAATTGAACACATTTGAAGACAAGTGGTTTACATCTTTTTTTTGGGGGGGTGCTTGTTTGTTTATTTGTTTTATTTAATTTGTATAACAGTTTCAGAAACAAAAAAAAAAGAACCACTGGTACCTGGGCACTTGTGCAATGGTTGTTATAGTGAAGTTTTCATGGCCATGTGGAAACATATTCAGAGATAATAAATATGGTTGACTGCACCATGTGGAAAGCAATCAACAAAGGCTGATGTTAAAACTTCACGAGTAGTTTATTTTCAGATAGCCTGGTTTACAGATTTGCTTCATTCACCTCATTTTTACTGTGGAGTAATTTCAAAAATAAATCCAGGTGGCCGACAAGAAGAAAGCAGGTGGGTACACTCAACATTTTTTTTTTACTGTGTACACTGTACAAAGAGGCGGCTGTCACCAACCGGTGGTGTAGCCAAAAGAATGTCTTAGGAGCAAACACGACTGACTATTTTTTTACATGCACAGAATACATTAAAAGGTAACAAGGTCACTCGCTAATAGTTATCACTGAGTTCGTAAGTGTGGCGGGCGCTGTATGTTGTTAGCTAGACAATGAGGCTTATTGTCATGTGAAATAGCCATTAAATCAAAGCCATGGCATTAATGCTCACCGCTGGCGCCGTGTGGGGCTGTCCCTATTCTGTCAATGCAGTAACGAAGTGCCTATTCAGACATTCGATCACGGTTCCGTCTGCCCTGAGAGTACTATTAATGAACAGCGCCACCAAGTGTTAGATTGTCCCTTCCCTCCCACAAAAAAGAAACTTTCCTTGACATGCAGAGGTTAGACTTCCAGCATTCTGAATGATTTGTTGTATTTGATACGGGTGTTTTGTTTTATGCATTTGTTTTTGGGGAGTTGTGCTTTCATATTTATATTGATATTGTAAAATCTTATGTTTATGCATGTTGCATCTCAATCGTTAACACTGTTCATTACAATCTTATTGAAGGTGAGGTATTTTCTGTCATAGAACTTAAAGGATTTGCTGAATGGTTCAAATTCAAGATAACAATGGGATACCACTGATGACTGTCGGAACAATTTCCCAACTGGAGAGGTGCACACATTTCTCTACGTCAGATCTACACCGACCCCAGCGAGCTTTTACTTCTCACGCGAGCTCTTACCTGGTCGGCGGCAAATGCTTGTCCGTTCTCTGTTTCCTTCCATTCCTGGATGGCGCGCTTCTTGACCGGTTTCAGCATCACTGGCGAGGGCTCTCTGCTGTCACCGTCGGACTGCACGGTCATCAATGACTACAAGTAAGACACAAAACAAGTTAAAAGAAGAGGCCTATACCACCAGCAATGAGGTCTTCAAGGAACCGTGCGCGTTTCACAAATTCCTACATGAGGATGCACATGTATTAGCTGGGCCTTCCTGCACCCGTAACACAGGAGTCTTTGCCAATTTTGTATACAGTGTCGGGTGACGTCTATCCTCATCCCCACAGTTCAGTGATTCTCATTTGGATAAGCATACATGCAGAGGCTCAAGGTTGAGCATGTATGGAGATTGAGTGTTAAGTAGACTCCTCGACTGGCCACTGATATCACCGGCCGTTGAGGGCCGGCGCTTTGCCAAGCATTACAGTACATATCGCTCAGTGACACTGTCTCAGGGTTTCAAAAAGCAACAACCAAACGATATGTAGAATTTTAAAGCAAACGACTATCTATCAACATCTGGAAAGTCGATTTTGTAAAGGACTGTGACAAAGGAATCTTGTTGTTTAACAAGTTGAAACTTTGGGCCCCAAAAGTTCTCACGGTTGGCGTGACGTAACTATAGACTTTTAACACACGGCAAAGGGGCAAAGTTTAGCCTTTGTGCGATTCAATAATGTACAGAAGCTCCTGGACATCCGACAGCGAGAATACCGCGCTAGGGACAAGTTTGTTGTGGAATGATACTGTCCGCGACTGGCTTTAAACATGCATTCCTCCAGTTCTTTCAAAATTTACCAGCAGGTTCTGGAGGATTTCAAAGGATTGAAGAAGTCACCTATTATGAGGCTTGAAACTCTTCAAAATAAAACTTACAAAGAACATGCAACTAGGTTCCCACACAAAGTTGGATTATCGAAATTCTGAAAGGTTCCAAGTAAAACATAATATAAAGTTTATCTTACATATGTGTGCATGTGTATCTCAGCAGAGAAACTTGTATACGTGTTATTAATGATAAATCTCTACGTGAAATGTTTATCCAATATTCAATCATTAAAATAACAGTTAAATATCTGAAGGACTTTCCACTGCTTTCAAAGAGAATTTCTGATTTACCTTCAAGATGAAGGACTGTAATTACATGTAGACGTGACACAAACACCAAAAACTGTTTATGAAGGAACTTTTTCCGTGACAAAACGCCACAAGTAACTTCCTAACAGCACAAGAAAATCGAACATTTTGAGTGACCAAAAGTTTCCAAACCTGTCAATTTTTCCCCGGAGCTACTCAGTGATTGAGCTGCTTCTCTTGAGGAACTAGAAGGTCACTACATTGTATTCCCGTTCCCACGACACCGTGTCAAGGCAACGCTGAAGTTCGCACATGTCCACAACTGAGCTATCACTTAACTTTGAGTGGGCGGGTTTTCCCAAGATCCTCAACTGACCAAGGGTATTCCCCCGCCCACGCACACATAACACTGAAATTTCCTTCCTCGTCAATCTCGCTGCTTATTTTTGGTGCTGGCACTCTGCTCACTTCCACGTGATCACACTCACTTTCTACTGCACTTACGGAAGGAGCTGACCAAAAAAGGGACCAAGAAACCTTACCGTGTCAATGCAATGCCATTTTTGGTTTGGTACAGTCCTTGTAAGTGTTCCAGTTTTAATTTCAGTTTCTGTTTAGCCATTTCAATTTGGACTTTAGTGCTTTTATTGACTTGTATGGTGCAAATTTTCAAATTCATGAACAAACTATGCTGTCATAGGCAAATAAATGCAGAAATGTTTAATACTTTGCTTTTTCCTTGTCTTTGGTGACTTACCGTTGTACAAGTACACCTCACTAACCCTTTCTCACAATTCTCTTCTTTCTTTCAGTTACATGTAGCACATTTTGGGTTCAAAATTTAAAAACAAGAAAACATTTATAGGAAACTGAACACTGTCTTGCCTGAATGACATCACAATGGAAGCGCCCTCAGTAGTCCAGAAAGGCATCAGCAGTTTTAGTGTTTTAAAAAGATGTTGACTGCGGGCATCTCACAATAGCCCTTTTTCACCCATGTGACTGGATTGCGCTACATGTAAACAATACCACCACTTGTGGACCGCCGTGACCACGGTGATTGCATATATTCCTATGGGCAGCTTCAACCACATACAAGCGCATGTGTGAACACTGCATGCTTGACAAGTTTTCATCTTGAATAAGTAGATTACCATCACAGCACTACGCACACATTACCATCACAACACATTGCGGGTCCAGCATGATTGTGACATCACAGGGAAAAGGTCTACAGTGCGCTGCCATGAGTTTGCAACGCAGTGACCACTGCACACAATGCGTGTTTGAATGGGTTGATACCTTTCGCGTATCATGATTGGCCAATGCATTGTAAATTCTTGGTGGCGCACTTTTGTGAAACGCTCGTAGTAAGTTTCGTAGAAGAGTAAATTGCTTAAAAAGAAAAAATTGTCACATGGAGCCTTGAAAATTACCTACCACATTTACCACAGTCAGGTTGCAAAGCTATTTCCAATGTTATTTTATCCTATTGAATTTGAAATTCTTCCATAAACCAGTGGCATCTTCAAAGACCTGTGACCTGAGGCAGAACCCAAATACATGCATGTAGAAACACTGTAAAACTCAAGCCGTACATGTACATTTTGTCCCCTGGATCAACAGAGCTGTCAATCGCATTCCGAAAGGGTTGGCTTTATTCCACTGAGCGTTTGTAAAATCTCTTAATGCAGGTCGTGTTCATAACATCACAATGTAGGTTCCGTTCAAACATAAAATCTGCAGATTGATTTTCAATTTTGTTTGTTCAAAATACATTTACACATCCAGCCCTTAATATACCAGTACAAGTACCAAAATATACGTTCGTGTCTACAGGACTATCGTTTACTTTTTGAACTTGGAGATTTCAAACTCGAAGATGTTCATGATACATGTACTGAGTACATGCAGTGTACTGTACGTGTGTATTATTTTTGACTGGCAAGATTGTGATTGTAGGTGAGATGCTGGACTACTGTACTAAGTGACAAATTGACAAACACAGTGCCTTTTTCAAATTAACTTTCCATTCCGGTCTCAGATTTTTGCCGCTAAACGATCAGCAACGTCTTCCTCAAATCATCGCATTACCTTTGTACCACATACAGGAACATGTAACTTGGAATGGAAACGGATGGAGGATTTACATGCATTAGGGCAAGTGGTGGTACAAAGGATGCCATTTGCCTCACATGAAAAGTGCAAGAGAATTGGTATTAATTGTAAATTATCGCCAGTGGCCCACAACTGATAGACAAGCAATGACAGCTAAAAGTACATGGCCAAATGGCGGGGCTGGGCTCTCAATATTCATTCACCACACGTGACTCATGCGCCATAAACGAAGCAATGACCTCAGTACAACATAATATCATGTTCACAGAGTACAACGTACATGTACATATCAACACCATACATGTACATGTAGGTATGAACACCTTGATCTCATTACCCAACTGGTACATGTATCTTGCAAGTGTGATAACATGTTTTTACCGGAGTACCGGTGCATCTAAGATGGCCACTCCTGGCTCCCAACCCCTTACACACTGAGCATGAGACTCGTGCATGCGTATTTCAGGTTGTTCTTGCAAGTCTCGCACCCGCGTGGGTCTTCTTAAGTTGTGAATTTCACGTCAAGTTCACAAATAACCTTTCCAGACAAATATACCAGTGCACTTCATGAATAATTTAACTTTCAGATTGAAAACAGATCGAAAAGAATCTGAAACTTTCAGTCCTGAAAAGGACAAAACCTTTTACTTTGTCTCGCTCCCCCCCCCAAAAAAATGATCCTTCCTCCAGGTGCTTCACTCCCTCACCAATTCTCACTTGCAAGGTCCCCTTACCCAGAGTTGGCGCTAGCCAGCCCTGGACTATTGCTCATAACACACCTGTCCGTGCATCCAGAGCGCTTAGCCACCAACTGTACTTGTTCTGCAGTTAGGAGGACAAACACTTGTCCTCACATTTTGTGGTGACCGAAAATGTTGTGGGGACAGAAAAAAGTCCCCACAACTCGGTCCTCATTTGCCAAACAAAAGAAATTGTCCCCTTGATGTGATGAACACCTGCCGAAACATACCGGTATTTACCTTGAACACATTTACCTTCCATAGTGCGGACATTCCTTTCCTTTCGTACAGTTGAGAAAACTTGGGCAAATACTAATTTTTTTGGTATTGTGCATAGTTGTGCATACACTGTACACGTTGAAACTTAAGCTGCATACATGTATTTGCATTTTTCCAAACTACATTTCCAACACCCAATTTCAAATTGATTGCTAAAAACATCGGAAAACGACGCGCATTAAAGATAGCAGTTTTAAAACTGGCCAAGTATTTTTCTGGATGTTAAGCTGCGACAAATTCATTTACGCACCCCTCAAAATCAAATGTCAACAACAAAAGCATAATTACGTATGTGTGTGTAATTCCCTGTTTCTGCCAAAATTGAAAACTTCACACTAATTTACCGTTAGCACATGCATGAGAGCCACCCGGAAATTTTATAGTCTGATGAGGGTCATTCACCTGAGTGAAACTAATGAATTATAACAGAACGCATACATTTAATAGGCATGACTCAGTTTTAAAAAAGTTCAAAATAATCGCTCTTCTCAAAGGGTGACCAGGTGCATGTATTATGGATGTTCAAATGGTGGTCTCATTTTCAGCTAGCTTCAACCTGAACTCAGTGGGGATTCTGTGGAGCTAAGTCCAAAATGTGCTCTGGTTCACACATTTGACAGTAACTCTGGAGCTGGAGCTAAAGTAGAGCTTCAGGTACATCCATGGAAGAATGGTCTATCATCCTGTCTTATGGCTGCAAACATGCATGAACTGCATCATATTAAGTGAATTGACTGACAATTTACTTCTTAGAAACCTCTACATTTCCTCCTTGGAATTGGACCCAGTCAGAGGAGGCACTGTTTTTGTGTTTTTGCGAGGTTTGCAAGGACTGGCTTTTCATCTGTGACAAAAGAGGCAAGCAGACTGTTTTTGAAAGTTAATTTACACGCAAAAACAAAAATAATTAAAGACAATTCAGGCATGCAAGTTCACCGGATGGCCTACAGATAGACCTCCGTGACACAAAAATAAGGCAAACATTGGTTGGTCATGTCAAGACTGGCAAGGCCTGCTGTGCTCCGAAGACAAAGAAACCGACAGGGCTAGGTCGCAAAAGAAACCCCAACTGAGCTGGAAGCAGAGCTAGCCCCACAAACTAGAACCAGGGCTGAATATAGTTTCAGAGCTACCTCTGGAGGTAAAGTGAGTTGCTCTCAAGTTGTATCTATTTCAGATGGAGCCAAGGTAGCCATCTCCAGAAACACTGACAATCCTCTGTCTGAACAACCCACAAGTTAAAAAAGATGGTTACACTAGTTAATCCTCTTTTACGGTTATTTATCATACATATCAGTAAACTAACATACATGTATGTACATATACCACATCTGTAGTAAATGTATGTACACAGGAGCTTAACAAGCTTGAGTCATCAAGTGCAGCAATGGTACAGTAATTGCCTTAACCGTGCATAATTTTCTTCTCCATTAGAATGTTGCATTTTTTTTTCCATTAAAATATTGTGTGGTTTTTCTTTTTAAGTTCTTTTTAACCACTTTTGCTGGTGCTATTATATTAGGCTGAAATTTTAATTTCTAAAAGGGCAAGTTACGGTGACCTACTTTTGATATACATACCACAACCAAATGCCAGAGATACTGATTGGAAGGAGTCATTTGAGCAAAACATTGAATATATTGTATGACGTCTCTAACCACAACCTCTATTTTTCAACACTTCCAGGGTGCACCCACAAGAGGGACATTTGCTACAACAAGGGCTTGATGTCAGCCAACTTCAAGTTCAGCACACCGTCTATCTCCAAAAGAATTCTGGGACTTTCTAGAGCATGCGCAGGACAAATGGGGATTAGCTTTTTTTTTTAGATGTCAGCCAGAGTTGAACAGCGGCAAGCTTGATGCTTGAACCTGTCAGCCGTGATTTGGTGCTTTAGGATTGGATACTGTGAGGGACAAAAACTGGCAGATGGGTCAGACCTGGGATGCAAAATAGCATGGCTTGCGTCATTCGCAGAGGATGCGAGAAAATGTGTCAGAAGGCGACGCCAGTTATGACACCGGATTGGCTTGCCAAAAAAATGACTTGTGTCTTGGGACTTGACTTTGAAGAAATTCAGGAAAACATGATTTGGGGACTTGTGGCTTGACTTGAACTTTTTAAAAAAAGGACTCTTGGCTTGACAAATGACTTTGTCACATCACTGCTTTTTACCAGTAGTAAAGGTTTCTCATGGTGCAACCAACAGTCTCTCAATTAGCCAGAAATTGTAACACTTTGAAAGAAAAGGATCCTGACCCAAACAGCAACGCACCTTGAGCATAATGAACTTCAGATTGTTTGGATCATTCTGCTCACTGCGGATTCAAATCCAACCAGAGCAGAGTGCAGTCCTACTTGCCTCTCCTTGTACATAAGGCACTCGGTGGTTGTGACTAAAACCACATCCGGCACTGGACTTTTTCAGGAAGATCTCACCAAGACAATGGTATAATGAAAAATGAGCTGTCAATATAATGACTCATGCGGGTGCTTTGTGTGGCATTTCTACATTTACCCGCATGTCAGGATTTTCTTTCATCGTAAGACACGACGTCGATGTCCTTCATCATCTGGGAATGATGCACTGTCAAACTTCCGACCGATCGATAATGACATCGGCCATGACTGAGACTGAAAAATGGAGCAACGCACTGGAAACGTGCCACATATGCCAAAGAGAACACACGGCGTCCGTGTGCGGCATGCATGTACATGTAACCTCACACTCGCACAGGCCAGATGTACACTGCTTTACTGACTTGATCTTTCCACAGAGTACTTATCGCCTGGGGACAACTTACGCGTATCTGGTCGGTCTTCCTGGGCCGCAACTGGCCAGTAGAAGAGACCACTGGAGTCCGAAACAGCCAATAAGAGGACAATGTTCCAGGCTGTCTGCACTGGACTTTCAAATGGGAAAAGTACCGGTCCCACCTTCTTGGTAAGCCTTAAAGAAAGAGAGTCCAGTGCGGATAAGGTTAAAGTCACAAAAGGTCATGACTGTAGCTCAAGTGCTTTGTATTTAAGCGATTTTTGTGCACAGTTTCTTCTAATAAGGAAAGAAACGAGGGCTGGTCATGTACTTTTGACAGAATGTGGGAAGGAAAGGGGGAGGATGCACACCAGGATTCAGGTTTTGTGCCAGCCAGGCTTGCGGGGGCTCAAGCCACCACAGGCATGATCTGTGGATGAGATTGACCAATGATAAAAATTGCTGAAAACAGCTGAAAAAATACGCAAGGAAGCTGAACTGTGAAAATTTCCCATACTTTTGTACACAGCTATTGAGGAAAAAAAGCCGAAATCCCACACAAAAAAGCTGATATCAGCTGAAAAGCTGAGAAATTTCACCCCTGGTCTTTGTAAAGGGCATATTTCATATGATGGATATTCCAGCCTAAATGTACTGTGCATGTACAGATCGACTGCAATAGACAAAAAGTCAAGTGAACTCCACATTTGACCTGGAAATCTGAGGTTGATAACACCCACACACATGAAACTAAACGGGGCGCCTAAAACCTCCTCCGACAATGCTACAAAAACAGGTGCCACATTTCCAAATATGTACCTGCTCACCAATGTCAATGTCAAAAGAAAGCAACCGTGAACTGAATTTCAAACAGTCACCTAAATTGTCCTTTCCAAATTGACAAGTAAATGTGAGAAACCTTTCCTGTTTATAATACATGCACATATTCATTCAGTCACTGGTTACAGGTAAAACTGTCAGCTTTTCAAGTTGCAATACTGTGCATCAAGGCAATTAATCCACGACACTTTGAGCTGTTGAGTTGCCAACTATGGGCGAAAGTTGAGAGAACGGTTGAAGATGTAGTCACAACAGCCTGTCAGTGTTCCTGACAACCTTTAATGAATTGAGCACATTCCAAGAATGGCCAGAGTACCTGGATGCCTGGTCAGAGATGTTCATGTAATAGTAGGCCCTACATACCGATACATGTACTGGTGAAGGGCATTCGATCGTGCACAAATTTTGCTCTTCGCTGTGAACTGGTCAGCTAGAGCACCATTCGCTGATACTTGTAATGTCCACTTGAATACATGTACCAGTACATAGGTGTGTACATATAAATGCACCGTACAATGTACAAAAGTTGACAAAGTACCAGGTGACGGCTGTTGAGCCCATCGCAAGTCCTCTTGCAAGTCCATGCATGCACTGTAAAGTAGTGAAATGCTCCTCGGTTTCAAGTAATGTATAGCACTTTGTAACAGCGAAGTGCAGTTCCAACCAAAGGTGCCTCCGTTGCTAGGAAAAAAGCACCCTGTCCAGCTCGGGGCTCATTTTGTTCTGTCCAGCTCGGGGCTCATTTTGTTTTGTCCAGCTCGGGGCTCATTTTGTTCTGTCCAGCTCGGGGCTCATTTTGTTCTGTCCAGCTCGGGGCTCATTTTGTTCTGTCCAGCTCGGGGCTCATTTTGTTCTGTCCAGCTCGGGGCTCATTTTGTTCTGTCCAGCTCGGGGCTCATTTTGTTCTGCAAGAGTATACTCTTCTTCAATATTTGAAAGCAATTTAACACTCATCAGGTTAAATGGACTGAAAAGAGCACTTTTTAAAAAACATTTTAAGTTATCCGTACTTGGACAACTGAGGGCAGTATTACTGTGATGTCATCCAGGGAATACATGGTTCAGTGCACAGGCTTTTCTATTCTGACTGCAAAAACGGATTGAAATTTACTCATTGAAAATGTCTCTATGGAAGTGTTGCCTGCTTGCTGATTGCTACCGGTATGTACATGTAAATTTACTTACACAACAATGAACCACCAAAGAAGACAAAATCAGGCCGGCAAAATCTTTTAAAAATGCATTATGCACACATAATGCAACATTGAGGCTTAACATTGAGATCAAGAGCAGAACAGCCATTCTGACAATGTGTTCCTCGGGCGGAAGCGGTCCCATGGTAACATGTCTAAATAAAATAAGGTCACTGAGCAGGCAATCAAATGCCAACATGGCAACAATCCAGGACGCACAGAAACAATCCCTGAGCTACGATCTTTACACATAACCCTTTGACACTTGGTGTTCTCCCCTCCCCCAACCCTAAGGTGACAGCTTGTACAATTATTTCCCAGCAAACACGTTCCTTCGTGGACACATGGGCCCGATCCTCACCCAGCGACAATGCGGAAACTATCACTCAGATGGGAACTGTTTCCTGTTTCTATTGGTACGTTTGAAGCCAAGCTTCCTTGTGCTCTGCATGTTAGACACAACCAGTTTATTCCCAGCGGGAACACTGTGCGTACATTGGGTTTTGCTTGAAAATGCATATGTGAACATTTCCGTTCCTAGAGGAAATAGGTATCATTTCACAGGTTCATTTGCCAATATGTTTGTGCATTTTCTCTCCTGCCAGCCAAATTCCTAAAAGTATACTCTGAAAACTTTCTAAAAATGGGATTAAATCAAAGGGGTTTGCAAGTACGGGGTGACTGACTGTAACACTGCAAAGGAATGAAGGTTGTGGAAGCAGTGATCATCCTTGTTCAAGAGTTTAAAATAATTTGCATTGTGCACAGCTAAGAAAGATTTTTGAGAAGTTGAGGGAAAGTTCATTACACAGCTGTGGCACAAGATCTGTGGTTTCGTATATTGCGAAGCTATGCCAAGATTTGAGATATCAGCTGCACGGTCACGCTGCACTTTTCACGCACCTTTGGGTTGTCGGTTGTAATCTTTCGGCAGGCCCCGTCAGCATCCTCGGCATCGCAGGTCCCGATCCCCAAGTAGTACTTGCCTTTGCGGCTGTGCCTGGGGAAGGCCTGGCGTACCACCACCCCAATCTCCAAGTCGCTGATGGGACTGTGGAACTCCTTGAAGAGGATCTGGCGGATGTCCTCGCGGTAGGTCCTCAAGCTGGAGGGGCCATCAACGGGGCCTTCCTTCAGCTTGGTCTTGAGCCTTGATACAAAGCAAATTCCATTTCCACAATTATTTTCTCGGCAGAGATGTGGACACATGCGTACCTTTCTTATGGGGCTGGAAGTACTACCAGAGTGCAAAATTAGACCAAAAAAGTGCTCTGACAAAATGTTATAACATAATCAATTTTGTTCTGCCGTTACCAGCTTTTGATCTGCCATTTTATATAAAAGGTAGAGATGGGGCTCCCAATCCTCATTATTATTTTTATCCAGACTACAGGGACTGGGAAACAGTCCAACTTGGAGCACGTTTGAGCCGGGACTAAGGGCTGCATTCGAGTGAGCTACTCCTGTTCGGCAGGAGTAGGACCTGCGGGTCAACAGAGGTCATTACTACATGTACATTAGTCAATACAGTAGATGCACAGATTACTTGGTTACAACTTTCTATCAGAGTTCAAAAAAAGGAACAAGACCTGACTTGTTAACCCTCTTAAATTCCAGACTTTATGGAGCCACAAATTCCAACATCTGGAATTGCAACCTGTAGTTTCTTTGGACTTCCCGTACACCTGCACCGCTACATGTATGTACATGTACATGTATTCTTCATGTACACACATGTGATGATTAATATCTACAGTGCCATGCTTCATGACTTCGGCACTCACTGATTAATGTTACCATTGACAGAAATTCAGAATGACAAGAGATATGGACTTAAACCTGCCCCTGAGACTATATCAAGTTGATTCTTCAAGACAGTTTTCCCCTTTCTGTGCACATACACCAGGTCGGATTCCCTGAAAGAAATGATGTGACACCCTGTTGACGGTTGGAAGCATTTCTCTGAATTGGACGTGCGTCAGCCCAGCACACAAGCCAAACGGTCTCAAGAAATCAGTGTCAGTACACTGGTCTATGTGGGTGAGAAACACTGACCCAGTACGAGACATGCATATGTTGTACATGTACATACCGGGAAACACGATGGCTTGAACACAGACAAGCAGTGTCTCACAGCACTTGTGGAGTCCACAATTGCCAGTCTGCGCACACATGAATTTTCACTACTTTTGATTGTGACTCAAATGGGAAAAAAATACGGGAATACCAGTTGAACTCCCTGCTTGTTTTCATGAGCCCCATCGATTGGAGTTTACCATTGCTTTTGGAAACTCTGATAGGTCACCCAAGCCCAAAGGATAAGCAACATTTCTCCCCGGCAGAACGCTATTACCATCAATCATTTTAATCTGCACAGCAGTTGGGGGGTGGGAAGTATGGCCCAACACAGTGAAAGGCAATCGGCTATTCCATCATGTGAAGATCGTGGCTGAAAAAACAATCAAATCAGAAAACTGCCTTCAATATGCCCCCCCAAAAAGAAATCAGTTATACTCAAGCACAAGAGTTCACACACAAACACATACCACTGGTGTTACCGACCTACATGTACTCGTAGTGTGGACACTCCTTTGTTTTCGTGTAGCGAAGAACACCTGCTGAAAATACTAATTTTTCTTAAACTGTGAATTCCATTTCAAGCTAGATTTCGGACAGATGAGTTTCTGCGCCTGTTCCTCTCTATTTTGCAACAGAGCATCCTAACCCAGAGGGTAATCTGATGTACGCCTGGCTCAGTCCACCAGTGGTGAGAGCAGAGTAACCTGAACTATCTACAAAAATAATCACTGGAGGTTTGGGCTATTTGAGGGCCCCACAGAAGCATTGGGTCTTTGGTATAGAGTACCGAAGTGAATACGACACGCGCGTGAACCAATGCGCGCACTTTCAATTTGTTTGTCAAAAACAACCCCTTAAAATACCCATGTCTTGTGTTCCATATCAATTTAGATATGTAAAAAGCACCTCGCTGGTAAACTGAGAATTTGAGAGATTAAAAACAAAATTATTTCAAAAATCCAGAAAATCCTGATGAAAAAAATCCCGACGTCAGAAAGATCCTGACAAATCTCATCCTTGTCTCCACACAAGGTTTGCACAACCTGCATTTTTTGGGTTCACAAGGTCCCCCTCCCCCAGGTATGGTTTGTACAGGGATTCCTTCAACACTTGTTCCTTTGTTAAAGGAGTTAGATCCCCAATGTAAATTGTGGCATGCAGCATGGTCTGTATCAGCTGGCCAATACTATCCAATTACATACAGCTGTGGTTGAATGTTTGGTCAGTATGTTTATCATCAGACAGGGCCGAGGGTCACTGAACCCTAGTTTCAGAAGATAATGAGAGTTGGTGTCTTCCTGTGGTTTGCAACAGGGATATGATTGTAATTTGTACACAAAACCAGAGGACAACAAGCTGCACTAAATTTATCTATATAATTGTATTTATTCTTTCTTTCTACCAGAGTAAAACTCCCTAGCACCGCGTTTACACTTGGCCCTACAAAGGAGCAATCAAGCGAGGGGATCAGATCCGTGCTGCGTTGACACTGAATCCTGATCCCGCGTGGCACTGATGAAGCGCTGCAACCTCAGGGTAAAGGTTATGCGAACAGTTCACTGATTACGCGGACTGGAGCAAGACGTCAGCCAGTATTACGTGTACTTACGCGCTGTATATACGTCTCGTTGTCTTATCTTATTTAGTTTCAGATGAGACGATGAAAAATGGGGAAATGGAAGGTTTTGGATCAGTGATATACAGCAGTAACGAAAGTCACTAAAGGCGACGCGGATAAAGCATGGGAATAGGCAAGTACCAGTTTACTACCAACTCACAGGAGGAAAGCACACAGGCTTCATTAGGAACAAGTGTAATGCTGGTTATGTACATGTACTATACGTAGCGGCCGGACCAACAGCGTATGTATGGTGTGTGTATAATGTCATGTAACTATACATGACATGCATGTAGGTCTTCAAGATGACACAGATTTGCTTTTCGCTTGCTTCAAGACTTGCACAGGATGTAATTACATCAAATTCCGGGATCTGATCTGGATCTGACCCAGCGTTGCATTTACACTTGCAAATTGATCCCACGCACGGGATCTGAACCGGATCTGATCCTTCCCGGGATCAGGATCTGATCCTGCGTTGCGTTTACAAACATTTTTGATCCGGATCTGATCAAGTGTAAACGCAGTGTAGGTGAGGCAATAACAAATGTTCAGTTTTAGGGGTGGGAGGAACACCCTCGATAAATACCGAGTAGTCTGGGGAAAACCCATGGAATCAGGTAGGGCGAGAGCTAACCCAATTACGTGTCAGCCTGGGTGGGATTCCAAACCAAGCCACAGAGGTGGATCGCTGCGCTAAAACCTGACTCCCAAATATAAACGGGTATTTATGAAGTGCAGGTATCCACCACATCTGGAGCACCAACAAAAGCTCCAGACTATTTGATGGACTTGACCGGAAAGTCTTGTCACGCCTACGGCTTATTTTGTCGCGACACTCTGAAACTTGACATTCATGCCCCTCAATCTTATAATAAAGGCAGAAAATGTTATAGTTGGACAAACTTTGTTCAACTCCTCGCTACACCAAGTCAAGAGAAATACAAATAAAAGTGAGTTCAAGGTTGCGATTAAGATACCCGGTATGTCTTTTTAATTAATTTTACGATTGTTATGTTTTTCTTTTACAATTTAATATATCATGGAAATCTGTAACTTATATTTCAATACTGTCGGTGCTTTCTATGTAATCTTGTTGCTTCTTATTAATTTTATCAGTGTTTACTTACATTTTGGATATCGTTTTTTTCTTCTATAATTCTCTTGCTTCTTGAAATTTCGATGTTTGATCACATTTATATTTTCAAAATATTATACCGACCTGTACAGCGCTTTTGAATCGTTTACTAGAAATGGAGCTTATGAAATAAAATCATACGTTAAATGTCACATCCTTCTCATCCCTGCCTCTGGAACATTCCAAATACATGTACATGTATCTCAGCTCCCTGGGAAGCACCGGTATATAACTCCAAGCAGCCGTTTTGGAACTAAGCAGCAAAATCAACCATAATAGCCGTCTCCACCCCCATGGGAACCAACTGGAACATGTAAAGAGCACATTGCAGGGGAAAAAAACTGATGAGTGTCTGTCCTTCACAATGAAACGATGCAGTTTAACTACAGGACAGTCCATTCAATCTTCAATATCAAGCCTCTGAGTATTTTCTGTTCCTCAATTTATCGATCAATGTATCATTTGGTTACATTTCTCATTTTTCGATGATAAAAACCATTTTGTGAAAATGAAGGCTTCTTTTCAGATGGTCAAAGAAAGGGGCCAACAATGTCTTGAATCAAAACTGCTATCTCAAACGCTGTCAAACAAGAAACGTGGGACAAAAACAGAGAAAGGCTGACAAGTCAAACGTGAAATGTTCAACTAGGTGACATGGACTGTTACGAGACCTTTAGTGGAAAAATTTCCAAGAGAGACACTGCTTGCTTCATTTTTATTTTTGGTAAGGCCTTACGTGAGTATGAAGTATAAGTAAACTTATTGGCTGTCATGATCAATCAAAACTGTAATCCTAAGAGGAACAGTTAAATTTGTGAAAGTTTATTTGAAACATTCGATGTCCAAATACAAAAAAGAGAAAATAATAAAAGTTGACAAAGCATTCACTTATCTTAGGCACACTAACAGTGCACATCTTTTTATAATTAACATTAATTGTTTTGACTGGAAAGTAATTTCCGGTTGACATCCACAAAATCACATAAATGTTTAGACGTAAAATAACCCAACACTTTTTTTGTACGTGGATTTCTTCATAGTGATCTGACAGCTGTGGAGAGAAGCAATACAGATTATCTCCACTGGCCAAGAAGGAGGACTTTATTTTTAGACACGGATCATGTTTCT
Source organism: Acanthaster planci (assembly GCF_001949145.1). The sequence goes on from NW_019091360.1 coordinate 1,785,774, forward strand.
GAAATCATCTTCAGAAACAGGATCCAAAAGCACACACATGTATGGATATATACATGACCGTCAACACAATGTACACAGGTACATGTAGATATGCATTCTGGGATTCTTCAAAGAGAACTAGTCCGCAAAACGGAAAACAAGCGGATCAGCTTGCACCTCACTTCCTGGAAACCCAGCTCAGCGGGGATAGACAAACACTCCTCTAATCAGGGTCTGCCTTTTTGTCTAATGGGGCTAGAATAACAAGACGGAAGGGGGGGAGAGGTTCTCATGCATCTGGCAACAGAGGCATCCGGGAAATTCATGTGCCCGCTGACTTGCGCGTTGTGCAAGGACGACTCGGCAAGACTTGAGGCCTATGCCTGCACAGAGCAACACAGCCCTGCAGTAGAGCCTATTGGCCAGGTAAATCAAATGAACAAACTGCCAAAATGCACATCATTTAGCAACACTGTTAGCCTTTTCTACATTTTGTTCCAACAATAAAACTGTTTAGTATCTGTTTTTTTGAAAAGCAGGGGGCGGCAAGTCATGTTACATTTATTTTCAAGATGGCCGCCACTTCCATAGGTGTGTGGAAAGTTTGCAGCCAAAGCCATATGTGCGCATTCAAAGACATGTTTGAACTGGAGATCGCACGGTCACCAACTGAGTCTGACATCAGTTTAGAAGTTCCAGTTGATCAGTTGACATTTGCTCTGGAGTTTAAAAATTCTTTAAAAGAAAACTGAGGCAGCCCCTAAAGAGGAAGAAGGCGGGGATGCCTAACATGTTTATTTTTTGAAGTAGGCCTTGTCACTGTTTCTCCTCAACAGGTTTCTTCAGGCTTAGAGCTACAGTGGCCGGGGGGGGTGCATTTTGACAATCCTTTGCTTCATAATGATAATCAAAAATAATGAAAAAAATAACACAAAATATTTAGCCCCCCCAAAAGAAAAAAACACCTTCAAATTCAAGACAATGTCAAAATGAACACAAGAGAAAAACAAACACACCCTCCATGTAAGTACAGTTACATCATAACAGCTGCTAACAAATGTAATTTGCCAAGGCTAAAGAGGCATTACTTCCCTAGTTTTAGGTCTACAAGTACGGTATGGTAAATGTACATGTACAGGTAAGTTTCTGCTTCATCTACATGCTACATGTACATCATGTACATGCATACATGCATTCACACGTATGTACATGTATACATGAATGTACATGTACATGTACAGTACACTCTGCCCAAGTCCAAGAGTTGCGTTCATGCATGGGGCTCAGCTAGGCTAGCAGCAAGGCCCACGCATCATCAGATTACACTCTGGATTCCTGGAAACCCAGGGTCCCCAAGTTTTCCTTTTCTTTTTTTCTTTTTCTTTTTTCCTTCAGGGGACTGAGACAAACAGCCCTGGATTTCAAATCAACTTCAGCCAGTGGGGGCCATGCTGGGTCACAGGCAATAAAGCATCTCGGCATATGATCTTTGTCTGAAGTCCCACTCTCTTTCCCCCCCCCCAATGTTTTATTCAGAATTCTCAGAGGGGCCAAGTTAAAGGTTGCTGATTGCATGCATACATGACCTGCACATGTATAATGCCACTGACTACATGCGCATGTACGTACAAGTAACAATGTAAATGTGAATGGCTCGCGTCTGAGTCCAAAGGTGTGACATTTTTGAGGCCCTGTTACACCTGACCTTTGTAATTTGACATTGGACATATCACTAAGATCGACTTACAACTATTCTTACACGCATTTGTATAGCAGGTAATTTGCATAACTGAATCTCTCTGGCAGGTTGGGATGTTGGGTGTTGTTTTGTTGGTTTGTCTGCGTGTCTGTTGGTGTTTTATTAGCCTCTCTGCTGTCTCTTTGTTCACTTTGTTCATTCATTTGATATTTGTCCAACTGTTCTTCATTTATGTCTCTGCCCTATGCTTATTGTTCTGATTAGTTCCTATTTACATTACTGGTGTTTATATACACTTGTTGAATTGAAACTAACCGGCCTCTAATTTATTTATGTGTAATTTAAGTTAATTTTATTCAACCCATTTTTGAACCCATGTTTGTTACAGCCTTGGGCTGCTACTGACAGAAAACCAGTACCGCTCATACCTAATTGTAATAAAGAATGTATTCTAAACTTACAAAAATCATATGTCAGATGTGAAAGGGACATAAACGATATCGAAAACCCAAATATACAGAATGGCCCCAATACATGAACTGTACATTTAAAGGAAAGCCTGCAAAATACATTCAATATCACGCTGGTAATATGAGTGTAGACTCAGGTAGACAAACTGCACACCACATGAACAGGAATTAAGGACCCAAGTGCTAAACCCAACTTCAGCCAAATTTGATCTGGCACTCCATTCCCACGTGCTGTCAGATCTGTAAAAAAAATGTGGCTGTCCCCCACAAAACAATTTCTGAGGGTAATAAGAGTTCTCCGCACTGTTGGACAAGAGGGGGGGGGGAATTCAGTCAGCAAACCATTTTGTTGAGGGACCGGGACAGCATCAAATAAAGGAAACCTCTGTCTTGCTTCTCTGAAGATGAGACAAAGGGCAATTCACCACTTCATGGAAGCGACTGTACCAGTCCAAAAAAGAATGTCACCCGGCGAAACCACAAGCACGACCATCCTTCTGTGTTTACTTCAACCAGATCCAAACACAGTGGTTTGCCAAACCATACATGTAAATACCTTCCCTGCTTACTTTGACAGGTTCATTTCCTAATACCAAATAAAGCGTTTGACTGGCACTGGCAAAACTCTGGTCTTCGATGGCCAAACAGAAAATCTTTTCATGCAGTTTAACAGTTTCAATTTGGGGACATTCGCAAAGTGGCTGGATTGTTTCCGATTGGAACAGCACTTAAACTGGTGCAGTGAGACTCACAGGGCCCACTCTCACCCCACCCAGTTTTCTTGGCTGAGCACTGAACAAATGGAAAGTGCACCTGTTCATTTTCCGCTGTGGTTTACGGGTGCAGTGTCCCAATTCAAGGAAAATTCTCCGCCAGGCCGAGGCGCACAAAAAGTACCCCCAGAGATTGTTTCGAAAAGAGGGGTCTGTTTGGGCCAAGAAATGGTGGGATTGTGTCAGTATGGCCCGGGATCATCTCTGTAGATTCAGGGGCACCCATCTGGGGGCAAAGCAGACAAAAATGGGATTGAAAATTAGTCAGAAGAGCCCCAGGAAGGTGAGGGGTGTCATTTGAAAAATGGCCGCTGGGAGGGCTTGGCAACATTCACTTTTTGGGGGGTAACCTACTAAAAATTGAAAATCAAATGAAACCTGAAGGACCAAACAACACATTGTTTTTTGTTTGAGAGGCCTCAGGGACTTCAGTTGCCTGCCATAGGGCTCCAAACTTGGTTGATTTTATACTATTTTCAATGGAGCTTGAATTGGTTCAGTGCACCCTTATTGGATGAGCTGACTGTATATCTTGCACAGGCTGTCAAGAAAGCCTGTATTAATTTCATCTGCTTATAAATTCTTTCCATGTACATGTTCATAACATCATAAATATCAAGCTGACCCTTATGCCCGTACTGTAGACTTACATGTACAACTGTGGCTAAAATATGTGTAAACATACAGCTCTACTTGTGGGGTATTTCCTTTGTTCTCATGTACAAACTCCCACACAACATGCAAACAATTTCAAATCACTCCAATTTAAACCCGATTCACTTTCCTGGGTTGAAATTTTGACCGTATGTCCCTTTTATAAAACACTTCAATTTGCGACGGATTTTTACCCATCAAAAATTTCCCCTTTTTGAGTTATTTCCAAATATCAGTTTCGTGAAATTCTTGTGGGATACCAATTCTGATACCCCACAAGGTAAAAACTGGCCTTGTAGGGTACTTCCCATTGTTCCGGTACCCCACAAGGCCCCATGTATAAGCGCATGTACATACATGAACTGTATATGGCTAACTTGGAGAAACATACGAACAAGCAAAATTCACTTCACAAGTGGGTGTCATCCTGTGAATGTACATGATGAATCCCAAGACTGTTACAAGTCTGTATATGTTTGCATACAGCCTACCACATACCACATGTTTGAACTGCACACGCAGTACATGTACAATGTACTGTGTATCTAGCATGAAATACAAACTTCTTTTATAAATACACACCAGGGCACAGGGCAGGAAGTCTCCTGGACATGATTAAGGTCAACCACAATGCCTGGCACTCAGCAGATGACCTTTGTCCAGACTGGGTATCAAAAGGGTCAGCTGTACTATAATGGTGGAGTCAGGTACTCTTGCGTATCACAGATCACAGCATATTCCTATGTGTACCCCACATCCAAGATTTCCCCAGCCCTTCAAAACCCATCTGCATTTCTGGAAAATTCTGTAGGCTTATCTTACACGTACGTACCACTATTTCCCGTTGGATTTGCAGCCCTAATTTTCAAGAACCAAATAAGTGTCAATGGTTTCCCATGGACTAATGGATTTTGCAGGATCAAGGAAGATATCAGTAATTCCTTAATTGCAAAAATGACAAGGGAGTTACGGTCTTTGAAAAAAAAAATCACGTCACACGCTACTCAGCTTCAAGTGCACACTGGTAGCTTGTCCACACAACATCCAAAAGAATGTACTACTTTTAATATACGAGTACAAATGGGTCTCAGGTTGAGAGAAGGTGTGAATATATCAATGCTGATGTCAAAGAGTAACCACATAGTACATAGAACCAATATCAGCTGTGACAGCATGCAACCCAAAGGGATGGTGCTCAAGTGTCAAGCTGCGGGCATCAAGAGTGACAGGGTTCCTGACTCTCTAAAGGTCAAGAAAAGGTCAGAGGTCAACGCCAAGACCGCAAAGAGCAAGCGGAGATGTGGAAACTCCCAGCTAAGCAGGAACAACAGGATGCACGCATATGCTGGTAATTAGAAAAGGCACTTCCTGGTAAATGTCACACAATAAAGGCGGAAGGAAATTGGCATATTTACAGATTTGTAGGAAAAGTCATCCTGGGGGAAAAAAAAACTAATAGACAAGAAACTGAAGAGACAGAGCCAGCCTTGGCATGTCTTCAATTACAAACGTACACGTACATGTACAACCTACATGTACATGCATTCTTGTTGATTCATGTGGTGTTGTGCATGTGCGTACAATGTACTTCCTTGTCATCATGAACTATTCACTTTGAATAAAAGGAGGGGAGGGTACATAAAGCCTTAAGTTTCAGGATCAGGGATGAACAATGTATGATGTTTTTTTGTCCAAAAATGCAGGAAAACTTCCCACATGCATGCAATCATGATACATTATTAAACTAGAAAAGCCGGTCTAACCTACCTGGTACATATATAATGCATACAGAACATGTACTCATCCCTATACATACACTTGCCTGCCTATAAATGTTAGTAAATGTTAAACAAAGAGCTCACTACATGTACTTAGAATGTGACTTCATTTTGCTCACAAAGTCATGAACAACTTTCCTCTGTGACAGTGCTGAAATGACAAGGGCAGGCTTTCAGCCCCAAAAGTGAACTGGTCCGTGACATCAACTTTTTACCAACCAATACTATATTCCGTACACATGTACTTGATATTCCTTTTCATTTAGCCTATTTGAAGTAACCGGTATGGCAGACACCAAACCGGTGGGACAGTGCTATTTCGTTTGGGTAAAATCTTGAGTGTTTACTCCAAATTTACCCATTTCAAACGGCACCCTCCTATTGTGCCCTCTGTGCTTGTGTTCTTAACATTTATTTATTTATTTCCTGACACACGAGAGTGCTGCAATAACAAATGTAGTGACAGTTCAGAAAGACACCGTTCCATTTGTGTGTTGTCGATTTGGTAAAATGTGAACCTTTCAAATTGCACCGGCAAAAGAAGGCAACATAATCAGGCCTGTATTTTCTACAACAATTATTCGCCATAAAATTAAACTTGCACTGAATCTAACCATCCTGTCTATTTTGCCAAGATGACTTCCTGTGCGGTTAAAGACATCACCAGTAGGTACAGAATTTCAAAAATGATCTTCTCTAAAATGATTCAACTGAGGGCACTGGGTCATAGTTAGGGCTGAGTCAATTCAAATAATAATTTACTATTCAGATATTCAACCTTCAATTCAATCGAATATTTGAATATTGGGTGGTACTGATTGGCTGATTTTTTATGAACAAACCACATACATGTACAAAATCAGTTGCAATAAGGCACACACTCTACAACAATACTTCTTGCCCTAATGAAACTTCCTATTCCTTTTAAATTATTTAATGAATAGTTTACTTTTTGAATTGTTAGATTTCTGTCGTTCTTCATTTGAATCCGCATGAAACTAGCCTCCATAGTGCAACTTTTTTTCTTTAGAGCAACAGAAAATTCTCCCTTCGTTTTCATGAAGTTTGCATTCAAATATTCAAATTTGGAGTATAATATTCAAATATTCGATAATTGATCGAATATTTAGATATTCGGCACAACCCTAGTCACAGTGCCATTAAAGTTCATGTGTACTTGGAAAGATTTCAACTAAATTAAGCCAATCAGTCATTTTTTTTGGTAAGATCTCATTTGGTGTGTATACAGTACGGTACATGTGCACTTTCTCAGTCCAACTCAATCTGACCCTCACTGAGATGCAGACAGCAAGGGAAAACATAGAATTTATAGAAATATACACACATTTGTAAACTTCTTGATTTCAACTTACTTAACCTTCCTATCCACTTTGGGTCTAGACAGAATAAAAGATGCTGATCCAGTTCTTATCTTGTTGCTTCCTCGGCAGTAACCATCTTGATCATTACACCATACTCGCCTAGTGCTGTTCGGCCATGAACTGTCTTTCCCACACTCTGGGTCGAGCACAGCTGCTGTTGACAGTGTATGTGTGTCATCATTCAGCATTGGGGCCAGACACGATCTCGATGATCTGATCTGGGGGTTGGCCGGTCCCGGGCTGGCAGCATGCAGACTGGCATTCCAACTGGGACGGTTTCCTGGTATTCAGCGCTTGGCTCTCCCCAGCTGGAGGGGGAAAATGCCAAGGTACTTGCCAAGCCAAGTCCTGTACTGCCCTGGCAGCCGGCCAACTGCCTCAGCCGCATTTCCTGGTATTACTGTACAATGTTTGGCTTAAACAGACTTGTGATGTGAGCTTTAAAGGAAGAACTTTATGGAAGACTGCTGGCTCTTCAGATTGTCAATAACTGTGAAAGGAACACTTGCATGTATAGCGCACATGTAGAATGGCCACTGTAATTTTACATGTGTAATTCCTGGATACAAATACATGTTAATACATTGCATGTTTGTACATGTAGGCCTACATGTACATTCTGGCAAGTGTACATGTACATGTACATTGTACTCTACACTATGCAACTGCAGTGTGCACATATACCAAATGTACATGTACTACATGTCCATATGCATGTGTTGCACAATTCTTACACACATGTTCTGTATTTCACATGTTCTGTATTTCACATGTTCTGCATTTCATATCACCAATCATATGCTGACCCTGTACTTGCTACTGTCTGATGGACTGCATATACAGGTGCATGTACAGGTAAATGTAAACTGCACTGCACACTCTCAATATTCAGGTATACGCTGGTGATGTGAACTCATTAATTTGGTCACACGTGACTAGGTAACCAGGTGGCATTGCAGAGGCGGCTCTGAGAGGCCACTCTTGGTAATTTTTCTAATGTGGCATTGTCAGCAAACCATCACGACCTGCTGTCACCAAAGCAGCATTCAACAGGCTGATTCCACTGACCAGACCCTCCTAAAATCTATTAAAATCCACCAAGATATGTTGGAGAATTCCACAGGAGTGGACACAGGGGTGCACATGTAACCACTACCGGAAGAGAAAGCAACTGAATAAACATACAGTACATGTGCATGTACACTGTACATGTACACACACGTGTAGCCCACATTAGACTTGTTACCCTTTGAGCTATGGAGGTTAAAACAGCACTCAAGGTAGTCACATGCCACAAGTGTCCTGCAGAAGAGAGGATTTTGGTGGTTACATTCAACCGTCTTCTAACAAAACAGCACAGCACTGGCTATACCAACGTGCATGGCCTCACCATGACAGTCCTCTCATTTTAAACATGAACTGCAGGATGTGTTCATTTGAACTCCGTGTAAACTCCAGAAACAGTATTCCAAATGACAGTTCTACAATGAGCAGTTAACAGTTTGATGTGAATCTGTAACAAATCCCTGTTAATACCCAGTGGAAATTCCCACGTAACATTTTCTGCACACTTGCACACATCTTCTAACTCGATCAAACTACAAATATATGTACATGTACTCAGAAATGCATCTATTTGCATTTTGTCAGGTAGGGATTTTCCAGGGGCGACTGCATGATTACAGAGGGAAACCCCTGTGTTGCGACACTGATTGGGACAATCGTCTCACGGACAATACAAGCTTAAAATCAACATCGGTTGCATCATCCCCCATCGTATTAGGAAAGGTAAGAAACTGGAAAGGCCAAAAGCAGGAGCTGTCCCGAGATGAAGTGCACCACACTTAAGCACATCTGCTAAGTATGATGTGCGATTGTGTCGCACCAGAAAAAGCAGCCTTGCCGAGACTACAGACAAGGAAGGAAACTGCAAGCAATTCAAGAAAGTTTATGGAAAAACCCCTGGGGGAGAAAAACCTGGGGAAAACCCACACAAACAGGAAGCAGCAGCCAATTCAACCACAGTAATGGTCACCAGAAATGGCCTGAACCCGGAGTAATATAATATATGAGTACATGAACATGTAGTGGAAGAAGACAAGGACAGTTAAACTACATGTACATGTATATTATGGATTCACTGCACAGGTTTTAATCATGTTAAAACACACTAGTATTATTAACCCTAACACTCCTCAGTCCTCAAACAGGTGAAGGATTGAGGACGGTTAGGGTTAAATGTGCTTTTTAAGACTCCAGAGTAGCCACTCTTCAGGGGTGTGCAATTATGGTTATTTTTGGAATCGAGTACCTGTTTCATGTACCCTGGTACCCTTAAAATGTACAGAACACTTAACAAATGGCATTACGTGCAATCCCGATGGACCATAAACCAAAACATTTGCTCATACAAAAGAATGTCTGATGGAAATACGGCAACCAGTCTATGTAGCCCAGCCACAAATATCGTTGTTACACTATGCCGTGCACGCATGCAGAGCTCTACAGCTGCACGTCATAAAATCATCGATGTTGCAAGAAGATTTCTGCAAGTTAATTCACAGAACTTGGTCTCGTATCTATGTATGTATTTTCTGTGTTCATGAATTTAATTTGAGGTTGTAATTGCTCGTACTTGAAGCGAATGTGTTTCCACAAAATTTCCTGCCATTGCACGAGGTTAATCACCCGCCCATCTGGATGCATCACACAGACTTACCGGTACCACGCAATATACGGACATTGTTTCTTTATAAAAATTAACAGTTCTGTCATGGGGACAAATGCTACAGAAAAATATGGGAATTGCTATACAAATCCAGAAATAAGTAACAGTTTTGCTACACAAAAGGGCAAAAAATTGAACAGTGTCCCCTCTAATCAAATAGTGGGAAACAAAAATATTAAGAAATTTCGAAACATCGGACTATACAAAATGTCAAACACTCCTATCAGGAATGACCTTAAGAATGAACCAGTTGGACATTCCCCCCCCCCCGAACGTCATTCAAGACCAAAGGAAAATGTGTACATCAGCGTATGGCTGCACTGATGGGGCATACAGACCTCTTGTGCTTGTACTGCACAGCGCGCTTCATTTTCAGCATGCGTTGTTAAAACTATACAAAGAAGTACAATAGTACAAACAGAAGGACACAAACAAATCATCAAAACTGGTACAGTTTCAGGATACAGAACCTGTATTACCATGCATTATTAGTCGACAGGTACATGTACACAGGCCTATATCCATGACAGTTTTGAAATGTCACAACCCCTGCAGCTGAAGACCTTGTGATCTGTCCTCCGGGCTCCCAAGCAATCACATACAGTCATGGGATAAACATCACTGCTAATTATCTGCAAAGCATCTCACACTAGCACTTGAGCTTGCTCAGCGCACATTATAGGGCCTACCAGGTTTATGTGTACAGTGCTCATCTCTCCCCGACTGTGGAGTGTGGGTGTTGCAGTCTAGACTCACAAATCTCATTAAAGAGAACACAATCCTGAGTTGTTTCTCGCTCGGAGAAGTGGCAAAACCACAGGGTCCACACAACTGGAGAACCCACAGAATGCATTCTAATATAATGACTTCTTACACACAGACATGACTCACCCTGTTTGTGCAGTCAGTACACAAAAGCAAAGCATCCATTCTCCAGTGACAAGTTTCATTTCTGGACACCTTTTTACACTGCATGTACATGTGCATGCATGTACATATATGTACCACAAGGGTACATGTACATGCACATTGCACATGCACAAGTCTTCTGCATTCACATTGCTTTTCACTTGATGGCTTTCTCTTCCCCAATAAAACTACCACTTTAGTGCCTCTGCGAGACAAGATGACAACACTGATTTTTTTCTTCTCATTGATGGGGGGAAAACATGCTTATGAACTTGGAACAGGGCTCGGCAGTTCACTTGTCAATAAAATAAAACTTCCTACCACAAAACGAGCAGACTTCACTTGTGAGCTGCTACCCAGCATGGTCTACGAAAAGCCCTCGTACACAAAAACCAGTTGCCAGTGGGGAAAAAATACATGTACAACCGCTGCCGTTCAGCCTCAGCAGACGGGTTTCACCGGAACTTGCAAATCACCTGTTAACGGTCTGCTTTGCAACCACAAATGGTGACCACTTCCAACAACAATGGTAACCTACAGTAGCATACACTGGCCAGCCACTGACTACATCCCACCACCCCTACATGTACATCAAACCTACAGAGGCATCAAAACATGGGGAGATCTGAGACCTTGAAACACAAAAGAAGAAGGGAGACAGAACATCAATACCCATGTGTTTTTCTCTTTCTTTCGCAGTGACGCAGATTTTACTGGGATGGGTTTTAAACACCCTGGACACTTTGTTACAAGAAGTCAATAGCCCGGCTAGGTCATGCGACCAGGTGCTTTAGCAAACCAGATTAGCAAACCACCTTAGAGGAGAGGCCTTGTGTGCAGCACTAACTCCCTTGATGGTCGCTTGCTCCTTGGCACACGTTTACCATGTGCACAGGTATTAATGGTAGTACACAGCCATCAGTGAACAGTTCCCAGTGCCAGCAAATGTGAAAAACTCACACACTACGGAACATGGACAGTACCCCCACTGTAAGCCGGAAGTGTTGCCCAATCGCATAGACAAGAGTATCATTGGTTTTTTTGCAATTTTGCGAAAAAGGCATTACTTCTCTTCTGTTTTTTTTCTTCGTCTTCTGCGCAAAACCCATTTACTTTGTGCATGTTTTTTCCTTGAGACGAATCCCTGGATCACAAGAATGTGAGATTTACATCTCCAGGCTTGTTATGTTTTCGGTAGGTACTCTACAATCGTAGAGTAGGTGATGGTTGAGGCCAGCATTCATCAAAGTCAGGTAGTCAGGTCAAAATCAGGATCATAGGGAAACTGGGACATTAGCCACCCCACCAGTAACACACAGGGTAGAATTACAGGATACCCTGTAATGTGTAACATACACAAAGTTTTCCTCCAATAAACTCTCAGCTTTAAACTTTTCGTCAAAGCAAGACTTGAATCTCAAGACTAAAATGTGAAAAGACAGTGGGCGTTTTCCATTCAACTTAGGCTACTTCATAAGTTCTGAAAGCAAATTTGCCACGGCTGAAGGTCTCATTCAAAATGCAAAAACACACGATTAGACACAACAAAAATAATCAGATTTACTCACTAGGCCATCGGCTTCATCAGAGCCCATCCTCAGGCCTGGCATTCCTGACAGTTTGCAGTGCAGGTAAAACTAAAGGTTTTTTTCCGCCAACAAGCCGGGAAAACACCCCTCACAAAGGGGAACAGGGACGTCCGCCCGACATGCAGCCCTCGGCGGCTCCCGACTCGACAGCCTCAGCAATGAAGGTCCACACCCACTCGCTCGATAAAAACCCAACCCGCCTCTCACTCTGCAAAGCTCAATTCAGACAAGGTGGGTGCGGGTTACATACTCTCCCATCTCCCCAAATGCCGGTTACCCGATTGATACATGTACACTGACTGACGTAAGAACTAAATGACAAAACGATACGAGCCCGGTGCGAGTGCATAACAGAACGGAATCCTGGTTTAGCCAGCCGCAACCTTCCAAGTTACATAACAATTACACTGCATGCCAGAAACTTTCTCTGGTTAAAGAAATAATTTTAAACCTGTCTGGTGATAAGGCTAAACCACAACATACACTCACTCCTAAAGCCTTCAACACATGTACACTAGAGCCCAGTATACGCCTCACATGTGCACTGCACATACATGTACCATATTTCAAGTTTATGCATACACACATGCAGAAGACTATGCCTTTATATACATACATGTATGCACTCAAAGTTTTCACAGCAATCTGGAATTCCCCCCTGTCAATGCATTAGTGCAATCCAACTGAATCAAACTATTTCCCTGAAAAAAAACCGAAAGGAATAATAAAAATAAAAACCCTGAAAAAACACTCCCGGCTACGCCTCACAAAAGAATAAAAAATAAACAGGTCGTCCAACTTGGCCCGACAGTAAGGATACATGTCGATATGTGCAATATCCTGTTCCCATGTGTAAATGCCTGCACCAATTGTCCAGCGTCATCCATCGTTCCAGTGCCTTTCTGGGAAAGCTGCATTTACCTGCACAATTGGGCAGGGTGTCAGAGTACACGTCCTTGTCTTCAACCTCCACTGCTGGGGGCTCGCTGCCATGTGAGGCCTGTTTATATTGGCAGAACTTGGCTGCCATAGCTTCCTTCATGTACATGTACTTTTACTGCTCAATTTAACCACGAGAAAAACTGATTTAAAAATCCTAGTTCTCCCCCCCCCAAAAAAAACACATGCAGTGACAATGTATCACTGCGTGCACATTTTCATGTACACTGTACAAGTAGGTACAGACCCTGCACGAATCATTGGCAATTATTTCTATCTAAAATTTAATTTAAAAAATTGGCTATTACTAACCTTAAAATGTGCTTGCATGTCCACTGAAGTCCGTTAAAACTGTAGGTTTGGCTCTGCCAAATTTTGCCAGAAAAGCGGGGGGATTCAATTTCTAAATGTATGCCTATCAATGACAGTTGACTTCATAGGAGAAATCACCCAACTGTGTACATTCGTACAGTATTAATTTCACCTGAGTGCATTTTTCTCACCAATTCTGTGAAAAACCGTTTTAATTCAAAACACAATGTGCCACTTATGCGGTATTATTCAACAAAATTCTCGGAACTCTGTCTCTATCTTTTTTTTGGGGGGGGGAGAAAGATTTGCAAACAAACAGCAACTTACCCATATTTCCATAGCATCATCCTGCAATCACAAATTACACAACATAAATCATGAATTTATTCACCTTGCTCCTTCAAAGTCCACCGGGAAATTCTCAGGAAGTTGCGGGATTAAGAAATGTGAAGCTCAGTCACTGTCCCTTCAGTCTTAGTACATGTGCAGAGGATGTTCCACTGGGTTCCTGTTACTGATCTCTATATGTCATTGTATACATGTACATGTACATGTATACACTTGAGTGAATGGACAGTGGGTGCCCGCACAGAGCGACGGCAAAACAATTCTTGAAGGGAAGGGGCATTTGTGAGACCATCGGGCATTAAACAACCTGCTCAGAGTGGGAGGTGGGGTACAATTACCACATGTTGAAAAAGAAGTGGGGGGAGTGGCTCTCCTCCTACTTCCCCCACCAGTGCAGACGCGGTACACACAGGTCATGTACATGTACATGTAGGTATAATGTACATGTAGCATGTATTCATACTCAAATGAGTGCACTCAAATCTGGTCTTCCTAAAATGGCCTCCTTCTGTGGCTTCTATCCACTATCCAGTCTTTTGTTGAGATCGGGGATCCCAGCTGCAAAACAGTGTCCTTTGGGGATCAGACATTGTTTCAAAATTCTCGACTTTCTCTTACTGTAAATGACCTTGAGCCAGGACTTGAAAAGTTCACCAATTCGTTAAAATATTGTTGTAAGTTTAGTGATGGATAAACGCTCCTGAAATGCACACATGTACATGTACCTCAGGCTGAAATTGAAGCCCAGGATAAACGGTCCTCTTTTGATGAGCAAACAGAAAGCGCTGCAGCACGAGCTGTTTCGCTTTCACACACACTTCATGTGCTCGGACAGAATGTCAACACAAGCTGCATACACCGAATTCTTGGAAGTAGCTATTTAAAGAACAGCCAATGACATACATGTAAAAGGCTCTATGCATGTGCATGCACAAGTTTGTTCATGTACATGCACAATGTTAACTGGCCAGATGTGGAATGTTTTGTTACGTGAATTCAATTCCTTTGGCAAACAGTCACGTCTCGTGAAGTGCAATACAAATATTTTCAGTGGGAGGAAGGAAAAAAAAAGGACATGTCCTGGTAGAGTATGCCTGCTTGGAAGTTAAATCCCAATACATGTGCATCTACCTGGTACATGTACATGTACATAACATGCACATGTACATGAACCCCCAACTGATGACTGTCAGAGAGCCTTCTCTGGGTGTTTCATTCTATATACCAGTAGAAGTAATATACACATTTTGTGTTATTATGGACACAAATAACATGTAAGTACATTGTACATATACGTACATGTACACATGTACATTTAAGCAATCTCAGTCAAGTTAACATGTACCGGTACATGTACATGTTCTTGGATGTACATGTACATGTATCAGTGCATGTAAAGTACATGTATGTAAACCATCTTTGTTCTAACATGTTACGTACATGTACATGATGCAGTACATGTATGATGCAGTACATGTACATGTTCGTAAGCTAACTGCCAACATGGTATACTTACCGTACATGTGGGTCTTTATTTTAAATACGAAGCCGAATGTGTAACATGGTTGTCAAAATTTTAAAATTGTCTACACAAATTCAAAACTTGTTGATATGTAATTTATAGTACATACAAAAGTACATGGACAGCGCATAAATGTAAATGATTTTTGCTCTGAATAACTACTTGACATGTACAGACTCATTTTGTGCAGTGGTGCAGGAAATTATTTGACGTGTAACAGAGAAACCAAATATGATGGTGCTATGCATGTCATTTTTGGTTAGTAAAGGTTTCTTTTCAACTGTTGCCGATTTAGTTTTGTGTACATACCATATATTCTCATTACTAGTAGTTTTTTTCTAGATATTGTTTCAGATGGCATAAAAATAGGCAAACATTTTCCCCCAAAATTTACTTTTTGGCAATTTTTTGAATTATTTTGCAAAGTTTCATTTGGTTTAACACAAAGTTGCTTAAGTAGCAAATATACAGCACAGCTCGTAGGTATGTATGCCATTCAGCTTGTGCACCTTTGACAGAAACATTAAGTGTTTTGAAGTTTTTAGTTTAAAGAGCTTTATGACTCATTTCAGGTATAACAGAGAAACCGGTTTCTCCGTTACACATGAGAAAACTGTCACATTACAAACATTAATTTACACTGGGAACCGCATTAGATTTTGTTGTAACAATGGCAACAACATTTTCATGTCTGCAGTCAATGAATAGTGATCTCAAATAAATTAGGGATACAAATATACTCTAAAACCTGTCCATATTTCCAATGAATGGGAATTAATGGGAAGCAATTTTGATGTCATAAAGCATTACAACTGTCACCAAACATTGCACATATTGCAGTGGGTCCAACATTTGTGAATAAAAAAGAAACCTTTTATAATGAAAGGGGAGAAGGGGAGAACTGTTTCCTTTCTTCCGTACGCTCATTTTTATTTGTAAGTTTTAAGTGGCTATTGTGCTCCTTTTTTCGGCAAACACGTTTAAATTTCAGGTCAATTTTACCTTTATGTCTTGAGAAGAAACAAGCAACTCGTAACTTTTTGTCAGAGAGTAACATGCGAGTGACGAAAACTTCGATTGAAATTTCTCGACGTTAAAGGAATGGCGTGAACTTGGCATGTCTGTGTCATGTGACAATCACGTGACAGTGCATGCAGGCTTGCAATATGATCCCGATTTGGGCCAATGTTGGAAGTTGCACAAACGTTTTTGTTTACAACGTAACAATTTCGCGAGTAACCAAAATATATTTTTATAAGAATCGACAGAGATATCTTCAGAAATGTTTGGAATCTCAGACACAAGTTAGTAGGAAGTACATGTATTTTGGGGAGTACATGTACTTAGAGTTGATATTTTAGGTTTTCGAAATGATTTGCAACATCTGTTTGTTTTTAACAGCCTAAAATGATTTTAACTTTGTAACAACTGGAGGAACGAAATGTTACATTGTTATTTCAAATTATGAGGGCACCTGTATTTTCAATTAAAATGAATTTCATTTGGAGATTTATCCGATGTCATAATTTACCTTTCTGTTGATAGATTAGTTAGCAAATAAACGATGTCACACTAAATACCGAAAAAACAGTGAGAAACAATGAGGTTTTTCCCTTGCAATTATGGTGTAAATCTTTTTTTTATGTAAAGAATTCAATGTAATCAACACATATTAACTGACAAATACATATGAAAATTGAATGGGAAAGTGAAACTGGTCTCGTTTTAAATGGTCAAGATAATTGTGATGTCCCTGAAATACACATTGGCCCCCATATTGAAATAAAGACCCATGTACATGTAAACTGTACATGTATTGTACGAGTACACGTACATGTACAAAGAATTGGAAAGACCATGTAGGGCAATGGCATACAAGTTCTTTCATAAAAGCCTTCAATATGCACCTGTCTTGAACCTTATTTCCAATTTTTGTTTCACTTTTTAAAGGGAACATGTACATATGTACTGGTGTTTTGCTGCCTTTATGGTTTTTCATTTTTAGTCCTATTTCCACAGCACTCAAAGAGCAAAATTGTAATGTCAACCGTGGAAGAACATGTCAATTTTAAATTGGCTTGTGCACAAAGTGCTAGAGTTTGTTCACATTTTGCTGGCCCCAATTTTGTTGCCTTTAGTGATTTCGAATTGTGTGACTAGGGCAGCAATAATCAGCAACCGGTAGTGATAAGTGAGAAACCCTTTTTTCAGGAATTTTTTTCAATGAGTACATTCTTGGTCCACAAAACACACCTGTATTCCGTGCCTGACATGATCACAACATTACCGCCCGCAGCTATCCAGGAAACCAGAGACAATATTGCTTAAATAAAAAGTGCACTTTTTTTATATAGTCACCTGAAAGGAATGTCAAACACATAGTTTCATTCAGTGACAAAGAGTGTGAAGTTAAAGATAATGGCTGTCAACCCAAACAATCCTTGTCGCTACATGTACCCTTTCACTTACAAGGCCCAAAATCTACCATAACCCATGAAGTCTACTACATGTACATGTATGTACATGCACTGTAGGCCTACATGTACAAGTAACATGTAGCCTGTCATGCATTCTGCAATATCAAGTATGCATCCCAGTGGGACATGGGGTCACGGAAGCAAACAGGAAACTGTCACAAGGGCTGTACAGACGTCATACATGCAGGACTGGCACGTCATCATGGCCTGCTGCTGGGAACACATTTCCTCCTCTCATCCAAAGAGAAAGCGGGGGAGAAGGCATGATTGAAAAAAAAAAAATCATAGTCACTACATTTTCTCTCAACTTTTTGGAAATTACTAACCCACACATACTGGTGTTGTGCATGCATACCTGCGCACACGTACATGTACACCATAATGGTGCGTCGACATACGGATGTCATGCGAGCAGACATCTTCATCCTTCCACGTGGATAATATGTACAATGTCTAGACCAGAGGTCTGGATAGGGCAAAATATGTTCATTATTTTGTCTGACAGCGGGAGTCAGCTCACTGATTGATTAGAAACGCTTACAAATCTTGTTCCGCATTTTGAGCCAGGTAACAGGAAGAAATGTACATGTACACATGTCAAAGGTACTTAATACATACATAGCGATGCATACATGTACATGTACATGTAGGTCTAATGAGGCACAAATGCCTGCACATGAACACGTACACGTCTGAAAATTCATGGAAAAATTCCAACAACTCAAGTTTCAAGTGGATGACATATTCTGGGAGGCGTACCAGCCACAGACTGGTTTCAGGGTGTACTGTTTACATGGACCCAGCGAAGAACTTAGGAAAGGAATATACATGCACTGTTACCCGTCCTGTTAATTTTCAACACCTTTAATGCACACACATGACATTTACACATTCATACATGTACATTCAGTAACATGTGGATGCCCCTCTAAACATCGAAATATTCGGCAAAAACCTCTCCAGCCCTTGGTACCGTAGACAGCAAGCAAAGATCTCTTCCAGGTGGTTTATGAGAAACACCATGGAACAAGCTGTAACTGCCAAAAACTCATTAAAGATACACGTATTCCATTAAACTTCCTGAAATGCAATCAAATTTGAAGGTTGTTTAATGTTTTTATAATTCAACAGATTGATGGACATTTCTTTGGGAGTAGACAGCTAATGGGTGTAAATTTGAGGTCCACATTTCGACACCTGGGTGCTACATGTATTTATGATACATCTACTGCAAATGCTTGGACCATTACGGATTGACACTACTGTACGTTTTGTTCGAGCATTTAAAGGTTCAAACATGACTTGTTCTTTATCAAGCAGGAGATCACGGTACCAGCGCTGCTAAATTCAACAGAGAAAAGACTGGTACATGTATGTAAAGACCACGATGTAACAGCCCAAGAGTCAAGGAACTAAACTCATACACAAGAAACCTGCAGAATTCCAGGTGCTATTATTTATTTTTTATGTACATTTATGATATGCATGCACATCATTGTCGAGATCAACAACCGTGACTATCAAAGCTGTTGTTTGCTTCTCTGTGCACCACTTGTGTATCAAAACCATCCACACTCGAGCCAAATGGGACAAAGATTGTGACAATAGTCCCACAAACCTATAGCTCCATGGACAGACCAATTCCAAGAACCAACATTAAAATACATACATGTACATGTACGTGTACATTCTTTCATGAATGTTAAACACAAATCACAGCGCGTGGCATAGTTTTATTACGAGCAGGCCAGAATGCAGATATTGCATACATGTACATCCGAACAGACAAAAAATATTTTAAAAGGTTGTTTACAAGGGGGTACTTTTCAAGATGATGCAATACAAGAGAGTGTGTACTATACATGGAAGTTTTTTCATTGATTTTCACAGCTACAAGTAAGTACATGTACAGGTGATTAGCTACATGTACATGTCACTTGAAACTCCATTAACAGGGATGTTACTGTCCGTACAATACATGTACATAAAATAAAAAATGCCAGGCCTACTTGAAAATCTTTTTATGCTCTGGCTTCTGGATACAACAATGCATCACTTGTGCGGTTCAAACTGATATGTACATGTATCGGGCAATTCCAGAAATTAGGGGTCCTAAAGTGTGTAATTTCTGTGTCCCTGATACATCTGACCTTTGTCATCTGACATGGAAATATCACCAGAATTAATTTCAAATTACTATTTGCTTGGCAGGTAATTTGCATTAATTCATCACTCTCGGAAATTAGAAAATGTGTTGTGAACGTACAAAATCATATGTCAGATGGGACGGGGACACGACAAAAAAAGGACCCCTAATTTCCGGAATTACCCATTACTCATTATGGGTAAGAGTTGCAAATATTCTAAGCTAATTTTTGTTTTGCAGAAAGTTACAGCAAAAAATGTGAATAAAAATAACTTGCATGGGTACACTGCAACAAAATAACAGGTTTAATAATAATAATTTATTCATTTATAAAGCACAAATTTCATATGTTCAAATGCACTGTACAATGAAGACATTAAGCAGGGAACAATGAATACATTAAACATGGTTGAGCCGATGGCATACAAGGGCGCCTCGGACAGCCGCCAAACGTCCCAGATTCACCAACATCAGTAAAGAGGAGACAATAAGAAGCAGTTACAGTTTTAGGGGTGGGAGGAAAAGCCCAGAGGAATAGTCTGGGTAAAACCCACAGAGTCGGGTAGGGACTGAAAACCCAATCCACATGTGGACCGGGCCGGGAATCGAACCCAGGACCACAGAGGTGGAAGTCGAGGAAAGAACTACATTGTATCTTGCCAAACTGACTCCCCATGTACACGCACATGTATTTTTGTCACAAAGAAAAGCACATCAAACATGACTGCAATAACTTTACACTTTTTATGAGCAGACATTTGGTACAATGTACAGGTATAAATGCCCCCCCAACAAAATATTGCTTCCTGCAACATCCTGTACATGGCCTCTGAAAACAAAGTTCTGCCATTACAATAGCTAGGAATTCTTTCTTCTTTTAAAAAAAGTTTTAAACTAATTTAGTGTGCAGCTACACGTATAGTTTTAATTTGTTAAAAACAACACGAGAAGGGGGAGCTTAGCATTTGTTTCAAATGAAATGAACGACACTTAACACAGAAAAAGGTTGATATCGTAGTTGCATGCATAAATAAGCCTGTTGAACCTTTTTTCACCTCTCTAAAACTACAATGGACTCATGTTTTCTTTATTTCCAATTTCACACTCAAACTCCCCCCCCCCGAAAAAAATCAGGTTCGTGCCATCAAAATATTGTTTATTTCAGGAAACTGGGAGCATAACTTTAGTTGGTTTCTTGGTCTGAGCACAAGAGCGTTTGCTGAAGATTCTTGAACGTCGTCCAGCATCGGATGAGCCACTGGGTTCAAAGATTTTTTTTGGTGTGGGGGGGACAGGGGAAGAGGGCTTGTGTGCACTGAAACTGGGCCGAAAACAAAGCCAGGAAGTAGACTTAGCAGCGATCTTCAACAACAGGAAATATGCATTTGCTAAGAAATGTGAACATCACGGTGGAGTTTGTCGTTTGTTACTCAATACGCATGTTACAAATATACATGTATGCTCATATCATGTATAGCTCAGCCATGAATGCACAGAAGTACAACGTGCTGAACGGCGTTGGGTTCTTCTTAACTAAATTTCCCTCCGAAATTCTGCGCTCCCACATTCTATATTTTTTTTAGAACAGTCATACTCATATGGTAATAGCCATCTCAATACTGCTCTTTGGTATGGAATCAACCACATCAGCAAATTCAGATTCAAACATTCATATGTGGATCATTCTACAAATTTGGGGTCCAATGTTCTTGTGCCCCTGTTCAATCTGGTGTAGGATTTTACAAAGAATGCATTCTTTAATTTCCAAATTACCAAATACAAATTATCCATCAAACAAATACAGTTTTATGCTAATTTCAACTACATTTCTGAGTCCAATTACACAGGTGTAACAGGGACAGAAAAGTGTCACGCGTCGGACCCAAATTTTATCGCATGACCAACTTGCAAAAAGAAATGACACACATTAACTACATGTACATGTGTACATGTACATGTAAGTGCCAGCATGGCAGGCGTATGTACATGTATTAAGCCTGTTCCATATTCATTTCTTTTTATATCGCAATATCAAGAAAAATATCGCTATTACTATCGCTATACCGATATTATCGTGATGACGTCATTTTCCATTCATAAAATAAACATGGCCGAAATCACCATTACGTCTTGAGAGCCACGTAAAAAAAAAAAGATGTATATGAATGTATTATCTCTATATTTAGAACTCTAATGTTGGTGGACAGCAAATTTCTACATGGAAATTGTGACATGAAATTATCATATCATATCATATCATGGCACCGTACGGAAAAAAGGCAACCCCCCAAATGGACAGAGCACATGCATGTTACTAGAGGGGCTATTCACCTCACCTCATTTCTAAGTTGGCATTTCTAAGTCACTGTTCATTTCTCACAAGTTGGCATGTTTCACTCGGTCCCATTTTTACAAGACCACAAAAATCCTTTGTGTAAGTCAGCATTAAAAACAATCGCGATTCGGTATTGGTTTCCTTCGCCGTGGTTGCCAAGAAGCGTCAAGTGACAAGCCTCACACTGCTCGTGACTGATGTCTGTTTATTAACAGACGCATGCGCTCTGTCCATTTTGGGGGTCACCTCAGTGAACTAACTTAACCGCTGTGCATGTACGGCCGTTTTCCAATATTCAACTTCATCTCTGTCTCAGCCTTGAACTGTTGTACGCGCAATAGCAAGTTTGACAGAGGCACAAAACATCAAGTAAGATGCAAAAGAGCCAAACATTGCAGTTCTTCAATTTAATTGAAACACTTCAGGCCCACAATCGGGAATTGGTTTTGGAGACAAAACCTGAGACGGAGATGAAGCGGAGTATTGGAAAATGGCCTACTACGTGTACGTGTGCGGTATGACAATCAGTTGGAGTTCCGAGCGAGCTGAAGAGCCGACTTAGCCGGAGTTTACTGTACAAGACATTAAACGTGCGTACAGTCTGTTGGTTTGGTTCTGTCCCCCCCCCAAATACTTGTAAGACCCTTGCAGCTGCTGGGGCCAACAGTGACATTGTGGTTAGAGGTTTTCAATGGAGTATTTGTGTGGCCTTAATACAGTAATGCAGGGCTCAACGTGTGGTGCAATGACTTCCTTCCCCATGTGCATGTAAAGTACATCGTTTGGAGCTTTTCACGATAAGTTTCGGGATATTGAATTGCACGATATCCCGGTATGTGTTTTACGAATGATATGATATCCGATATCAACATCATATCGAAATATCGTGAAATATCGTCATATCGAACAGACTTAACATGTACATGTATGTATCTTGCACGTAAAATGGTAGTCTTGATCAAGACGTTGTAATGTTGTTGATACACAAGAAGGCGCTCACAAGACAAATAGCTGGAACGCAGGAACCCATGAACCACAACTAGCCATGCCAGCAAAGTCTTAGGAAGTTGGTCAAATCTGTATCGTGTGCGCGCACATAATTAGCATAATACACAATGCGCGCTGAAAATTCTCACTGAATATGTATCACACTTGAAAAATGTATCATGCATGATCTATTCCCCCGACTCCTGTTTGTACATGAGTGTACAATGTACATGATGATGCACATGGGTAGGCATTCACCCTGTTCAGGGGACAAGTTCTTTTGTTAAGGACATTTGAACCGAGCGGTAGGAACATTTCTGAGTCCCCACGTTTTCAGTCCCCACAAAATAGGTGAAATATCGAGTGCATGTCCCTACAACTACTGTGCGGGAGCTGGTGTACCAATACATGTACCGGGTAGGCCTACATTGTAACGTGAACATGTACATATACGTTGGTGTGCCATGAAAAAATGATTGAACGCTTTGATAGTGCTTTGCAAGTTACTGCTCAAAATAAGGTCTTCCCAGTGTGAAAAGCCAACAAAGTACACATGCAATGCTCTTTGACAGTTCATTTATGGCCACGACCTTTTTGTAAACTCCTTAACGGGATTTGGAAAGAGTTTTCAAGCAGCAATTATCTTGGATTTCTTAAGCGTCAAACGGAGTAATGACAGTATCAAAGCCCTCGTGATTGTTGTCTTACCCCTGCTGAACCTCAAAATCAAACACAACTTTCGACCAGTGCCGTGCAAGATTGTACCAGACTATTATGCAACTTCATTGTGGCTGTTCGTGTATGCAGGTGCACGAACAGAAAATGGGAAGCACCTGCATTCGTAAGTAATGCATGCGCAGTGAGTTTCCCCCAGTTCCGGGGGGGGGGGAGATTTGACCAACTTTCCAAGATGTTGTTGCTGGCGTAGCTAGATGTGGTTTGTGCTCCGGCTACATGCACTGTAGTTTTGTACATGTATTCGTCTTGTGAGTGCCCTCTCGAGTAGCAACAACACGACAGCGCCTTGGCCAAGACTAGCTTAACAGTGAGTGAGGCATCACTACAGAAATTCTGATTGTTAGGAATGATCAATTACACAGAGGTCAATGTTCGTACACCATTAATAAATGGTGGGGAATGATACCAATGTACATGTACAAGCCTGAACAAGACAGCATTTTTCATCCTGTTTTGTGAAATATCCCTCTGGGCATGCCAGTATACCTACAGATTGGGAATGTGCACTGCACGTCACCTTTATTCCTTTACAAGGTGGAAATGAGTATTTGGTACATGTAGGTCTTGTGCAATGAGGTGCAGAATGTGCCGGAGTGGTGCCAAAGAGCACCAGGGTGAAACTCTGGCCTTACAAAACACGGATTCACTGGCCGTGTTGGCATGCCTTTCTGACGATATGATTTCATATGGGACTACGTGTATTTAAACTGTAGGCAAGCAAACCGCATGGTAGGGCTGTAATTCTCATTAGATGCTCGAAACTCTGAGCGATTTCTCAGGAAACTGCACAGTGCCGAGCATCGCATTCGGGTGAAATCAGCAATTTTGTTGGGGTGTGATATCACGGACAGGATAGCACAGTTGAGTGCTTCCTCATTATGCCTTTGATTCTTCCTGTGGGGAACCACTGTCATGGAAAGTTATTAACACTACGGTTTGCATCAAGAATGTGACATCACCTAGTGCGTCAATTTGTTCAAAATACGGATATAACCTTTCGTTCCGTCTTCCAAAATTGTTTTCATAATTCATTATCTGTGACAATGGGCCCTAACACAAGAAAGTTTCACTTAGGCCTTTAGAAGACGTCACTAAGAACTTCTTGTGGCAATTACAAATGCTATCATGCATGGAAATTAGTGAACATAAACTTTCCCTGACAGCCTGTGCCTTGATAACTCTCACGGGTTGTTCTTACCAATACTTCAAATAGAAGTGTTTAACTTGATCCATAAACTACCCAAACACACATGGTGGGGATCTTTCTTTGGGGGATTTTGGAAAATTTATCGAATAAGTCCAAGGTCCATGTAGTCCTTCTTCTGTTCACCACTTCCCACGTTGTATCGTGTTATTGGGGTGTGATCCCTGGCTACATGGTGTTTCAGGCTTCTGGCTAGCACCCTCCAAACAAAGATTACGTTCAAAAAGCCACATCCTCTTTGAGTGATCCCTGTTCACCACTTGCCAGGTTGTATCGTGTTATTGGGGTGTGATCCCTGGCTATATGTGCATGCACGCGGTGTTTCAGGTTTAATGGCTTCTGGCTAGCATCCCCTGAACAAAGATATTGACAAATGGGAAGAGCCACCAACATAAGCCTGGGTAGCTCAGTTGGTAGAGCACCGGTACAGTATTCCAGAGGCCACAGGTTCAAATCCCGCTCCAGTCAATTCTTGGTTCATCTTTGTTCATAATCATTTGTAAGCTGCAAGTAAGTTTCCTTATATAAGTTGTTTCATGATTTATGATCAAAAAGCTGCATCTTCCTTGAGTGATCCCTGCTCACCACTTCCCAGGTTGTATCGTTGTTGGGGTGTGATCCCTGGCTACCATATATGGTGTTTCAGGTTTAATGGCTTCTGGTTAGCACCCCCCAAAGAAAGATATTGACAAATGGGAAGAGCCACCAACATAGGGATAGATACCGTATTCCAGTGACCGTGGGTTCAAATCCTGCTTCAGTTATTTTTTTGTTCCCATTTATAACAGATCCACGTACTGTACATGTACAGGTGTATGATAATTGTAAATTTCACAAACCTATTCATGAAAACGAGTGGCCAACAATCTGGCCAACCCTCTGTGAGAATTTTTAGTCTCTTTTTTTTTTTTTAGATTCAGGCTATATGCAAAAATGCAATGGCGACCTAACCGAGTGCTACTGGCATCCTGAATCAGCAAATCTTTCACTATCCATCACAGCCATCGCCTGATGATGTCACCACATGAAGCAATAGGCATCCTGGCTGTGTTTTTCCATCCTCCCACTGATTATCTGACCACGGCCGGCTGGCTGGCCTTCAAGGGACCATACACTGCGGTTATTTCACTACAGCCCTTGAAAATGCACAAAATTACAGTTCATTCAACCAATCAAGTTTTGTCTCGCTACCGGCATTTGGAAGATGAGGTATCTTTGCACCACTGGGATTCTTATGCTCATGCGAATGTCTAACTTTACGGGCAAAACTGTGACATCATCCCTGGGAGAAAACCTCAATGTTGTAACAAATGACTGCTGGAAATTTTACCATTTTGCCGTCTTAAATTTCCCTTTTTGCTTGATCTAGAGTTCCACAGTAAGCCAAGGAGCAAGTTCCTCAGAGGTGTCTTCAATTCATGAACAAATTTTGAGTTCACTGTTTAAAAGTACACTTTTCAATACTCTAAACCCCTATAAGATGTGTATCACAGTTTTCATACATGTAGAATGAAGAGCTTAAAGATGCACAGAAAGAGAAAAATCCCTCGCATGGACCCTTTGAAAGCCTGTGACTTCAAACATTCAAGTCAGCTGAGCTGGAGTGAGTAATGATATTATATGAAATTATTTTTTTTTTAAATTAAAGACATGGTACCGGTAGGGCCACACACATTCTTCTGTAAATCGTTGATTAATCAATGGTCACATTTTCCTATTTGATTAATCTTAAAACTACTGTGTAAAAAAAATAAGGATTTCGTTTCAGAAGGCATAGACAAGCTGAAAATGTCTCCGACCAAATTATACATACACAGATTTATACATGCATTGCAAAGACACTTTTTCCCCTTATTGAGTTTGAGAATTGAGAGACGTTCTGCCTGGCTAACTTTTTTTCAAGCTTACAGAAAAAAAAAGACTGTTCAATTAATTAATTAGAGCCAAAATCCCACGTGGAAGCCTACATACAGGTATTGGTCAAAAAAATTCACAACTACAATCTTGCTGGCCTAATGCAGATCAAAATAAAAAGTGTAAAATTTGTCTTGTCCAGTGTGAAAATCAGATTTCCAAAGCCACATTATGACTTTGCAAAGTTTGGCATTCCAAACAAATTCGTCCTCACCAAACTCTTAGACTTCTCTGTGAATTTTGGCCATTTTTCACAAACGTTCATCCCGTCCCACCTTCAAAACTGTTTGATAACACTCACAGTCACAGTGGATTTGTTCCACGCAACAATTTGAAACATGCATACCTGTACATACCGGTACATATCCCTGTGCATGTACCGTATGTGGAACGACACAGCCCTCTGGTTGCCATGGGTACTGGTAAAGTACATGTACATGTTGCTATGGGATTTGTGCTTGTGGTTTAGTTACCTCACATACTTGTGCAGTGAACAACTGAACATGCTTTGTGCATCTTAGTTACCACTGTGTAACTGGTGTGGGCATTACCAACAGAAGACTACATATAATTTTATAAAGTGTTCGAAATTGTGTACCGTGTAATTGTTACTTTTTTCTAGCATTAACTTTTATGAATTGGTCTTATTCTAAATTTCATTTTTTTGTAACTTTTATGTTGTAAATTTGTTTTGTTTTGTTTTCAAGATCGCTGTAAAAATCTAGTTTGTTTTACATTAGATTATTTCATTGCCAGTGGCAGTGGAGTTGGAGGCCCTTGGGTCACAGTTTTTAAGTTAACTTTTTCAACTCTTGGTATGTGCCATTGGTTAATCGTTTGTACTGTGTACTGCATTGTTCTGTTTTGCATTGCCGTTTTGTATTGCTTGTTTTGTGTTATGCCAAATAAAAAACAATAATAATAATATACTTATATAATACAACACAGCGCAATGGAAAAGTGTTGCTATTGTAACAAGTTGCTGGTATATTTGACAGGAAGCTGACAACAACACTTTGACTTGGAGTCAATTTGTTTACTCGTGTCAAACATGTAACTTGTGCGCACTTGAACGTGTAGTATCTCTGTTCGTTGGGCTCTCACAGTCAGTTATGTTTATCACTAGAATGTTGCCCTTCTCAATTCTATGCAAAGGACACTTCACTCTACAGTATAAATGCATGCATGTGTACAGTACAAGTTTGTACGTGTATCCCTAACACTCCCAAATCCTCTGATTTCAATATGATTTTACATACACCCTTTGGGGTTAGGGGTATAAGACAATTTGAATGAAAGTTCATTCTCATGATGATACAAGGGAGAAACAAGTACATGTATATCCAAGATTTGGTGGAGGTGCATGTACAGTGTAAGTGTTGATTATACACGTAAATGTTGAATCCTTTGACAATCTCAATGATTCCTCAGACCACTACCTGATCGGTCATTTCGCATGTTGACTTAAACATGCCAGACCAACTCCTGTGCTAAACTAACAGCCCACTGACATGTTGACCGGAAAATGCAGAGCAAGAATTACAAACAGTATTGCACCAGAAATCCTGTTCAGTAAGTGTTGACCTTGAGTGGTTCTTCCAAGCCATTGGAGGGGTGGAGAAAAACGACTGGTACAATAATGCACACAGGGGTCTTTTTCCGATTGTCAAACCATGCATGCCCAAGCAAGACTACTGTGGACCATAGTGTTGTTGTGTCTAAAGTTACAAGGACACGTACCCAACTGTACAAGTCATGTAACCTGGACATTCCTATATTTATAAGTGAATGAGCTCATCTTAAACAGACAATCAGATGAAACTCAGGAAAGACACATTTAAACAGTTGGCAGTGACAATGATAAACATAAGCCTTCAACCTTCATATGAATACTAATGGAAAAACTCCACAACTTGTACTTTTTTCAGTACAAATCTAAGCTAACGCTGTCAGAGGTGACTTTGCGAAAAAGTAAACTTACAGTATATCAAACTAAATATGGAACAGTCCAGAACTACATGTATTAGGTCATGCTATTTAGTGTCAACAAGCGTCAGCGAGCGTCAACAAAGTGTTAACAAGTTATTCAAGCCTATTTATGCAAAGATTATTTATGTAAAATGTTAATTAGGATCCTACAAATCAAATTCAATGTATAATATCTATCTGAAATATTTGACTGTTGAAATTTGAGTGACAAAGTCGGGTCTGTATGTGCAGTCCGACCGGCCGCCATCTTGTTTTCGCATGGACGGCAGAGGAAAGAAAGATGGCGGCCACGTACATCACAAAAAATTTCCATTGTCCTTGGAGAATCTGGAAGCAAATTGGGTGTTTCTCTTAGTCTTATATTACAGTGGCAAGTGTTAGAGTCTCAATAAAACCACTTTTTCATCTGTATCATCTGTAGAGGGTATTTTCAAGTTGTTGACACTTTGTTGATGCTACTTGTGTGTGTTGATGCTTGTTGACGTTAAATAGAATGACGCCATGCATGTGGCGGGCATGGCTAGTCTGACACCCTTTTTATTATGGTCTGGCATGGACATACTATACATGTAAACCTAAAGGACAACAACCGTTTCTATTAACAATGAACAGTCATATTAATATGAAGGGTCGCCATTTATGGGGGTAATATGGCCAGTATTATTATCAGACTGATAACAGATGCTAAATTCCCAAATGGAATTGAGTAAGAGTGTGGTGGTGATGAGTTAACGAGAAGCATAAATTTCCTTTCTTTTGAGTGATTCACGAACCTGGCAGATTTTTTTGGGGGGGGTCCAAAATTGCAACTGGTCTGAATTTGATTTCATGAACACAAATTCAGCATATTCAGAATGGCAAGCAAAGAACCAGATGAAGATTTGTCAAGAAGAAAAATACAAATTTCTCAGTCTCTTTGAAAAACACGGACTCACCAAGAATTCAGTATGACAATGGTCCATTTAGCCTTTAGAAAGGATTCCATATATTTAGATGCCACTATTTTTTTCCCACAGTGACCTATTAGCCATCTGAAAGCAATTAAAATGTCCTACACGTAAATAGCCTAATTCAGCTGCGGCAATATTGAGGTACTCATTTAGAACACAATTTCAATTTTCAAACCAGTCTCATATTATTTTAGGCCTAGCCTATAGGGTCTGTGAACAGGATGTCAAGTGGTGTCCAACCAAGTTAAAGGTAGGGCATTCTCAACAATCGCGCATATCACAGGGACCAGTTCATGGTCCAATATCCACTGCCTTTCAAAGTTTCATTAAGCATTACCCAACATGTCCAACCACGGCCATGCCAACTGGCAACGGTACTGCCTAGATTGACTGAGAGTGACTGATAGAATACCGGTACATTCACTTACCACAATGCTTTTTTCTCAATTTCGTTTGATCTGTAACTTGTCTCGTCGGGCTCCGATTGTTCCCTTGACTTCGATCGCTTAATAACCACTTTTTCGGCAGCAGCCATTTTTCGTTACAAGTTCAGTGTTCACTAACATTGCAAAGGATGCCATTTGGGATTTAAACCGATTTAAAAGAGGTGCTAGTTCTCGGCCATTTATCCCACGATCGATGGATCATACGATCATCCGCTGAGCGCAATTTTTACTGCAGTACACCGCTGGCTGTCGTTGCCCACGTACCGATCACGGTGATTCACCGACCGCTTGGAACAGCTCCATGAACAGCCCGATTCTCTTCCCGGAAAACACAGCTCCACTGGACGGCTATTTCTGGATAATCCGGTGCGGCGTAATCATGCGGAAATCTGACCCATGGTCACGGTTTAGTGTGAGCAAAACAGGCCGGAAACGACGAGAAATTGAGCGACTTCTGGACTTAGATTGCAACATTGAGGTGCATTGCCATGCCATGCATGACGGTGGTTTCCCAACTTTTGTGTACGTTCATATGAGATGACGCACTGCCGGGTACCAACACAATTATTTAGGCCGAGGTCAAGGTGAAAGGTTACGGTCTGTCTTCTTAGACTTGATATCAGTCCACGCTGGGTTAGCTTGTTTGTTAGTTCAAGAAAAGAATTAGTAAAAGAAAATAACTAGCATTGAAATCTGCAACAGCTAACATTACTCCTTTGTGTTTTTCGGGGCGTCTAATGTAAGGTTTGCTTGAAGTTATCTTCAGCGATTTTAGACTTCAAGAAAAAGACTCTTTTGTCTGGTTCTCGAAACTGCGGGTTCAGTTTTGTATCGGCTATGTTAAATTATAGGTCTGTGGAGTTTCCTGCTCAGTGCGTAAGATGCAAAAAACGTACTTTTGCAGACAGGCAAAGCATATAAACTATCATAACTTTGTGGTGTGCAAACACTGATGGAAGTACTTCCATTTAGTGGGGGTGTTAAGGGCTCACAAAATGATTCCTGATGAGTCGCATTGGAACCCCTTCGGAACAAAGCCAAGGTTTGTGAAATTCCATTGTGATGTTTATTTTATACATGCACGCACATATGCACATCGAGCTGCTTCTAAACTGGCCTAAATAATGTATACAACTTCCATGGCTTGGGACCCTAGTTCGCATCAAAACGCAAGTAACTTACCGATACGTGTCATATCAAGGTAATACTAAGCTGTTTCTTATCATAAAAGTATGAGGGAACTTCAGTGCAGCTTCTACAAGACGACAGAACCTGGGATTTCTCACATTGCTTTGCCCTTTTTTTGTCAATCCAATTTCAGATATTACTGTCTGACTGTAGTGTAGCTAAGTATGTTTGTCAGGACTGGAGGTTGGCCCAGGACGAGTTGACATCGCTAAAGGTGGCATGACGACAATGATGGTATGACATTGGCAGGCAAGCTGTGTGTAATTCAATATTGGAGCCGAAATGTCAGTATGTCATGTATGTCGAAATCGCTCATTGATGTGTCAATATTTGTCTTAATATAACAATGATAAGTGTGCTGGTTTGCACGTGCATAGGCCTATGACAATGATTTCAGGGGTGTATTTGTGTCCCATATTGTCCACGGGGCTAGTAACAGAACACGTACTGTTAGACGTAAGCTCGTATTGGAATGAGTGCACAATGACTTGGATGAGCAGAAAGGTTTAGATTGATGTGCGCGCTGAGCAATCTGTGTTCGTTTTGCCACGTGAACAAGATTGTGCATATTACCATGAAACTGCTTAGTTATGATTGCATGCATGCCGTAGACTGTATAGTAGAAGGCACACCGTGAGCATTCTAGGTTCTAGAAGTAAGATACATATTTTAGGCCTGTAGTCATTTTGAAGGATGAAATTATGCTATTGATTAAAAAAAACCCAGCATTTCAACAATTTATGCACGATGTCATGAGTCATTAGGGCTTATGTGTGCATAGCCACAATATAACGTGTTCTAGCTGGCATGACACCAGATTATCCCAAGTGACCTTGCCCTATCAAAAGACAGTGCTGGCTATATTAAGCTCAGCAGGAGCAGGGTCAACGAGTTGATTGCTCTTTTACAGACCAAGCCAAATAACAACAAACCTAGTTCCAGCACACCTTCCGTATTCCCCAAGTTTAAGTGCAGCTGGCCCAATTGCTCCTTCACGGCCAAACGCCGGGCACTGCTGAAGAACCACCTCAGGAACCACAGCCAGGAGAAGCCGTTCAAATGCCGCTACTGCAGCTACAGCACCGAGTCCCGCAGCAACTGCAACGTCCACGAACAGTGCGTATATTCATCCAACAGCTAGCCCTGAGTCAATTCGTATAATTTACTATTCGAATATTTGACCTTTAATTTGATCAGATATCCGACTGTTCGGTTGCACTGACCGCCAGGTTGTTGATGGGCAAATCATATGTAAAATCAGTTGCAATAATGCACACAATTGTACATTATGATCAATATAATAGCTCCTCACATCTAGGAGTATCTCCAGCCATGATTTGGCAAGATTTAAGAGATGAGCAAGACTTCTTGCCCTGTTGAAAATTTCTATTCCATTTTAATTTTTTAATGAATAATTTACTTTTTAAATCGTTGTAAGATTTCTGATGCTTTTCATTTGAATCTGCTTGAAACAAGCCTCCATAGTGCGGTTTTTTTTCATTTAAACCAAACGAAATTCCCTTCCTTTTCATGAATTTTGCATTCGATTATTCAAATTTGAAAAATAATATTCAAGTATTCGACAACTGATCGAATATTCGGTTATTCAGAAATCAGCACAGCCCTACCAACAGTGGGGAATGAACCAGCTCGGTATTCCAACATGAAGCATGTTGGAGGTTATTCAGACATGCGTACAGGGTCTGTCCTGTCAGCGCTGCCCTACGAGGACTAGCCCCTCGCTTTGTCTCCAAATGATTTTGCTTTTTTTTGCAATACCTAACTGGCTCATTCCAAGCCGTCACCCCAGTGGCACGACGTTCACTATCCACCCGAAAGAGACAGCTTGCCGGTATGTTTTTTTATACTGGGCTTGCGCAAGTGAACAGAGCGCATTCAATGACCATGCAGTCAAATAGAAATAGGTCCTGCGTGTTCAGCGCATCCAATATGTATGAACCTGTGCACGCACACATTGAGTACGGACCAAAGGATAATCGTTGCCGTGTATGAAAAAGCGCAGCCCGTCTTATTCCCATTTGGAGCAGACAGGGTGTCACAATTTGTCAAATACACCCAAAGCTTAAGAACGTGCATTTGTGCGTGGTGCCACCGTGGTAATAGTGTCTTATCAGATTAGTCTGTTGTTGGGAAAATGTTGAACACCCAAGTTGTGAGTTGAGATTTTAGTGTAGTGAAAACATGCAACTCAAGAAAAAAGGACTAGACCATGAAACAATTCTTACCCCTTAAGGATACAGACACTTTAGGGCTGTGCTGAATATCTGAATATTTGATCCAATATTGAATACGCGATCATTATTTTGTTGTGTTTGAATATTCTAATGCTAAGTTCATGAAAAAGAAGGGAGAATTTTCTTATTTACAAAATGCAAAAATCGCACTATGGAGGCATGTTTCAAGCAGATTCCAGACACTTGAAGGCAAATGATACGCCCAACAGTCCAATATAGAATCCATCCAAGAATATGGAAATACTGAGCTTTTCAACAAAAAATGAGTGATCCAAGATAATATTGATGCAAACTGTTTTGATATTATAAAGCCATAGAGGGACCGTTCATAGGGTGACCAGGACAACACAAAGCTTCAAATTGAGCATGTGACAAGAGAAAAGAAAATGTGTCAAATCCAATTAAACCAACAGTATTTGTTCTACGGCCGACAAAATTTTGCCAGCATTTCCACAAGGCAGAAATAAGGCCCAGAGCATATCACCAGCAAAGTTTCAAAGTCTCCGTCAGTAGTCTTCAGTAAACTCTTCATAGATTACCGAGGTGAATACGTCACATGCTCAGTGAAGTCTGTAAGAAGCATTAGCACTTTAACCAACACACCCGCGTACTCTGTTCGTTTGCACAACACCCTCCAGGTTCAAAATGATAGCGCTTTTTCGTATTATCTACCGGCAAAGATCAACTGGCCCAGTTTTGAATGGACTGTGAACACGCCTTATTTGAATCGAGACAGCAGTGCATTTTTTTTAAAGGATTCTCGACCCTAATTTAATGACATCTACCTGATCTTGTAGTTTTTCTTTTAAACTGACAGGCGTATGCACACATTCCAGAGACCACACAAGTGCCACTACTGTGCCTATTCCTGCGTGCAAAGTACGACTCTTCGGCAGCACGTTCAGGTATGACCTCAAGCATCAGACATATCATGCATACTACAAACTGCCGACTTTTAGATCCCCCCCTCCCTGTACGCATGGCACACACAGTGGCTCCACCCACCTTCCCCATGTACGCATACGCACCCCTTGTTTCTCCCTTTCTCCGTGATTGGGGCAGAATGTTAAACATTTTGTTGTGAAAAAAACCAGAACCCGGTTCGGGCAGATTACATTTGAGAAGGATTCAAGAAAGTGCATAATTTGTTTCATGATAACTTAATTCAAGCTAAATCTATAGCACTCTGTGCATGTAGGCTTTGCCCAAGAGCTTCCTATCCTGTATAGACTACGGAAGTGTGACGTCACTTTGAACCAGAAAAAGCAGCGCAAATGAACGGAGTACCTGCGCGCATTTGTTCGCACACTGGTTCTTGCACTGATGCCTTTTCCACACATAAGTGTGCATGTGACGTATTCACTTTGGTATTCTATACTTACACATGTGAAATAAAATTTGCAAGGTTTGCATGATGGGTATACACTAGGCAAATGGTTTGCGGTAACATTCTGTAGCAAGATATCTCTCTCTTGCATGTGTGGCTATGAAAGGGACCGGTTTACTCATGGTTTGGAACAGTGTATGCTGTCTGTTGTCAGGAGGCTGCTGTGAGGCTTATGTTTGCCCTGGCGCTCGTTAATATGTGAAGATTGAAGCCGAACTGTGGGTGCGTAGGGGCGCGAGAGGGGAACATTGGAAGGGGACAGACTTGATCATGTTCGCTGAGGTGTGACAATGTGGGATATGGTGCCGGAGGAAGCAGATCTCTGTCCCCCCCCCAAAAAAGCTTGTTTGAATGACAGTAGGTTCCAGTGTACATAATCCTAACCTTACCCGTTTTTTTTCTGCTGGCCGCTATTCGCAGATAAAACACAAAGAACGATGCCAGTACCGTTGCTTCCAGTGTCGCAGCTTCTATTGCCAACGCGAGAGCCAACTCATGTACCACCTCCTGAAAGTCCACCAGACTACCACCATCAGCGAGATCTCCCCGTACCTGAACCCTACGTACCTCCCTGATTACCTCCCTGCCATGGCTGAGTTTGCCTGCCGTCAGACCGGTGACCAAGGACTAGCCATCAGTAATGCTTCCACCCAGCAACAACCAACGGAACCCTTACTGAACCAGCCACAGCAGAGCAGACGCTACGCTGCAGCCCAGCAGAAGGCTGTGCTGCAGATCAGCCCAACCCCTTGTAAGCTGATACGATCCACCACCAACAGTTTTCCCACGATCGGCAGCAGCGTGGTGACGCCCACAGTAGTGGCGAGCACGTTCCAGCCTATCCAGGCGGGCAGGAGAAACTCAAGCGGAGCCTCCCAGTATCAACGGCCGCATCCGCAGACTACGAGGCAGGCGAGCCTGAATGATCTGTCCGAGCACAGTCTCCTTGCCAGCAGCTCTCTCATCACCCCGCTGGACGGCGGGCCTGAGGTCATCGAAATAATCGAAAATGACGACGAGAGTGGCCTGACCGAGGAAAAGCCGGATGGACAAAGCAACAATGGCCTCTATTGCTGCAGTCACTGCCTGTTGACGTTTACAGATGAAAATGGTCTCATTAACCATGTCCTTACCATTCACCCTGAGACCACGTCCCTTGAGCAGAGGGAAACCACCGAGGAAGGCATTCACCAGCAAGGCATTACACACCAAGACAGCATCACCAGCTCCAGCAGTTTTGTCGTCACGTATCCAACAAACCAGTCGGCAATGACTGAGGCTTCCCCAGTCTCTGTACCAATCTCACACAGTGACTTTGCAGTACCTCCGGTCGTGAAGCAAGAAGAGTCGCCGGGCTCCCAGCTTTGCCCGGAAGTCTGGCCGTCAGTTTCGCACATTGACGACAGGGTTCCGAGTGACACTCGGCGGCAAGAGCGGCTCAGCTCCGAGACGATCTCAGAGAGCGCATTTGCAAACGTCCAAATCCAGCGAAGTGCCAGCAGATCGAGTCAGGACGGCAGCCTGGGGCAGCCCGTTTCAGCCAGGGAGGGTACCCCCCTGCTCAGCATGCCTTCACCCACCACAACACACAGCAACAGGGTCACAGTGTCGACCCAGACCGTTCCATCCTCAGCAGAGAGGGGTGAAGCAAACCCGAGCAAATTCCGCTGTGTCCATTGCAACATCGTTTTCCCGGATAATGTGCTGTTCACCATCCACAGAGGCGCTCATGGATTCCGTTCACCGTTTGAATGTAACTTCTGTGGCAAGGATTGTGGTAACAAGCATGAATTTGCATCTCATTTGCATAATTGTTCTTGATAGCTGACAGGCTCTTTGAATTGATATCTTCAGCAAACTGTTATTGCAGTCAATCTTAATCTTGTTAAAATTAAACATTTTATCAACCATAAATCTTATGTACAGTTTTGCACCCATTTATTGGCCCCACCCCGAAAAAATGAGATCTTGCAAGAGGTCCATATTACTTGCAGAAAATTATTGAAGAATTTAACATTTTTATAATGCCATCACTTGACGCTTTTCAGTGTCAAATATATTTAGTATGTAAGTCGGCAAATGTCGGCAAATTCCTATTTTCTAATATCTTTAACCCAAGCACATAGTTTGGATCCGTGGAGTAATGTGAACTTAAACTTATCATAATTATTTCTGAATCAACAAGTAATATGCCATTTCTGTAAATGCATGCCAGTAAATTCAGTTTCAATTTTTATCTGTATACTTTATATGAACAAGTTTAACAACTGTACATTGCATGCAGTGCACGTTTTAAATATTTCACAAGTACGACCAGGCTTTAACAGGACTGGATATACCTTCCAAAACTATTGCATTGCCAAAAGGAAAGACTGAAGCTTGATAACTTTTTAATTTTTTAAGGGAAGTAAAAAAAGAAATGTTCTGTGGTAATAATGTGACACCAAACAGCCAAAGCAATTTTGTAGTAATTTTTAGAAACTTTTGAAGAATGTTTTTGATATATTTTCTCTGCCTGGTCTGATTTGTAATTGAAGGCATATGAGTCAGATCAATTGCATTACCCAAGGAATTTGCCTGACAACTATTAATACCTAGAGATTTTACCTGGTAATATGTTTTTTCTAATTGAGCCAAAGTAAAGAATGCACTGGTCAGAGATCTCTCTTGTAACCAAAGAAATACATGTTTTCCCTGCGTTGCTCAGGCAACATCTTCATTAGATTTGGAGTTCATTTTCCTCAGACATACTTAAAAAACATGAAATAAAAAGCAACTTGTATGTTGGTCTTAAGCCTGCTGCCAACTGCAAATTCCCAGTGGAAAATGTCAGCAGTTTGTTTTGACTGTAAATGGCTTTCAGTGGTCCAAGGAAAGATCACATTAAATTTTCATTTCCTTTTTCCTAGAATACCGCTGTCGATTTGCATTAATTTTCCCCAAAGTTGAATAAGCCACTTGTGAGTTAAATTTGAACAAAATCTGGTACACTGTGTTACCTGATTGCACAGAAACATAACAATTTGAATTCCCCAGACTAAGACACTGTTACTATACCTCATGATTCGGGGCAAGCTTATGTTTTGTTTTTATGAATTTAAAGAACTCAGTGTACCACATTTTATTCAAATTTAACTAGCAAATGGCTTATTTGGCCCGTGTACCGATGACCTCACACTTTGTTTACTTGTACGCTTTTCCTATGGAACTTAAAATTTGCCACCCTTACCTGGCTTCCATGAAGAGGCCCATGTGTAAATAAAGGGTGACATTATCAGTATGGAGGCCAGTGCATTTATGCATTTTGTGTGCACGCTGTGGATGTATATGCCCGCATTTTTGATTCTGTCACTTTGTGTATTGTGGTAACTATGAAGTGCCTGAATGTTTGCCTCAGGCACTGGGCAATGCATAGGACTCTAATTGGGGGGGGGGCTTTTTTCACACATTATACCTATGGAGCCAAGTCGTCATGACCTGCATCAAGGAGGGTAGTTACATTGTTGTGTGGGAGGTTTGGGAGTGTTGTGGAGAAACAATAATGCAAAAAGGACCAAAAGAAAATTAAAATGTACGGAAGAGGAATGCATGCTACAAAAGAAAATGAATAAAATGCCAACCATGGAGCATTTTCTGTGCTTTATTCCCATGCTGTGACATAACAGTATACACCGTATTTTTGTGTTCAATTTGTGCTAAAAGTAGCAGTGGGGCACTTGCATCGTGTGGGTAAGCTATTAATGCTGAAGATCTTTGCCAGCCATGTTTAATTCATTATTTTTTACTCAACTTGGGCGGACATGAAAACGGGGATGAAAACAGGTGCAAAACAAACTCTGATTATGTCATCCAGTCTAATAACTTTATTTTAGGTATTCTTTTTGTAGCTGATGAGAGATACTTCTGGAAATAAATTTCCATGAGGTTGTGAACGATCAACAAATGATGGTCAAGAAATTGTATGTAATGTAGCCTTTTTGCATGATTAAACATTATATTGTGAAGTTGCAAGGCCTTAAAACAACAGATGAGTGTTCTTGTGTCCAGGTGTGCCATACAAAGTGCAGACCTCTGCACTAAAGATGTCCACATAATGCAGGGTAAGATAGCATTGTGTGGACTTGCACACGTCCACACAATGTTTCCCCTTTCTGAAAAACAGTTTCAGAGGAATTTTTGGGTCAAGGTTATCTGTGGCAAAATGAAGAGGAACAGTCCAGCTTGGAAGGAGTTATCCTTGTGGGAGAAAAAGGAGCATTTTCCTTAACCACAGGAGAACAACGGAATGTCCACACTCGTATGTAAAATGTGTATGTGAGTGTTTGTTTTTTGAGGGTGTTGTTTATTTTTGTTTGGGTTTATTTTTAAGTTATTTCATCATGTCATTTTTTGGTGTTATTTCATCATGCCTTTTTTTGGTGGTGTTTCACATGTCATCTTTTGGTGTTATTTCATCATGTCATTTTTTCATCATAACGTTCCCTACTGAGGTACTTTAAAAGGGGCTGATATCTTGAGCACGTGGAAACTTGAAGGTTAAATCATTTCCTGGGACTGTTACAACTGTTTGGAGAAAATAACTTCCTCAATTAACAGAGAAGACGAGAGACTTTCTGCAGTTTTATGACCGCGGGAAATGACGGCGATATCAGGGCCTTGATGAAGACGGATATGGACTAACATTTGTTCTCAACACGCCAGAATCCGGATGTTTCCACCTTGAACATTTTTCCTGTTGGGAGAAGCGGGAACAAGCATGTCCTCTGCATCCTATACGCAGATTTTTTCTCGTTTATGTTTCGACACCTGAAAAAAGATTTCTGTTTACTTAGCCGTCTACATGTACATGTACAATCCAACGTACCTATTTCAAAAAGTTCCCCAGAAATAATACAGAATACGTCAAAAGAGGGCGCTAGTGTTAGACGGGCTTCCAAACCTGCGGCGCGAAAGTATATATCGAACAGAAAGGAACGCAAAGCTAAGTAAATCAAAGAGACAGGTAGGCCTATGCTAAGATTGAATAAAGAATAATTGAAGAAATCGGCATACTTACTGTAGAGTAGGCCTACCACATATTTAGATAAATGCGCCTTCTCTGTTTTCCCTGTCAACAGGGGTCTCTGTATTTTGTTAACCAACATGAGTCATGACCATACCATGCATGATGACCAAGCCCAACTTGACGGTGGGGGGAACCCGTCTGTCAAAATTGAGGGGGGGGTCTAAGTCATCCCCACCCAAGGAACTGTATCCTAGAGTAAAAGGATGTGATTTTACTCCAGGGTGACGCTTTTAATGGCCTGAAAATGTTGCTATGTTTGAATTTTGATCCTGTTTACATCCTACATGATGGACATTGGAGGTAGGGAGGGGCATGAGGGGGTCCCTGACTTCTTACAATTCTTAGGTGCTGAGTTGGTTTCGTCAGGTCCTGGTGTGCTGACCGTGGCATGAATTTTGGGAGGTGGAAAGAGTGAAGAAAAATAACACACGGAAATACACATGGAAAGGACAAACGGGGTTGAAATTCACCAATTTTCAGCACTGGAAATACACTGTGAATGTACAGTATGTGTAATTTTTTAAAAAGGCGGTGCTTAACATCCCAACCACATGCAAGGATCATTCAATTTATAAAGGGGCTGCCCTTTTTTTATCAGGTTTGATAGTGAGTTTCAACCCTAAATGTAGCTGAGT
This sequence comes from Acanthaster planci, assembly GCF_001949145.1. The sequence goes on from NW_019091360.1 coordinate 1,826,572, forward strand.
ATTTTGGACCATCTCACATCTGGGGGGGGGGGATCCTCCCAAGAATGTGTCAGTACGTGCCTGATTTTTTCTAAAAATTATCGTTCATGTAAAAATGCTCCTTGTCAGTGAGTTTCAACTTAATATAATGTATGGTTTAGTGTTATGATTATGTGAAGTTGAAGGTCACACACCTGCTGGTCTGCATGCATGGAACACAGCGCTGGAGATTTACATTGTTGGCTGTCCTGTCTTTGAAAAATGGGCACTGCACAAGAACAGTCCATTTGATTTTGAAAACATTTGCATCAAAATGACGGCAACAAGTTACTAAAAAAATTCTTAAGGGTTCAGCACTGCAGTGGTATTGGAAAAAATGTTTTGGATGTGGATCCTCATCCCACCTGGGCCGTTCAGGGTTAAACACATTTGATAGAGCAAAGATGATTTGGCAGAGCCGAACAAAACTAAAATAATTTACCTTTCAAATTTTGTTTTTTTCTCATTGTACTGACAAAATGACAATTTCTGACTTGATCACTCAATCATGATGGGTCGTAATGCTTTATTCAACCCGAATCTTAAATTAATCATGTTAAAATTAAACTTTTCTTGTTAGAATAATTGGCTTAGAAGATCTGAATGTTTGCACTACACCTTATTTTAATGCCAATAACTTTAACAAATTGAAAAAAAAGAGTTCACAAATAGGTTTTTCTTGCAAAAATATCCCAAAATGTCAAGGGTGGATCTTGGTAGATTTTGTCAACTTGTGGTGAAAGTTAGGAGAATTTTGTCAGTTTAGAGCTTCACCATATTGACGACCCTCCAAAAATCATTGTTATTTTCACTACAGAATATGAAACTTAAATCAACATTTCTTGGTCCTTCAGCCAGATATTTTCCAATCAGTCAAAGAATTGAACAGCTCAAAATCTCATGTTTAAAAGTTGTTTGCTTTTCTTCTGAAGAAGCATGTATGTATTATTTTGATATTCTCTCAAAAGATAATAGATCTGGTGATCTGAAATGGTAAGTGTGACTTATTTGTACATAAATTAGGATTGTATCTCTTTTGGCCTACCTAAAATAAAAATCATCAACCACAGATCTGTATCCACATATTATGTTCGTGTTTTTATGGAATTCGTCATTTTGTTTAAGTTAATTTGACTTTGTGTCATAGTAGTGTGAGTTTTTGAATTGTCTTCAATCTGTTGCTTAATTTTTTATTTTTATCTCTTAAAGTTTGGTGACTTGGGCTGGAAAAAGCTTATCAGAAAATCATGTCATCTGTGCGTAATTTTAAAAGGGCCACAAGTGAAATTTTCAGTCATTTTCAGCTTGTCATCCCACTGTGTTGAATTTATGGAACCATGCATTTCAAGTATTTTACTGGAGCTCTTTAAATTGCACTTTTGTGTTTTATCATATTCAAATTTTTGTTTAGCTGTTTTTAATCTGTAGGCCTACTTTAGAGCCTGTTTTGTTTTTCTGCAAATGCCAATTTGCATCTTCATGAGCAAAACTGTGATGTTATCCCGGGCACTGAACTTCAACATTACATTGATTTATAGGCTGCACTAAACTGCTGGAATTTTCAAATATTTTGCTGGCTTAGCTGAATTTCCATTTCTTTGGCATTTTAGTTCTGTTATTTGGCAATAAGCGAGTGAGCGCCATTTTCTCAGAAACGTTTTCAAAGAACACATTTTTGGGTTCAACAAACATGAAGATGTAAACTGAGCAGTGTCTTCTCTTATTTGCATCACAGCAATAGCGCCCCCACTCGTCCAGAAAAGCGTGGACAACTCCAGATTTTAAAACATTCCACTTTTCGCATAGTGAAGACGAGTACCAAGAGAAGTCTATTAAGACTGATCAGTGAGCGTGCGCTGGAAAAAAGTCTGATGGATCCTTTGATGAATAATGAATGAACCAAACGTTTATCATCTGCAGTCGTAAAAATGGTGCTCTGCCGATGTGAGGGTGCATTCCACGAAATCGGTAGATTCCCCTGCGGCGATCGCGAGCTCATAAATGTTCTTAGCCCCACAAATAGGGCTGTACTAGTGGCTCGCTTTTACAATCTGTCTCTTATCTGTCGCCACCACAGCCCTACTTCAAGGCATGTCTTAAATTAGCCCAGGTTGGACTTTGTCTTCATTTCATTACGACTGACGTCCAGAGTATAAAAGTTGTGTACAAAACGACCACAAAATTGGTTCTAATTTTTATTGATTTACCTTGTTGAAGAAACTAATTTTTCACGTTTACAAGTTCTTCATGGCCTTATCTATCTGTCTGGGGGGTTAAGAATTTCAGAACAAACCATGGACTGCAAAATTGAGGAAAATAAGTGAGAGACAACGTTATTTTTGTAGACGTAATTCATCCGTTTTCGAGTTGTAAAGTGCCCGAAGGTGAGTGGAATCCGAGCTGCGTGCACGCACTACGCGTGTGCGATTTCCAGTGACGGTCTGTTGCACGCCTGCATGCTCCACGGAGGCCGTGACTGGTACCCGGCTTTAACCCGCCTGCCGTCGATCCGATATAAAAAATGCAGTTGTTTTTGTCGGATCGGGGGCCTTAGACTGACCAATTAACCCACTATTGGTTACCCCTAAAATGTTCATATTTTGTTCTGCTTTACATTTCGGTTTACAAACATAATTTTGCGACACAAGCCGCTATTTTATAAGAATAACCTCGGTTAGCGTAGAAGGCTTTGTATGTGCAGGGTTCTTGTAGTTTACGGCAAGAAGTTCATCAACGATCTCTCTTTGAAGTGTTTAATTTATGTGTTTAATTTGCTCGTTTGTCGGTTAAAGATGTATAAATACACAACATTGTAGAGATCCGATTTTTATTAAAATGAAACTGTAACTTATCTTGATAATTGAAGAATAAAAAGAGGATTACATTGCGGGCATGATGATCGTGATGAACAGGCGAGAGCGATGCTACACTGATCGGGAACTCAGTATGCAGAGGTAGCTCTGACGCGCGCACGTGAATTGGTAACTTTAGCATTAACGAGTTGGATTTTAGAACAATGGACAGATAGCTAGACTGTGTCGAGAGATCAAGATTGTTAATCGCCGTGTTTGACTCTCATATTAGTCTAGTTTATTAAAAAAAATTACCTAGCCAGCGCTTTCTGGAAAAGCTCTCCATCTCTAAAAATAATGTATTCGGTATAACTTTTTAAATGGAACAAATCAACAGATATTAGTAAATTGCTAGCAACAGAAATGTGCCAAAGCCTTGCTGGATAATACCCTCTCCCCTCGACACGGAACTGCCGGGTCCCTGAACTTCTACAGAAGTTTGTGGACACCTTTTGTCTGTCTATTTTAAGTCCACCACACATAATACATGCTCAGAAATGGCCAGGATTTGTACAAATCGTGAAGGTTAACTTTCCCGTACTGGCCGTAGTAGACTCGGCTTGCGTGCAGGTAACTATATAGGCCAACTGTCACCAACGCACGCCACAGCCTTGCACCCTGCCCGATGTAGTGTGTAGTACTCGTCATGGAGATCAATGGTATTCGTGGCTGAAAACCACCGTGCCGTTGTGCTGTTAACGTTTTTGAAACCAGTGGATTCATTTCAACTTCAGTTTCGCTGGTTCCAGTAAGAGCATAGTTTGGATGTGCGTACGCAGCTCGGAATCTCGTACGTCGAATGGTCGCGCGCGCACACTGTACGAACTACATTGTAGAACGGCTGAAAACAGTCTACAACAATGGCAAGAATTAACGTTACGTCCGACTTTATTTTCCCGCTTTTGTCTTTGGTGGTAATGTGTCGAATTTCTTAACCCACCAAAGTGGAGATAAGGACGCATAGGAGTTAAAGGCGTGAAATTAGCTCCTTGGAAAAGGTAGAAGTGTTCATACCATTTATACGCTGGACTCCCTCCGTAACGTAGTACGGTCAGGGAGTCCACCTGAGCTAGTTTTAAATGACTGAAATCCAAACTGCGGGATTGTCACAAACTTTGAATCCTAATATCTTCCGAAATGAGAGTGACTCGACAATTTTACTTACACCGGCGTATTTTTTAGAGTTTGCATTTTTATTTTAACCCCCTAAAGCTTTCCAAAACCGATGTATGGCGCCTTGAAAAAAAAACCAGCCTGTAGTATTACAGTGCTGACCACGGGCGGCGCCATTTTGAAAAACGAAGGCAGCACTTCTTGCGTCGGATTTCAAGGCACCCGGTAGGCGCTCTGGGAACGTTGTACCATACAAAACTGGTTCCCTGTCATACCTGTCATACCTTTCGTGACAGACGAACAAGGAACCGGTGAAATTAAATTTGAATAACATTAATATGCATGTACTGTATCACGCTCCACGGCCACACACACATATGCAGCAAGGTATGACACGGAGAGAACCCCCCCCCGCTTTGTGTTGGTCATTGTCTCGCAGGAATCTGGGGAATTCCTTTCAGACATCTTGGGGGGGGATGTGTTAAGTAACAA
>NW_019091360.1:1831151-1898337 GCF_001949145.1 Acanthaster planci
ATTTCTTGCTGGGTATAGGACCTTACACTTGCAAAGTCCGCGCGCCACTTATTACTAAGCAATACTGTGACAACATGAATTATGCATCTCGGCACCTGTCGGCTGCCCTGACTTCCGACGAACGAAGTGCTGCCTTCATTTTTCAAAATGGCACCGCCCGTGGTCAGCATGTGATACTGCAGGCCGGGTTTTTCAAGGCGCCATACATCGGAAAATTTACGATTCTTGAAAGCTTTAGGGTGCTCGTATGAAAGTTGAAACTCTGAGGAATACGCCAGTGTAAGTAAAATTGTCGAGTCATTCTCATTTCAGAAGAAATTAGGATTCAAAGTTTGTGACAATCCTGCAGTTTGGATTTCAGGCATTTAAGTCATGCCTTGAAGTAGGGCTGTGGTGGCGACAGATAAGAGGCAGATTGTGAATAAGAGAGCCACTATAGCCCTGTTTGTGGTGCTAAAATGTTCTGTGATCCCTCGATTTATTTACAAGAGGTACCACAGTCGAGACTGATTGTGGAAATATTTCTACAAATGAAGGATTTGAAACTCGTGGCTTCCAACTCGGGATGTTTCGTTCACAAAATCCTCTCGGGACTGATTTGCATATAGAGGCAGGGACTCTCGTGGGTGAGGATAGATGGAAAAGAAAAGGACGTAGCTAACTCTAGTGAATTTGAAAAGAAAATCGTCAAACCGGTCATAATCTGGAGTTTTCAGTGAAACTTGCATTGTTAACGTCGGAGCTACTTTTGTTCGTTATCTATGGGCGCATTAATTTATGACTTTGTCTTAGTGAAGCGCAACCGTTAATCTCTGTACTTATGCCCATCCGATCACAGGAGGGCGCTGTTACTAAGGCTTCTGCGTGGTGCACATCCAGTAAGTATGCAGAAAACTGCTTCCGCCGGCCAAATCACAATTTGTAATTCATTCAAGTTCTCTACGAAACAGAGCATTTTGTGGCCCATGAACCTTAAGACTTGTAGAAAAGACAGGTTTGGGCGAGCAAAAAAAAGTAGCTTGTGTTTTAGTGAGATTTGGAAGGAATCGGTGCCTGAAAACGGTATATTTTCGAGAAGTGTTAACAATCGATTTTTCAAAATGGCGAGGGGCTTCACGACTGCATATATTTTCTGTAGAGAAAGAATCTTCAAAAGTCATCGGTTAATAAATGGACATTCGAAAAGACAATGAACAGTCATATAAATGGGCTTTAGTTTGATGTGTGTGTCGAATGCCTGAGAAAGTTGTGAGTTTTTCCCCCTGGTTTTTGAAGTTGATCTTTTTATCACTGTCGGCTATGGCAGTTTATTTACCAGCTTGCCCCCTCCTGAATCTAGTTTAACGAACCTTCGTTGGCCACTCACACCGAGTGTGTGTACGCACGCTACATTCACAATTACTGTTTTCCAAATTTCCTTGTTAATGTTCAGCACTGATTCAATCCCTGTTTTTTTTCCGCAATCAGTCAGAACATTAACAGAGAGACTCGGAACCAGTCTATTGGGACCAAAGGTGGTGTTCGCTCTTTGCACGTTGCCGCCATAGGCAACTTTACGCAATAAATGTACCCGGTTCAGTGATTCCTGTGTATGTTGCTTGGTAATTTTGCGCGTGCTGTGTTAGTTCTTATACCATGCGATTGGACAAAGTGATTCTGACGCGTTGTACAAGCTGCATGGTGTTGCTGCTCGATTCTTCGGTTCATAGCTCTGTATGAGACAAAACCAGAAGACTATGAAGCCAAATCGAGTATCAGTCTGCGAAATACTCGCTTGCATACAAGAGCCTACGATAAACGAGTATATCTGGTAACAAGTAATGAAATGCACCCTCTAAACTGGCAGCAGAGGCGAGAATCTGTGTCACAGACTCGAGAATCTGTGTCACAGACTCGGGCGATGATAGGGAACAACTCCAAAACGTGCTGCCGTGGACAGTACGGGCAGTAAGCCACTTGCGAATTAAATTTAAATAAAATCCGGTAACTGTGTTATCTGATTGCACAGGAACGTAACAATTTGAATTCCCCAGACTAAACACACTGTTGCTATACCTCGTGATTCGGGGCAAGCTTTTGCATAGCGACAACCATCTCTGGAATGGACTGGTTCCTTTGTGCCGTTCTTATCCATTGAGAACAGTTGCAAGGCGTCTCTTATGTAACTAAGCAAAAGCTTACCCCGAGTCACGAGGTATAGCAACATGTTTTAGAATGGAGAATTGAAGATGTTATGTTCACGTAAATTTAAAGAACTCAGTGTACCACATTTTACTCAAATTTAACTCGCGAATGGGTTTTTGCTGGACACTACCTAACACTGGGAGGCGCTGTTCATGAAACAGATGCAGAGCTGTTTAGAGTTGCGACTTGAGTGTCTAAGCTGTTGGAACCAAAATGGTGGATAATGCGTTAGCGCACAAGGACAATTAGCACACAATAGCTGCATGTTGTCATGCACATCTATATTGTGAACTGCCGTTTCGGTCCCAAAGTCTGCAGTTTGCGCTTCTCTCTCTTCATATATACAGCTCTGAACAGATTTGCGCACTAAGCCTACATCCCTTAACCTTACATCAAACAGGAAATTTAAACCTTTGTACTTGATTCCCCTTTAAGCATTAAATACACTTTGGTTTTATGAGGAAGTCCTAAACATACCTCAGAATCTGCATTTTGCTTTTCATAAAAAAAGTGTTTTGAGGATGATCCAATCGCCAAAATCTCTGCAGTCAAAAAGTGAGTGATTCCAACCCACCCCACGCCTGATAGTTACGCCCCTGACCGGCAAAGTTTGACCAATCAACAACTATGTATTACAGTGGAAACCAGGTGGCGTATAAAAAAATGTGGTCAGCTGATACGGCCTGTTGACATAACTATGATCAGCTGACACCTATTAACCAATCAAGTACGCGGTATCAAGTAATCTAATGCATCACATCTAGCGCAGCAACGGTTATCACGGCGTCAATATAAGTTTGTTAATGGCAAATATACGTAATAATAATGCACCTTTTGGTTCTTCATTTTATTCACGTATAATTTAATAACCCTAATTCCCCCTTACCGTACAGTCATAAATTTTACGAGAATTCATAGCCGCACATAGCTGCGTGATGATTTCCGGTAGGTTTTAATTTTATGGACAAGCAAGAAACACTGACGGCGCAGCAGTGGGGATAATTTGCTTTTGAAAGTTGGCAACAATCGATTCATTAACGGGAAAGCATTTTAACCTCGGCTTCTCACTTCATCTGGGAAAATAATTTGGATTTCCGCATATTTCTTTCTCGCCCACGCGCATGCGAGACATATAATAAGCTATACAATTTCGAGCAGCATCACAGATTTTTTCTTTCTCCATTACATATCCGCTGGTTAACAAAATAAGCCCCTGTCGCACGTTTGAAATAATTGCCGTCAATTTTGTCCGACCATTATCGTTCCCGCTATTCGAATCGAAGCAATGAATGGAAGAAACGTAAGTGTTCGGGCGCGACCCGACACCAACTCTGACAGGATTGGCGCAATTTGATAATTGCCCCCACTTGTAACGTGAAAAATTTCTTTCTTTCGCTGGCGAGATTACACCGCACGTCGGCGGTTTGTCAAGTGCCGCGCCGTTTGTCTTGTACGACCTACAGTCGTGCGTCCCGTTCGATCGCGCCGTGTAATTGATGTCACGTTGAGAGGTCTTGCCGCGTCGAGTTAAAAAAAAATAACAAATTATGTTGGAGAGGTTTTAGATCACAGTGGCGTCATTTTGGGATCCTTGGAAATCCGGAGGATTAAGACTGATGCTTGTTTGGAGGGTAATTTTGCTGTTGTGTCCTTGACCAGGACAATTTTGTGTTAATTTTAACATCTTTAACTGAGGCACGCAGATTTTTTTTTGAATACGTTAACATTATTTGACGAACATCCGAAGCTTTTCATGTTGTGAAATCGAAATATAACATTAGAAATATTTCTCACAGTTGTTTTTATTAAACAGAACTTGTTGACGCCGTGGCCTTGCTCACGGTTAGACTCAGAAAAATCGGGTTTCCAAATGGTCACGATTTTTTGCATCTGAATATTGTTTTTTTTAAGAGATCTTCGTGACAAACCACGGCTAAAACGAGGCTTTACGGACAGGCCATATGAAATTCCAGAATGTGTCACCAAATGCATTATTTTCAGTCACTCGTTGCGTAATACAAAATCCCGGTAGTACTTGAACAGATTTTAAGGTGAATGGCCAAAAATGTTTGATAGTGACGGGCGTAATGGGAAAAGTAACTCTGCCTAATGTCACCCCGTGCTGTAAAGTAGGTAATACCTGGTTTAGAAACGTTCAAAGAGAAGATGTTTAAGAGAGAATATCTTCGAGAGAAAAACCACACCACATTGTTAATATTCTTGCTGATCAGTCATCAAGGTGAGTTTCTTTTAACCGTATTTTTGTGAGTTGACAAAGAGAAATATGAATGAGACTTGACATATCTGAGCAATTTACGATTGTGCAAAAGGTGTTTTCAAGGTGCTATCTCACCTTGGCGAGATAGAGTTTTCCTCTTTTTTTCTTAGTGATTTCAAGGGCCCTTCCAAGCTTCCGTAGCAATCAGTATCCGCGCAAGTTAAATAAAAACTTCATATCCCACGCACTTTTCTCCTTTATTAGTCTCACACAGTCATGTACTGGCTCTTTGTGAAGTGGTTTTGCTGTGAGAGTGACGGTAGGGACGCTGATCATATAATAAAGCCGCGTGTCGTGATACGGGTTTTCCGTCTCGTGCCCGCAAAATTTCTCTCATTACCCAAAGTAAATCTCTCGAGTGCGCAGTAAAATCAAGACAGGTTACATAGTTAAGGGTTGCAATTCTTTTTGTTTTCTTCCCTGTTGAATACGGCAACAGAAATGTGAACTTATAATTTATAAATGTATGTATACCCGTAAAAAAATTGCAAGCAGATGCCATTCACTGCGGTGGCAATCTCACCCACGCACGCGTCTTAAGCGCAAGTGCATTAAGGCAAGTCACAAGACCCTATTGGTCGAAGAAACTATTTAACGCGCGCGTACCACCTGTCCACTGACTTGGCGCTTGCCACCGCACGAATGCCCCCTAAATAAACCGGTCGCCGATGTAGTTCATAGACATTGTCCATAGAAGACAAGAGGGCAAATAGGGGAAAATGAATTCCATACAAGGCACAAATGGCACTGTGTTAAAGTTCGTTCAGGGTTGCCGTGACAATGGAGAGAGCGGACGCGCGTCCCTTCTCCAGACCAGCTTGCTATTGGAGCAGGAGTTGGCGACTGCGCCGCTGACTTTCGTTTCGTTGGTAAAGGAATTTGGGTGCAGAATGCATGCCTTTTGAAAGGGGGGGTGAAGGGCCGTTTGATCTGGAGTCATGGGTTTGGTTGATCACGACGGCCTCTTTTGCCGTCCTCCACGTGGACACGCCGACTGTAACAAGGAGTTTACCGACAAAACAATGTTTTGTGAACTATTCAGTCTATGCCAGTGGGGAACGCTATTTTAAATAAATCAATGTTCTGAGGTTGTATCATAAGGCTATTGGGTATGTGCCTCATTTAGAATTGTGGCCATGAGTCTGTAGCTGTCTTTGAGGGCACATCTTACAATGGTTCTCAGCGGTGTAAGTTTTGTTTGAATGAATTATGTTACAAATGTTTGATACTGCATTTCGTTTGGTTTTGAATTCCCTGGATAGGGTGACCCTCATAAGATAACAGACGGGGAGGGGTCCACCAGACGTCTTTGTTTTCACGCCCCCGAACAGACATGTACGTTATGAAAACAGCCTATAATTATGTACACTCGTAAAGGTTTCCGTCATGAACAGCGCCATCTGCCGTCATACGCCCCCTCCGTCCTCCCGCTGTGGCCTCTGCTGCACAGTGTATCTTGCTTTGGGCTCGGCGTATGGATTATGAACGCGGAGGTACGCACGCGTTACATGCCTCTTCGACCAACAGGATGTCCTGATTTGCCAAAGGCACGCGCGCGTCAAGATAAAGAAAGTGAGTGTGGTGCTTAGGTTTACACAACTCGGTAAATACCCCTTGTTCGACCGTTATATCCCCTTCGTGCGAATTTTCTCGGCCCGCAAGCATACCAAGCAACCGTTCTTCCTTTATGATTTCAGCGCAGTTTGGATTTTGGTGTGTAGTTTTATATGTTTGACACTTTTCATCTTTCATGGAACAAGGCAGCTTGAAAAAGCTCCTGTTGAAAAGTCCTGTTCAGTGTAAACAGTTCCGTTGGAAACCAATGGTTTTTTTTTAACGCGCTGTTACTGAGTTGTAATGTTACCACTTTTATACCCCTAACCATTAACTCCAGCTGGCATCTGGGCATTATTAAAAAGGATTTACCCCGTCCCTCAAAAAAAACCCCTTCCTGCTCAAAACTGTGTTCCATGCGCGTGTATTTGGGACGCTGCATGGACACTGACATTACTGGTGCTTGCTGGTACCACGCGAAAGTCGAGGTCATACGGTTTTGGATTTGATCTCTAACTGGTGCGATCTTTGGATGTTCAAAAACGGTACGATTCCCGACCGTGAAATCACTGTTCAGCGGCGCAACACACCCCTCCTCATGTATGGTTTACAAAACGGTTCAAATATAGGGAAGTTGGCTACTTCTATATTTCATGTCGTCACGCTTAGGCCTAACATTCAGAAAGTATTAGACACGAGGACAGTACTCTAACATGCACTAGCCTAGATAAGAAGCCCAGGGTTTGAAAACGACCTGGGCTCAATTTACTCGCTTGCAAATAAACACTTTGGACTGAATTTTTCAGCATGGTTTACCAGATTCGAAACCCCAATACGCAGGCCTTGTATAAATAAATATATAAAACGATCGTGCTGTCCAATAGCATCAATGATAAAAGAAACCATGCAATAGGATTTCTATATAATTATGTAGCACAGCGTGGGAGCGAGTTGTTCTGAATATTCGTTGCATGGTTCCTTTAGTTAACATCTTTCACAGTGGAAAGTAAATTTCAGAAGAAAACTTAACAGATGCGAGCGGCGTTCAGGTGCGTTGAAAATCTGTGTGCTTATGTCAAAGTTATAGCAAACCCCTCCTTTTGCCTTTTGGCAACTGTGAGCCTTAACTTTAGCCTCTGACTTCTCGAGGAAAAAACTTTCCCCGCGTGATTCTTTCGCTGCTTCAGCCTCCAACCACAATTTAAATTAAAAGCCATTCAAGCGGCCTTTTAAGGCATCTTCATCGCATCTTTTCTGGTAATTAAGGAGCACAGGGTAGATTTTCGCTCAGCATCCTCACCTACAATTTTTTTTTATCACCCTTTAACGTTGCTGAAACCATCGCGTTCAAATAATTGTCCGCTTCGCGCGCGGTGCCCGAGAGCGCTCGGCTTGAACCACCACGGCCCACACACGCCTCGACCGCACCACCGAGGAAGCTTCTCACCCCCTCCCCAAGTATAAACGGCGCTTCCGAACCGGGCCAATTTCCTGGCATTAGCCCGGCGAAGGTTGCAACTTAGGCAAGCCGGGCACTTCCGTCCGGGGGTGTCATGTTGCGGTGTGTGTGTGGGGGGGGGTAGCGGCGGAGATGCTGCTGTGTACTGGGGGGATAATCGCTTCGGCCTTCAGGGGACAGAGGTTGGAAAGTGCTCCGGTCATCTTGCAATCTGGGTGTGTTTGGGCAGAGAGCTCTTAAGAGGTCCGGTCGAGCTGGTCGGTGCTTTAATGCACAACCGAACCCCACGAGGCACATATTACGACATCTCACATTATCGTCAGACTCACTTCCATTCCATTAAGCATTTCAAAGTCGTCTTCGTCCCGAGTCTTTGTGCTTGTCGCCCCTGCAAAATAATCCGGCGTCGGTTGAATTCACAGGATGTCACATAATCATAATTAGACTCGGTGAAATAATGAAAAGAGTTTCGAGGGGTCTTCCCCTGTATGTTGTACCTGCATTTTTCAAAGAACGTCACACAAAGTCAACATTGTGGCAAATTACACCCTCAAAAAATAGAATGTTTAGCTGTTGGCATTGCGATCTTCTTTCTGCATTATCATAATGATTCCCCTCAAATTTGTGATCATTTGAACTTATGAGAACATGTGGCGAGAGAAAGTTTTATAAGCTTTGATTATGACATGCGAACTGTTGAAAAAGTAAATGAAAATGATAGCGGCGTTGGTCTGCCGGACTGCGTTAGCTTCGCTTGTTAGCGGCTCAAACCGAGAATCAAAATTTTGAATGTCTGTGATACGTTTTTCTGGCTTTATTCTTGTAACCTGTTGTGGAATACATGTATCTTCAGCCGTTCAGTGTGGGTGTGTTTGTGCGCGTTCGCTAACCTTGCATACCTAGTGTGGACTTGTGAACAAAAGATGTCCACACGATGCAGGGAAGGGAGACGTTCTATGGACTTACACATGTCCACAGCACGTTTCCCTTCATCTAAAAAAGAAGTTTAGAGGCATAGTGAGGTCGGGGTCATTTGTCGTATTAAAAGGAAGAGGAATAGTCAAGGAAACCTTATACAAAAAGCCAGCTGAAAATCGTGTTCCCAGCTCAAGAAAAACAAGTATTTTCACTAAGATTTCTTAACTGCGCGAAAAGAAAGGAATGCCCACACTAGGTATGTAAGGTAAGTGTGTGTGTGTGCCTGGTTGTGTTGGGGCGGGGCGGTACGATGGGTGTGCGGGCCCCAACCTTGCGCGATAGAATTGCATGTGTCGGTCTTCCTCTGCACACACGATGATACGCGCTCAATCAACATGACAGAATAGTATCCTCCAGTCAACAAACTGGAATGAAATCGCTTAGGGGGGCCTACTGCCACGACTCATCAACCCGTATATACTTCCCACACACAAACAAAATTAAAGTGAAATAAAATTACAAACGGTTTTATTTACGTCAACTCTCATTGCCCTTAATGATTTTACCATCCGTATTGAGATTGGTACCGGCATTTTTACACCTCTTCCTTCCCATGGAGGACATACATCAATAATTAGCTTGGCAAAATGAGGGTGGTAGGGCCTTTGTCAGTCGCGTGTCCCGTTCCCAATGGCCCGAGGCCAACCTTGGAGTGAAGGGGTAGTTACTTTTTCAAGTGCCAAGGCAATTTACGCGCTCCGTACTTGTCTTCCAGTGGAGCGAATCGTTTCATTAACACTTTTTGGACCGTGGCGAAATGGCTGACTTTTTTTTTTTTTTTAAGACAGCCGGGTGCAAGCGGCGGGCTTCGCTTTGAAAAGTAGATCAGCGAGAGGAAAGTTGAGAGGAAAGTTGATGTCGTTTTGGTTAAATGACTTTTCTCAGTCGCCACAAAATAATGAAGGAAATTAATGCCGATGTGGAAAGTACAGAACCAGGTTTCCGAAGTGTGGCGTGTGAGATAGTGAACTTTTATGGAATGCAACACTGGCCTTAAGCGTAACTGTTGGCAGATACGTAGCCTTCTTTGTTTTGCGAATTGAGAGAAAAAGGGAGTTAGATACCAGGTTGGATAGATACCTGAAAGCTTTTATTGTCACCGTTTATTGACCAGAATATTGACGTAGCTTGTAGGGAAATTAGGGAACACTCGCACAGCTCCATAATGGGGCGGTTGACGAAGCAATAAGCTGATATCCTTGTGATGGACTTACCTTTGTTATGTCCTGTCTGAAAGAAACCCATTCATTTTGTGCCATTTCAGTCCCCCTTTTTGCCGTCAGAGGGGGGCAATTTAGGCTGTCCGCAGGGTGTTGTGTATTGTAATTGGGGCGGTCCGCCCAGCCCTGTTCGCTTGACTGATCCGAGTCAATCGAAGTCCCTTCGATTTTTTTTTACTGAGAAGCTCTTAGCCTAAAAGACACCGGACCCTACTCAGCGATGTCCTCTCCCTTTTTTTGACTTCTTGACAAAGTGGTCCAATCTCACGTCTTCAAGAAGCCCCTTGTCCGCCGATCCACTCTTAGGGTTTTTGGAGACGAGAGATTTAAATGCAAATAAGAGCCGCCCGGTATCGGTTTCAAGCACTGGGGATCAGAGGGTGAAAAGGGGGCGACTGACGATTGAAGTGGTCCCCAAACATTAGTTTAGGACGAGATTAGAAGGTTCAGCGCCCTTGGGGCGCGCAAAGAGCTTAAAAAAAAAGAATGCAAGCGCGGCAGTAGGGGTGATTAAACTGCGCAAGAAGTTGTATTAATAAAGCCGAGAGCTTGCAGAACAAAGACATTACAGACAAATGCAGTGTTCAGTGCGTTCCCGAAAACAATGAGGGGTGGTCTCTCTCGATTTCATAATCCTGGACAGCTCAATGCTGACCCTCAAGTCAGTTCTGCACGGCAGTCCTGTTGTTGCGATGTTTGTGTTGCATTCGGTTTAAAGTCTTTTCCCTGGCTTCACAGAAATACCTCAGCTTCATCTTGTCAGGCATCAGCATCCAAAAAGTAATTCCTTGTCTTTTTTCATCCCGTTACAAGTAGGCCTAGTCCATTATTTATCGCAGTGCGGTTCCGTCTGCTCATATAGTTCAACCTTTCACAACTTTTTCTCGGAGCCTCCGAATTCAAGCATCGGTCTTACATTGGCCGTTTGGTCCTATAGGTGGCCAGACTTAGCTGAAATGTCACCCTTGGTTTGTGTTAGATTACACCTCAAAATGTACCATTTGCCTCATTACTTTTGAAGAGGATATTCATTCATCTAGTCGCAGTATAATTATTATCCGAGAGATTTTTTCAACACCTGCCGGCCAGCCACAGTTTTATCAGCCGCTGGTAGGCAGAGTACGACTGTGACGTTAAAAGAAAAGACTTACTATAGGATAACATTTCCGGCACAGTTTGTGCCTCCTCGGTGATAAGAGTACAAGTCGCACCGTCATGAGCGCCGAGCACTTACAAGCTTTTGCTTATGACAAGGATATGTTGGGTCCCGGTCATTTCGTCATCGTTTTCACGGAGAGAAAAGCGCCCCAAATTGGGATTTTTTTTTCAAATTTCTGTTTTTTAGAAGCAAAATCAGCAAGGCTAATTGCTGCCTAAAAGATGGTGTGATCATTAAATTTTGTTACTAAATCTATTCAAATCGGTCAAATCACGATGATCTCGATAGGCAAAAACTGCAACTGCATCCGCATTGACCATTTTCACGAAGAGACAAAAGTGGCTCAGGAAATGTATATAAATGTAACAATTTGCACCTAGCACTCGCCAATACGGACTGTTTTCAAGAAAAGTTAAGTGCACACGAACTCTGGCGACAGACAAATGTGTTTGTTTACAAAATGAACAATTTTAACTGATTCCTATAAATATGATTTTGTGGTTTTTGTGTCATTCAAGATCTGATGTTTCATGAGGTGTAGACTAATCCGATTAGATGCCATAACTACGGTGGCACCATATTCACACTCACATTCTTCAGCATGACGCGCGCGTGCATGTGGCAAATCGCGACACCCTATTGGTCGAAGAGGCATGTAACGCGCGCGTAACACCTGTCCACCAACGCAGTGCCACCGCAGTAGCGGTTTCTAATTCTGGTGGTCGAATTACACAATAGCTTTTTAAAGTCGAGGGAAAGTCAAGTCTTGGGGACATGATCGTTTGCAAAAGAGACCAACTTTAAATGCGATTTTCCCGACACCTGGATTTTCGGATAGACTTTTGTCTATTCATGAAAACAGTGACGATTTCTTTCTTCCTGTTCCATCACACCTGATAATACAAGGCTCTATCACACCAGATAATACAAGGTCCCTGTTATAAGAAGGCAATCTGCGAAATGCGAATGACCCGATACCAACGAGATTCGACTCGGTTGTACCCGTCCTGTTTGCCTCGTAAGAGGCTTTTACTTCTTCCCAAAATTGACATCGGCTACGTGTGTCGTTCACAATCGTCGTGTTTTAATTCCCGCAATCAAGCACATGGTGCGTATAAATGGGAAAAACAAACACTGAAATTTGGACGCTTCAAATGACCTGGTGCCGCACCATGATCACATTGACACAGGCTAAACGGCTTTTGTTATACAGGCCTACAGATCAGACAGCACCCACAAACTATACACGCTCTCAAAAGAGTTGCATCAGAGCCACTGAAGCCCCATCATTAACGGCGTGGGTAGTTCTCCTTCCAAAAAGTCCCCCCATTGACCACACGGCCCAAAGGCTACCGCTATATCCATCAGCGGGCACAATTGGCGCAATCAAGCCGGTCGCTTTGACGAGTACGAAAAGAGGGAAGATAACCTCACCGTCATTAACTCGCAAAGTTTCCAATTAACTCAACCAAGGATGTCCCTCTTAGGAAGACTTCAACTTTGTCATATTCCAGTACCTCTTTCCCCATTTCTCCCCTTCTTCATCCAAGGCAACTGACTTGTGGGATTACTAGAGTAAACGATCTCCTTACTGTACGATCAATCACCTCAAAGCGTTAGAGCAGTGCTTTTAAAAAGCTTGTGCGTAGAATAAATTAGTGGTTTTTTTTTACTTCACTAGCACCGCTAATTCACATGATAGCTATAATGCTCAGAGTTGGAAGCCGACTCTTCCTGAATCTGTAGTTGATCTGCGTCCTTCACATGTGGATTTTGGAGAAAGGGAGCGAAACTTTCGAGTAAAAACGTACCGCGGGGGGAAAGGGACCTGATTGTGTGTAAATTTAATGGTGGTAGCACTCTCATTGCATAATAACTGCCTGCAGTGATTAGTAAATTATACAGTTTCTAGATTTCACCAGAAATTTCTTGTAGAAATAACCAAAGATGGCTGCATGCAAGATGTCATCGTCATTGTTCTGGTTACATGCGATAGCTTAATGACGAAGGCACTGTGTGTTTTTAGTGAAAAACCTTAAAATTAATCATTGTATTTTTTTCTTGTACAGTTTTCAGAATTATTCTAGAAGCATTTTGGGGGTCTTTTGGGTGTCATCCTGTTTCCATATTCACCGGTAATTCAGTGAGGGCGTCGTCTCTGGCAAGAGCTTTATTGTTATAGCTGTCCCTGTCAAAAAATTAAGACCGATTTTCTTCCATGCCTGTTTCAGGTTTCAGGTTGTTTGTGTCAGACACCCAGTCAGTCAGCGAACTTAATGCACAAAAGGTTTTCACTGAGGGGCGATTCAAGTTCATTTGTCAGAAACACGAGGCGTACATTGTAAAGAGATGGTCGGAAAGATCAAGTTTAGAACTCACGGTTCCTTATACAATTTCTTAAGCTTGTATGAGCGGATATTGTTTGCCATGCACGTTTCATTGAACAGTTCATTGTATGCATCTTTTAGTTTCTGACCAAATTATGTAGATTTCTTTTTCAGTGTCTGAGCACTGATGGCATTCTCGATTGCGGTTCTTGGAAGACACCGCTGTGGAAGTCCAGCATTTCCAAATTTAGCCAACTTAAAGCACACTTATCAGAAAGCATAGTGTGCATGAAGTTTTTTTCCTCTTTCGGATAGGTGTGCTAAAGGATAGAAGTGGGAAACGTGGCTGACACGATGAGGGATGGCAGAAGGATGACGGGTGTGGTTGCTATGGTAAGAATTGTAATACTAAATTTACGGCAAGCCTTTTTCCTGCGATAAAACGACACGGGGGACTAGTATAACAAAGACCAGTAAAGTACAGGCCTACATTCACCCTAAAACAAGTTTAAAATTCCTCTCCATTCGGAATCAAATATTTCAAGAGTTTAAAGATAAGATTAGGGGAACAAAATAAAAAAATCAATCACTGGCTGTCTTTTGTGGTATTTCATTTCAGTGGACAAGCATGTTCGTATTCCATTTCGTGGTTCACAGAATCTATCATTTTTATGTTGGCTGAGTGATTTGAACGCCGTGTAAGAAGAGGTCACGGTAACAATGTCATGAACTCAAAATGCGGACAAACTAAGGGAAGGGGACAAATGCTAGTTTGCATGTCTCCCAGTCGATAATGGTATTTCCTGTCTTAACAGCGAACTTCCAGCATGTTGTGGTAATGTGATTATGGAATGTTATTCCGATGTATTTTTGGTGCCTGCCTCTGGGGACCAGCGGAGCGGCGCCAACCAGCTAGGCCGTCGTCTGTCGGTTCCAGGTTGAGTTTGTTCCCTATCCTCCCCGTTTCTTATCAAAGGAAAGGGAGAGACCGGCCAACTAAACATCCTTTCCTCTCTCCACCGGAGGCACCGGCACGGCTCCCCCCTTTTTTTCTCGTCGGAGACTATAGGTATAAACTGTTGCAATTCAACTTGGCAGCTGCCCGGGGCTGGATAAAAAAAAAAAGCTGGCTATTCTTGCGCGTGGCGAGCGTTTCTCTCCCCTCTTCCCCCCGTCCATCTCGCTCACAGAGCCCACGGTCAACTCCACGCCGGCCCGCTGCGGTGCGATCCCGCGTACTGTAACCGTCGCAAAGTCAGTGACCGCGTTCGCAGCGATGAACGCTACCCCCAAATTAACCCAACACAGCTAGACGCACAGAGAAGGGAGAGCAGGAGAAAAGACTGTTTGCTACGAGCAACAAGAACTCTCTCCTTCCTCCCTTTCCTCTGTTTAGTCTGACATTGAAAAGGAAAACACCAAGAGGGTCAACGAACTGGAGGTTATGCGCGCTTTGATCGGTTGCCACAGGATGGAGGCCACGAGCACGAAGCTGTATCTTTTGAATTCAAGTTGAAGACCCCGGCAATGCTCCATTTTGCGTACACAAAACCGGGGGGGCTGTGGGATGGCGACGGTTTGGCCCGGGGCCCAGGTGGGTGGCTGATGCTACGGCTTTTGTCCTCGTCGATGTATCCATCAGAGTCTGTGTTATTCTTCCCTTCCAGGCATCGGCCACGCGGTGCCTTCGCCAGAGCTGGAGAACGCCCCTGGAGGATACTCGCCGTCCCGGCCACCAGCAACCACTAGCCGAGAAGGGAAAAGACGGGAGGTTTCCCCCCCCATGCACACTACGATGCCACTCTACCATCTCGGCCGTCATTTTCCTATCAATGCAAAGTGGTAATTGGCGCGGGAGGGGGGGGCGCATTCACCACGGACCGTTTTCCTTCGTACCCCCGCGGGAGGCAGCCGCGCGGCATAGGCCACTAAACGGCGGGAGATACCAGCAAGAGTGGGGGGACGGCTTGAAAAGTTGACCGTCGAGGACTTGAGGATCCACGGGGGGGACATCTTGGCCGTTGTCAGCTTCCAATCACAAGACGAGAAGAGGGAACGAGGCCGCACCAGGTGAGTGATTGGTTCGGTCCGCTAGTTTAGAAAGGTCCTTCAGTATCCGGGATAATGTACGTAATGAATCCGACCCCTCATGAACTGAAAAAGTTTAATTCTCGGAGTATTTGAAAATCTAGGCTTGTGACGGAAAATTGGAGTGACCTACAAGAAGAGACAAGAAATGACGGGGCTTAGAGGAACAAAATGTATCAGAAAACTTCACAAATTAATGAATCATCGTTTCCTCAAAATGCGAAGGACGTGTACTTCTACAGGTTTTTGTTGACCCCCGATTTTTTAACATGCGACGTTATTGGTGTCTTATATCTCTCAAACCAAGTCTCGAAATCCTTCTAGAGTTCCCTCTGCATCACATTTCGGGGAACTCAAATGACGGATGATTTTTTTTCGACCAAACTTCAACAAGAGAGTATCAGACCTTCAAACTTGCTGCGCGCATTGCACACAAAAAGTCGCGGTCCCGACAACTCTGGCGAAGCAGCACACTGCAGAGTAACTGCAGGCAACAGGTAATTCGTTGGTAATTTTTGTCCTTTTCTTGTTTGGGGAAGAGTTATTATGACTTCTCTAATCAGAAGAAGTCTTGCTCCCCGAGTGTAAGACCCAATATAATGTACCACCGCCACAAGGCTCTGCCTTAGGGCAGTTCCTTAATTAAAGTGCCTAATGGTCATCGTGCCATTGGCTCACTTCCACCTCGAGGAAGCTAGAAATTGTGGTGGAAATCCCACGCATGCACGAGAAGTGAAGGGAAAAAACACCCAGTAAGTTTACAGGTTTATACACGCAGGACTGATTGCATTCAGAACAGGAGCCATCCTAATCTGGGCACGTGTATAGTCACATTGGATCACTTTGGAGCTTTCCCGTCTTTTCATCAAGATTGCACTTGCCCCGTATCTCGATCATGGACTTTCGGTAATCACCACCCTCGACTTCAAATTGAGAATCGAAGATTTTCGACTCTCTCAAGTAGTGGAAATCCTGGCAACATGGCGATTTCGTGTCGTTTTCGTGTGTGACGCAACGCGAACGATCTTCGTTGTAACCGTGAAGCCGAGCTCACACGACATCTGATCGGTTTGGTTTAGTTCAATACCGTCCCAAAGTCGTTCTGTTGATTTGAACCACGAAAATTAAAGTGATCGCTCCAAGAGAGGGAAGCGACATAGTAATCCACGTAGAGACGAATCAGCCCTTTTCCTCCCCAAAGCGATCGGAAAACGTTACCTTTTGCGTACGGTTAACATGAACATTTCCCCAACTCCGTTATTACCGTTCTAAATACTCGTGTAACGCTAAAATGACGTTAAATTCAAATGTCACATTCGAATTCACTCAAAGATAAGTCCATTTTTGTAAATAAAATGTCTTGCTCCGTCGGCTCCTTCTTGAAATTACCTGGTTCGAAGGACTTGCCTCACCTGTCATCACACCTTACCGAAACATTTCATTTGACCACGAACAGTACATTTTTACCCTTAATTAACACTGGAAGATCAACACTAACATTTTGAAAGGAAAAACCGTCCTGTAGTGGGATTTTTTCTGAAGAAATACCAGTGCTTTTTGGAGTGAAGGACCAAGTTGAGAAAATTCAAGTCGGTGGAAGAATGTTAACTTTTGGAGGAATGATTTTGTGAGGAGATGTAAGATGAAGAAACATTGACCAACGCGGGAAACACTATAGGGGTCATTTGGCCTTGACGACTCTGCGTGTAATCACCGGCCAGGGTAAATACAATTGGGTTCGTCCAACCGTAAAATACAATAATTAGCAATTAAAAGAAATAACAAAAAACACAGAATGAACCAAATAAGTGTGCATGATACAGCCACGAGACTTGAGCCATTTTTTAATTGTATGAAAACACTACGGTTCAGAGTTCGGTCTTATGCAGTCAAACATGCAGGTTGTGAATCGCACTGGTACACGGAGTTCAGAGTTTAGAGATGACATTCTCGCTTGCCTTGTTTACTTGTTGCTACGCTCATGTCTGCTCAATACTGCCATATGTAGTGAACATTCCAATGAACTCCCGCACTTAATTTAATGTACGGCAAAATGCCCCGATGTGCGGCACTGCCCGCATAATACGCGTTGTCGGTACAAGACACCGGGCGAGGTTAACATTGCATGCAGTTTTGCGAAATGAGACGGACATTTTCCCGTCTGTCACCAAATGTCTCTAATTAATTACGATCCGGTGAGTTCATTATATTGTTAAACTATATTTCTTCAGCTGCCTTGCCTTTTGGCTCAGTTTTTTCCCAGTTTTTCAGCTTTCAGAAAAGTCATTATATTGTGCATGACATCATGGTATATTCTTGCAGCTGACCCAATGGCGCATAATATTCAACAGTTTCAGCTGTCGCTGTAATATATCGTTTTGAAACAAAATAACGATTTCGGTGCTGTTACATGTACATGACATTCCAGTGAGTAATTGCAATGTTTATAGGTCGGGGCAGATTCGACTCTATAGCGTCTGGGAAGAAGTTGCCCCGGAGTTGCCACCGACCGCGGGCGTACGGGCAGGGCAACCTTGTCCGATCCTCCTGAAGTCACCTCCAACTTTCTCTTTCTCTGAATAATCGTTCCATCTGAATGCAATTTGAAATCAGTGCCCGAGTTGTGAGTTACGATACTCCCTTCCGATTTCGTGAATGACTTGAAAGTTCATCGGTGTCGGTTACGATTTGCATTTAAATGCATATAGACATCAAATGGAAACATCAGAAGTAACGGTTAATTGTCAAGATATTTATAACTTGATATTCCACTTGCAGAATATTGTACTTTATCGACAGTGGAGATCATTTTATGTACACGTTTTGAAAAATGCATTACATTTTGTCTAAATCTTATTTGCTTTTCCAGCGACGGAAGACTGCGCGGTTTTAACAGTTGGTATAAATGTTTTTGCAAAGTTGTTTCAAAAACAATTGGTAGAAGATTTTAGTTTTGTTTAATACAGGTATAGGTATTGACCATAGTCTTTTTTTTAGCCATCAAAAAGCAAATTGTCAACTTGATGCCGCACAAGTTGCTAATTTAGTCATTTGTTTTCATGTACACCTACATCCCTAAGAGGAATTTTTGATGGTTTTTGTTCTGGTTGAATTTGAAAAAAAATATGTACTGATTTTCTTCGTATTTGAATATCGACCGAGCATGCGACGCGACGGCTGATTCGCACGTCGTGTGTTTTGTGACACGACAAGATTGACGAGATGCACAGAGACAGTTTGGTTTTACATAATTACGATATGCAACGGGGAGGCAATGTTATCTCACGTCGGCGGTCCGCACACTGCACTTGGTAAGCCATCACGCAAGGTTGTAAAGTTGAGTCCCGGATTTCTTCTGGTAGTGGGTTAAACCAACCTTTGCGATCAGTTTTCAGTTCGATTCCATCGCCACGGTCAATGTCTACACATGACCTATGCACTTCCTTGATTTCCCTCGGAAATGGTTCGTCGGTACGTTCACGCCCCTTTTCAAGTTTTCCTTCCTCGAGTTCCTTTACAGACCGAATAGTTATACCCAAGTTGTTGTGAGAATAAAAGACAAGAAACTCGCCACACCGGTCTTCAAGAATGATAAAGGAGCGTAAAATATTTCTGCTGAACTTGTCTGGTCGTGGTATGGGCACTTTAACTGAAATATCGGTGACCAAAGCCAGTTAAGATTGGGTTTAACTCGATCAGCTACTTTGATTTCAGTGATGTCAGGTTGCACAAAACCTGTGTACTTATAGAAGCCAGTGTTATACATAATGCTCACCTACTTCAATGGAGTGTTCCAGACATAATCGACCAAATCAACAGTCGTAAGTTTCAATCATTACGCCGCGAGAACCACAACAGGTTGAACGCTGTAGAGGACGGCCTAGATTGCGCATGTTCTCGGGCACGAGACTGGTGTCGCCCCAAGTCGATCCGTGGCAAGCGGCAACCTTCGTATTCAGGATTGACGGCCCGGGGCCTTGTTGTTGTCTGTGCGTCCTGTCATGTTAATTCCAGCATTATTCAACTGTAGTCATACCTTAGTATTCAATTTCCACAGAAATCATTTATTGCACACCCGCTCTCTGTCCATAGACCTGAAATATTCAAAGGGCATTACCGATGACAACGCACATGTATGTTGGTTTAAAAAAAAAACCCATAGCATTATGTGTTTATTTGACCATGCAATGAGCCACTTTTTACATCAGTGTTGTTACTGGTGACACATCCATAACGATGGCTGTTCCTGTATACATTGTCTTGGATTTACCTCCGTCACTGTCACATTTCGTTTAATGTGGTCGTTACCGGTATCCACCTTTGCTCTTCGCTGCTTGTCTGAATGCAAGAAACGAATTTACTATGAGATCCCAACGGGATATTTTCTCTGCATAGAAATGAATAGCTGAAGAAAAATCGTCTTGTTTTGTGCATGTAAAACAGTTTGTACGATATAATGATTCTTTGGGGGGCTCCGTTTGATTGTACAGTGGGTAACATTTAGTTCTGTCCTCGATTTCAAGGGTCATGACTTTGCCGTGCGATTTTGACCTTGGACTTGCCTGCACCCTGCCTTGAGCCCGGTGTTAAACCGGTGCGTACATATCTAAACAAAACCGCGATAAACAATTATTCTTCAGTATTAGTTACTAGCTTGTATTCACACTGGTTTTCATCACATTAATGGCTAGGATAATTTCTGAAGGGATGTTCAGCCGCTTCTGTTACAAAATATTCCCTGCCTGCAGCGTCACTCTGAATGCCAAAACGATACGTCACCAGCAAAATGCAGTGCGTGCGATAAGGCGAATCTGTCGTCAATGGTACTTCAACTTACCGATGTAGTCGTGTCTCAAATTGAGAGAAATGATTGTCACGAGTAATTTTGATACAAAGGATTCGCTAAGATAAAAAAAAAAAAATAGGCGGGTAAAATGATCCAGTGTCTCTCTCTGATGGCTGTTACATGATCTCGCGGTCGCTTCGGGCTACCCTCGCGCCGTGCCGCGTGGACCCGTCGTCTTTCGGTTTCTCATCGGTTCATAACGCGCCCGCCGTGCCATCTCTCGCTGCATGCGTGCGTGTGAAAGGAGAGGCAAATTATCACATGAATTGTTAATGGACAGTTTTGGACGATTTGATCTGTTACAGTACCGAATAACATACATTATACGAGGGGGCCTTGTGCGTAACTTTTAACGAGAGCTTCGTAACGCTAGCCCGCATGCCGCGTCCAACTCCAGCCAGGAACTCGTGAAGACCGTCATCACGCAGTAATCCAGCGACGAGGCCGGACGGCGGTGTTCGCACCGTCGTTCAAAGCCATGATTAATTCATAATTTATTACCATTACCAGTGCCGCTCATGAGGGTACCACGGCCAGGTCGAAAGGATGATATCCACCCGCATAATTCTTCCGTTAAACCCATCGCATTGCATGCAGTTGCCCGAAGGGGGAACAATTTTTCTTCACCTAACTTGAGAGCGAAACATTTAGCAAACCGTCCTTCTTAGAACACTGTTTACGACTCAGAGGAGATATCTTCCTCTACGAATAAAACAAACCTTTCCCGTTTACTTTATCCTGCATACATATCATATAAATACATATTTCCCAGTTACAACTCAACCCGCATAACTCGTGAGTGGCTATTGTTTAATGACCTGTCAGATCATTTTTCGTGTACTCATGAGTATAGCCGACCACTCGAGTTCAAAAATAAAAACTTATCAAATAAGAGACGATTTTTTTTCATCACGAAGGTTTTAAACTTGATGTAACCAAGTCACATGAAACATGTCAGTTTGTGCGAGCTTTCTACTGTCATTATCAGAGTCTTTCTTTTATGCAGTTACTGCCGAGCCAGATATCGATATAACTTATAAGCAACCAATGAAAATGTTTGCCCAAGAAATTACCGCAGCCTTAGGGTAGAAAGCGCACGGTCAAAACGCCCACAGGCATGGGCCGGCATTGAATCGATTCACGCTCGTGTAATTTTGGGGAATGAACAGTTCGCAGGAATACTCACAGCATAGGCCGAATCGCACCTTTCCGTTAGTTTTTAATTTAAAAAACGTGAGTATTTTTAAGGTTTTATTCTCACCTTGATGATAAGAATGCCGAGTATTCCAGGATTTTACTCAGACTGCATTATTGTATAAGTTTCGGTCGGATTTTTGTTCAAATACGACTCCTAGTACATTCACGGACGTGGTCTATTTTTTTTTTTGGCACTACCTCTTGAAATTCACGGTGCCGAAGTCGGCATGACTTGATTCCATTTCCACAATGGACAGCAGAGGAACGCCGACTTGATTCCATTTCCACAATGGACAGCAGAGGAACTTTGCTGAAAGCACCGGTGTCTACTCGATAGCTTCGTATTTCCCTTGTAAGCTAAGATTGTCAGAACTGGTTGAAGCTAATGATGCAATTAAACTTGATAGGTTCAAGCGCCGATTTTCGTGCGGTTCATGTAGCATCGGCTTCTCCCAGGCCAAATCAGCATTCGTTCTGTCGAGAAATTCACTCACCACCAGAAACTATGAAATTATTCTTCCGAATCCCCCCCCTCCTCCTGGGCAAATATACAAAAACTCGTTCGTCAATCGAGAGAGTACAGCATACGCCGTTTCTTCCTCGGCAGGTTGATGATGACGGTGTGCGCAGTGATATCCGAGACTGCCGATATTGTCGGGGGCCAGAGCTCGCCGGGGCTGACACCCCCGTTTGCCGGCGGGCCTCGGCTCGGGATCACGCGTCGGGGCATTTTGCGACGGGGAGGTTATTCAACTCGAGCTCTCGGAGAGAGGAAAAAATACAACGGAAAAGGATTCGTGTCAAGAAACGGTCCTAGAGAAGATCAATATTTATTATTTCTTCGTTGTAATGGTTTCCTCAAAATCGCATATACTGGGAATAGAACGAAACAATCACTTTATTATTAAAAAACAAACAACCGAAAGCTCCACTTGCTTGATGGTCAAATTTTGCAGTAGCATAGATATTTCGTAGTGGACAAAAGTACTATGTGACTTTTTCCAGTTTCTCCTCGTATTGTGAAGATCCTCAAAGTTACGTTCTGAACTTGAAACTCGCTTTTTAGGCCGGTTCATACAAAAGTTGAACACATATTGAGTCAAGCGAATTTCGCTGCAAACGTTTCACGACCTTAAATTCGCTGCGCATTCCCACGAAGTAGGCCTACGAACCGGCTTTTTAAGCCAAACGTGTTTCCACCTATCGACACCATAATAACACCCCTCCACAAAAATACTGTGACGAATTTTGCCGAGATTTTATTTCATGTTCTCTTTCCGGTAGGGAAACCCAAGGATTCGTCCGAAGTGTTTATGGGCGTTGTAATTCACAAGTCTGAAGAAACGTGAAGACCATTTTAAGAGGTCAGTCATGAGAAATGGCCGATATCAAGGGTGGCAAGGAAAGCTGTGAATAAATATTCTGGGGAATTCCACGGAAGAAGACTGGGACTAGAAGCCCAATTCACCTGTCTTGGGAGTTAAAAATCGGATCGCATCCAGAGCTGGAAGGCTGAGAAAGTTCCTTCCAATAACCTGACCCCTCCCCGCCCCAACAGCTGAAATCAATTCAAGTGAGCACGGTTTTAGAATTTCTAAAACTGTTCTGTTTTTTTAATCACTAGAAACACAATCCAGTGCTTATTTCAATTTATTGGGCTTGTGGACGAAACATTCGGCTCGGAGTGAGACGAAACCATGTAAGAAAAAGGCGGCATGGGTAGATTGCGGTTAATTCGACAAGTGGCTTTCCGTTTCAGCGAACGTATACTTGTATACACTTACAGATAACCTGTCAATATACTTGGGCTCAATTTACATTAGTGTAAAATTAGAT
Source organism: Acanthaster planci (assembly GCF_001949145.1). Next base: position 1,854,278 of record NW_019091360.1, read on the forward strand.
ACAACTGTGACTTAGCGGGAGACAGGTGTTACTTTTGGACTTCTGCACGAAATTAAAGTTGTCTGTGATTGAGGTGATAAACGACCGCGTGTTTGTCGCACTTACCCATACATGTCAGAGTAACATGGACGCCGGTGAGGTTTCCTGTAACTTCTTGCAATGATGTTAAATTATTTTTGAGTAAACAATTTAATCCTATGTGATTAAAATAACTTTCATTTTGTGTGGAATACATGCACTCATTTTCAATCCAAACCTAGCTGAAGTTGAAGCCACTGCACGTCTCATCAATGAGATGCTCTTATCACTGTTCACAGCGACCTGCCCTCGTAAAAATCTTTCTACGCGAAGACAGAAAGGCCGTGTGCAGTCACAGGAAGGGAAAACAATTTAGGCATAGCCTATAAACTATAATGATTGTGACGAAAAACACAGAGAATCAAACGCTGAAAGAAGAATCTGTGTCGAAGAATGAAGTTTTTCGTCACAAGCGGCGCATTTATCGAATATGAAATAAATCAGTAGAATTAATGTTTGAGTTTACAATTAAGACTTGTACCTGTAAAAGGCAAAGGAGCCGTGCAATTGGTTAAAAACGTCTGAAGGCACTATTGTTGTCGGCAATTCCCATCAGCAGTTGGTCGAGATTACCCCGATCTTATTCTTATTCGGGTGAAAAAAAAACTGACTAGCTTTTGGAAAGAGTTTACCCAAATTTGTAATGTGAGGGAGAGTTAATATTTGAATCGATTCCTGGTAGCACGTGAGCTTGGAAAGCAAAAATGAAGTTGTTGTTTCTTGTTTGAAAGCGAAGAGGAAAATCGTGCACATCAGAATTTGATGGTGTACATCGACGAAGAGTTATGTGAATTTGTAGACAAAAACATAACTAAGATGCCGACGAAATAAAACGAAAGGAATTTCTCAGACATTTCACTTCTCGACAGCTAGTCATATGACCACTAAACATTGTAAATAAGCAGAAACTTTAGCACTTCCTTCGCCTCGGTCGTTTTGACAGTAGGACGATATTTGGGGAGGTGGTTCGTTAGAATGTTTCATTCTTATAAAGCCTACATTGCATTGGCCAAGTGTGCTGTGGTACTTGTGCACACGACACCCCCCCCTTCTTCTTGTTTGGCTACAGAGCTATACATGAAAACTCTGTGGGCTTGGTACATGTTGTCGTAACGTAAACCGTTACGTTAACGTAAACCCCGCGGTTATCGATATGTATCGGGCGACCAGATTGAGAAAACCACCGTAGCGTTAGCACACGTTGGTACCCTAGAACAAGTGGTCCCCGCGCGTTCCATTCCTCTTCGACCAATGGACTTCTCCAATCGGACGCCATAACTGCGGGTGGCACCGAACTCACATGCACATTCTTTGGCTTGACGCGCGCGTGCATTTGGCAAATCACTGCACCCTAGTGGTCGAAGTGGCACGAGCGCGTACCACCTGCCCATGAGCGTTGTGCCACCGCACTCGTATATGTTTCACGCCCATTCGATGTGTAGATATTACCGACTACGACCGTGCGCGGCGGTTCCTTGACCAGATTCTTATGAACCATACGGAGTTGTCCTTAGCAACTGATTTGCCAATACCATGTTGAGCCTTCTTGTTTTGAAGACTTCGTTTGCACAAAATGAACAAACAGTCACATTTAAACTCTGTGTATGTGCTCTAGAAGGCTTAAACCGAACGAAACGCCACCTAATCGTGAAAAGAAATGCTATCTAAGTATGGAATTTAGCCTCAAAGTGGTTGCTGAGATAATAACATATCTACATTTTCAATCGATCTCTTGGTTTTTTCCCTCTAAATTTCTCAATTTTAGAAGTTTTTTCAGAACAATGAGACACTGCATACGACAGGCCAAAATCTCAACTACATAATACAGTCAGTTTTATCTAGCTAGACTTTTTTTTCGACTTTCATGAGCTCTTTCTGACACTTCTGCGCAGCGTAATCTACGTGCTGTACATGTACATGTGTACATGCACTAAACCGATGCAGCCACGTACCGTGCACGGTAAACTGCGTCTTCCGGCCTGTTACACGCGTATCGACGTTGATGTACATGTGCGTGTACATGGACATTATGCGTCGGAGCTGATGTGCATGTATTATGTGGTTCATCTATGTATAGTGCATGTAAAACTGGGGATATGTACCATGAAGTCATACTTTTCCTGGCAATGTTACAATAACAGATAGACCTCCGTTTCAATAATAAACTTCATGTTGACTTTCTGTACTTTTGTGTTCGTCTTTCCTGAGTCACTGAATTCTTACGCACGCAAGGCCGTGAGAGTTTGCGAGATGAACGGAATCGCTGCTGAGTTGGGTCGATATGCAAACGCGTCCGGTCGGGAAAAGAACAAAAATCTAGCACAAAACTGTCAGCAAATCTATAACCACACCTTTCTCCTCCAAGGCCCACTTTTGAAAAGTTTTGAATTTTTTGTTTCGCGCCTTCAAAAATCGCATCAAAACGCAAACAAACTACCGCTTACTGGTAGCCTAGTTTGACCATTTTTCTACTGTTTTTCATTTACATTTTCACAAACCACGTTAGGAAAAGGCCTCATCTTATACCACGAAATATTTTTGGGCAGGTATTTTTATATCCAAAAAGTGAAAATAAGACGTAAATTTCATGAAAATAAGCAGCTGCTTGCCTGGCACGAATTCTCATGGCCCAGATTACGTATGCAATTGATCCTAAAAAATGGGACATGCGCAGTTAATAATTTCCCTTTGAAATTACGTGCGCAGTATTGCTTTTAATTCTGGTGGGTCAAATTAAAAAGCTGGTTAGATCCAGCCATCGGAGATACAGTTTTGCACCGCATGAGAAGTGTAGTGTGTTAATTGACTTCCGAACAGAGAATAATCATTATTACAGACCGACTTAGACCATACATTAATGAGCTGCGCGTAGATCTGTAGAAAGCTGCTGAGTACTTGCAAGAAATGCTGCGTTACCGTGTTATTGAAGTAAATTCTATCTCGGACGTTAGAGGGCCATTCGCCGTACCTACTGCTGTGTAAGGTCTCTGTGAAATGAACGAAGGAGGCACCATCTGGAAAACGCGATATCGGGCAAAGGAGCGCAATGAAATTGCAGTGTGTTGGCAGCCTGTAAGCCTTGACGGGTGATTTTTAGTCTGGGAGTAGGTTGTGTTCAGAGGGGTTATACTATAATGCAATATCAGTCAGGTTTTCTGAGGTTAAGTCAGGTTGCATCCATAAGGTACATGTAGCTAGATTTACTGGCCTCGATTGGAGGAGTTTCTAACAAAAGGGTAACTGTGCGGCGGGTTTGGAACAATAATCTCCAGCAACCTCACCCAACTACGAAAGCCCACCAGTGCCATGTAGTGTACCTTTTTTCAAATTTGTTTTTACAAGATTTTTTTTGCCAATTTGTTTTTGCGATATATATTTTTCCCAGTTGTTTTTCGAGATATATTTTGCTCATTTTGTTTTTTCGAGATATATTTTCCCAATTCTTTTTCCATTTTTGTTTTTAACTCTCGAAAACAACGTGAGACATTATTTTTACCATGCAGTGCGATTGCCGGGTGAGATTGGTCTTGTTGTTTGTTTGTTCATTTATTTTGTTTTTCCACCCTTTTCCAAAATCCATCCGGGATAATTTGTGATCCTTTTCACTCGCACGTGCACGGAAGCGAGCCATGGTTCAGTAGTGTACACTGCCGCTTTCATGGGATGCACGCTTTTGAAGAGTTTACAAGCAGAAACATACTCGGGTCGTGAGCCCTAGAAGTTTCCGATGTAATTGACGTTTACTGATGACAGTATTATGATTGAACAACAACGAAGCTATGACTTCATCGTAACTTAATCCTATATTGAAATAGAAATGAACAAGTTCTTCGTGAAGCATGGCTCTCATATGCGACTATACACCTCCCAAGAACCAATGTGAAAAAAACAATATATCTTGAAAAAACAAAGTGGGAGAATGTATTTCGAAAAAACCAAATGGGAAAAAAACTCGCAAAAACAAAATTTGAAAAATATATCTCGAAAAAACAAAATTTGAAAAATATTTCTCAAAAAAAAAACAAATTGGGAAAATATATCTCGAATAAACAAAATGGAATATATATCTCGAAAAACAAACCGAGAAAAATATATCTCGAAAAAACAAACTGGGAAAATATATCTCGTAAAAACGAATGTTTCCAAAAATAGTAACGTTGTTTCTTAAAATAGATTCAACAAACCAAACTTCCAAAAATTATCTCTTAAAAACGAACTTGGAAAAATATGTCGCGAAAAAACAAAATGGAAAATATATCTCGAAAAACAAACCGAGAAAAATATATCTCGAAAAAACAAACTGGGAAAATATATCTCGTAAAAACGAATGTTTCCAAAAATAGTAACGTTGTTTCTTAAAATAGATTCAACAAACCAAACTTCCAAAAAAATATCTCTTAAAAACGAACTTGGAAAAATATATCGCGAAAAAACAAAATGGAAAATAAGTCTCGAAAAAACTAACTGGGAAAAATATATCTCAAATAAACAAACTGGCAAAAGTATATATCTCGTAAAAACGAAGTTGAGAAAATGTACACTACATGGCACTAGTGGGCTTTCGTACACAACCAGGTCAGCTCTTTAAACACAAAACTGAAACGTTGAATTCAACAGAGTCTCCATGCACGGCACGTAAGCCCTGTACATCTGGGTACAGTCCACTAATTCAAGCCCCACTGAAAACAGTGTAAAATCAGCACTGTTCAGGGCCCAANTAATTATTCCCACAAAGCAAAATCACCCCTCAAAAGTGATTTTTCCGAAGTCTGATTGCAGCCATTTTTTCAAGTGGCAACCCTCAACTTTCTCGAGCACTTAGGACCATTTTTCAACCGTGGTTTTTAGCCGTTCTGCTCTCATTTGAAAGCTCAAAGACCCAGGGAGTTGATCCTGGCAAGGATTTACACAATCTCACCATTTTGGGGGCCAAGCAATCTCCTTTTCCAAAAGATACTGCGGGGCACTTTTAATGCTAATGAGCTGGCCAGAAACTCTCCCTTGAATTGGTGGTCTGCACCCATCTATCACGTTTGTCCCGCTTTACCCTCCAGTATGTTAACAACAATAGGGGGGCGTAGATCGGCGAGGGGCGGGGTGTAGAATGAACGGTGAGGGGGCGGGTATGTAGATGACCAATTTGTTTTTTTCCATTTCGTTTGCTCGCAGCTGCCGTTAGTAATCTGTTCGACCTTGGTGGTAAAGTATTATGCGTGCACAATAAACTTTCCTTTCCCCCCCCCCATCACCCTACCCACACCCGGAATAACAAAGCACTACCAGTATTTTGTGGTACCGAAGTCATATCGGCATGAAATGAGTTATAATTATTTTCAGAAATGGTGCATTATATGACCACAATCAAAGAATCTGTGTATAGATCTGTGGTCAGTGCAGGCATCACGCGGAAGACATTCGCAAAGTAAGTTGTGGTGATTAAGCTTTTTGCGTGGGGTCAGCTGTGACGTACGAATTTTTTACCCCCAAAAAACAAAGCAATGAAATGAAATAGTCCGTTGGATTGGGGGTCAGTAAACACAGATTTAGTCACTGCAGTTCGATAATTTACACTCAAAGATTGCATTCAACGATTCTGAAATCGAATCAAGCACTTTTCATAGACAGAAAATGTGCCAGTGAGGATTACAATGGCTTGTTATGATTTTCCCTTTCTCGCGTAAAATGTTGCTTAAGATATTAAAAATGGTGGAGACGCGCAGCGCTTGCGCAGACATCGTAAACGTTGTTGCCGACTGTTGACCTATGCGGTGGTCCCAATGTTCCCCCCACACACACATGCACACGCAATTGTTGAAGCCCGCCCTCTCGTGCGAGCGAATGTTCTTAACTCTGAGCTGACAGTGGTGGTGTGGAAACTTTCAGTTTACTGGGCATTACGAGTTTTCTGGCAAATTGCGATAAACCAGCCCCATAGATTTTACTGTTACAAAAAAGCCTGGCATATTTTTGACTTATGAGGAAATCTGACACGTTTCATTTCTTATGCCATGCCTCGAGGTTTTGCAGCGGGTGCGAATTCCGTGCTTTTTGAGCTGCAGTTGCCCGATGCAATAAAAATGTCGAGATATTATTCGCCGGACCTATATTTATTGAGAGGGTGTCTTTATTGCCTCGCTTTGGCAACACGTCCTGCTACTTGTCAGGGAGGGCTTTTTTTTGCCCGGTCTACCGGAGGGTGGCGAGCCCGTTGATAGATCTGCGGGGGAGCGGCGCTTCAAAGCACAAAGGGCTGTAATTATACGCACTGGTGGGAGGAGCTAGTCATTCCAATGTCTCCGCTCCTAGCAATCACCCGGTGAATTATTCTAGCAGGACCTGACTGCTTTCTTGGGCTGTAGGTGAGCCAAGGTAGGCGGTAAAGGGTGCACCGTCCACTGACTCTTGCCGTCACGGTAGGCTGCCTCCTGGGTCCGCAGGGCTTGTTCCGGGCTTTGCACCTCCGTACCGTCCGTTCGTCTGTCTGCCGTTACTGTGCACAAGGCCCTCTCGCCTGCCGCTCAAATGAGGGTGCACTGCTGGTTTCACCGTACGCTAAGACGCTGTCTCAACCGTGCATGCACCACGCCAGCACCGCCTCTGTTCCAAGCTCCAGCCTGCTCGCTCCAAGCAGTGCCATATAAGCCCATTTTCCTTTATCCTAGCGGACACTTATTTACCACCGTAGACCCACAACAAAGGAAGATCCAAACTTCTTCGCGGCTCAAAGATCCTCGAGACTGCTTGTGATCGATGTTGATTTGTTTCTCCTGGACATGACCTCTTCTCTGTTTGGGGTAAGTCCCTCTCTCGTTATCTGTTTCAATTTTCAGCACATAAACGTTCTGCGTTGTGACAAACTTTTCGCCTGATTTAACACGACGAATGGGCCTGCCTGCCCACCGTCTTCAACCGTATTTTCACCAGGCATTGCCGGGGGCGCGAACTGTGCGTGTTACGAGCCCGAAGAGGGTGCGTAGCTTTTCTAAGCGTGTCCTAACACACCACAGACGTGAAACTTGCCACACTGTGGCAACTCTGTGTTCTTGTCTCCACATTTTCTTTTGCCCTGGAATGTAGGTTTTATCGCAGACGGGCGTGTTCCTATAAGTGAAAAGTAGAAAAAGGCTGAATTTATTTGCACGCGATTCCAATATGTCTGTAAAGCCTTGATCGCAAGGTCGAGATCGCACTTAGCATGCACCGGGCCGCGGCCTCTCCGCCGCGACGGCTTTGATGCCAATTTGAACGGTGACAGCCAAGCAAGGCAACCGTCTTTAGGCTGCGATCTACGGCAGCACCGCTGTCTCCTCGCTGGCCATGAACCGACACATTGAACTCGTTTGGCAGTGTTTATATCCCCCTCACGCGTGCTCTGAAGCTCTTAAACAGATGTCCTGAGATGTTTCGGTAATCTGGCCGGCTCGTAAATTTCGATTTCATTCCAGCCTTTGTTAATCGCGGCTTTGTTTCCGATACATGGACGTGAGCGTTTTTACTGGCATATTTTTGTTGGAAAATTGAATTATTTTTCTGCGGCACCGTCAAAGGTGATCAAAGCCGCGGTCTCGACGCTGAAACAAACGTCGGTTTGATTCAATTCCACCACATCACAATCGGTAATTAGCAAAGAAATTGGATTAATGTGGAAAGTCCTCTGAAAAAAAAACATTTTCCCGTTAACCTTTGCTGTCAGAAAGGCACCGCCTAACGTCCCATTGACGTGAAGCAGCGTCAATTTGCAAAGAACTTTTTTTCAAGGGGAAGGTTGCAAAAGAGATTCAGCCAGTATCGGGCCAGTTCCTTTTTTTGGCCAAAATCGGGAATCGCAATCCACGCTTGTTACACTGCCAGTCTTCACTCACAGCCAAGTCGAGTGTTCCAGATCAATGACGCTGATCGTACCCACTTGTATACCGTTCACCCGCTACATGGTGAGAGAGATTCCGAGCGATTTGTTGTAACTATCTTGCCTTCTCTGCCCAGATCGGGCCATGCGAAATTTCACGGTTATTTTTTCAGGCAAAGGCCGCCTTGCGTTGCTCAAACGATTATTCTCCGAAAACATTAATAACTTGTCATTGGACAAGGTGCAAACATCTGCGAAATGTCGTGAATATTTAGCCAGTTTAAACAAACACAATTATTTTGAGGTCATTGTGAGACATGGTCAACGCTGAATAAAGGAAAACGACGTGAATTGTGTCTGTATTCAATCTGCTAATAATAATCCCAAATTATTCGGCTTAAATTTGTGCTTGGTCAATTTGTACTTTAAACCGAGTTTTTTCCCTGGAAATGTATCCTCTTTCCCTCTTTCAAGTGTCATTCGTGCCAATCGACTGCCCTTAACAGAGCAATCATGTCGGTCTGTAAGGTTATTTATTAATAAAATAATTTGTGGCCCGCACCAGATACCCTAGATGTTGGAAGAGACACCGTTCTCTGTGGGATGGCATTGTAATTAACCGTCATCAACCTTCCTGCAGACTTGTTTGCGCGGACTTTGTTGGCATGCAAAGACATCATGAGCAGGTGGGATTGACCTTGAGCACGATCTAACTACCGTCAGGGATGACTCTCCCGAACACCGCAACCCTCCCTCCCCCAAGAAACCCCCAAAGTGGACTCGCTATCGGCTCCGTAATTCAGTGCACTCAATCACGTTCTCACGTTGAAGCTTACAAAATGAAGGTACTGGTTGAAATTAGGGGCATTTAACGCGAAAAAGAAAAGTTGGGCTTGTAGCTAAAGAATAATAAATAAATAAAAATCACTATTTTGTTTAGTTGCGTAGACCTACCCATTGTATTTAACTTTTGTGTCTCTTTGCGAAAATGCGCGGATGGGGAAGGCAGGATTTTTCCCATGATTAATAGTGAATGCAACATGCTAGTGCTTTTGGATGGAGTTTGAGGATTCGTCCTTGTTCTTTGTCGAAATCATCAAAGGAAGGATTTGGAACGCCTTTATGGTAAACACGCGAAAATATGAAGTTTTTTCTTGTCATTACCTGATTGTTAAGTGCCACGCGATGGCCATGTTTCATTCCCGCTGCTGTTGGTTCCAGATTCAGGCGCTTAAATGTACGCCGAGTCGTCTGCGGGGATTGGGTTGTGTCATAACCTTGCGCCTTCCCCGGCGCATTGACCGTAGTCACGCCGTGCTGAACCCGGCCGCCATGATCCTTTGGCTCAGCATCGACAACTCGCTGCTTTTTGGGGGGGGGCTGGCCCGAAGTTGATCTTTAGGGGTAAATGTTTGGGATTCAGCATCGTGATTCAGGTGTAGCCGTGTGAAGGAAGGAACTGTCCTATTACAGTTGCCCGTTATCTATGATGACGTAGAGGAAAACCGAACTTGGAAAAGGTGGTGAACTAGCTAAGAGTAGGCCTAACTTGGAAACTCAAGAACTGAACTATACCCGTAGTCTCATGGCGCACACGACTTGCATATCATTAAGTATTCTTCGTAGCTTGTCTTGTGTCTGTTGAAGTAATCATTTTGCAGATAAGAATAATACTCTGGCTGTTTACTTTGTGATTATAGTTACTTCATTTATGCTCTCGCAATTTGAGTCGTGTGAAGCAATCGTGGGGAGAAAAATGAGCCCATGATGAAACTTCACACTGATATTAACATTCAGCATACTCAGCAGCGGCATAAAACTTCTAAGCGCATCCATTGCCCTCCTGCTGATGCGGATTCGGGTTCGGAATGAACAAACGAAGGATGGGAGTATGAACATTAAATATTCATTGTGAATTTTCCCCAGTATGTTTGTTCAAGGTCATCTCGCTAACATAATAAGCACTTCGGTGCATGTCAAGGCTCATTTTCGACGGTAGCTAAAAATGGAAACTGTTGCTTTCAGTAATGCGCAGACTCGGCATCTTGGACTCACTGGGTACTCACCCAGCGTCACGATGTTGCTTCCGTGTTCCGATGTCGCCACATCTTATCGCAGGCAATTACATAACCTACTAATAAAATCAAGCCTGACATTTCTTGGCGATGTCAGTGAGTTCGCGCGTGAACCTGACCGCGAGCCATAGCTCTTCAGCGATATCAGAATGGACGTGTTATGTGTAATTCATGCAGCGCCGCTACCATCACACCTAGGGAAAAAAACACCCGGAATCGTTCGGCTGACGTGTCACCAGACCACGCGGATTGTTTGGATCCTCGAGACGAGTTCGAATCCACAGACATGCATAATCTCAGTCGCAAATTGAAATCAATCTTGTATCTGTGGGGATGAACTGTACCGGGTACATTTGCTCAATGATGAATAAAAGAAAATTAGAATAGGGATAATGTGCGGTGCCAAATCGCCCCAGAGCGAATGTTTGGCTACTTACACGTTTAAAATGTCCGTTCATTTTTTTCTCTCTCTGATTTGAAAAAAAAAGAAATGGCGTGCTTGAATCATCGTAATAACGAAACCAAACAAAAACTGCAACTCTGTGGGAACTCCTCAGGGAAGAAATTTATGCACAATTTAGATAGTGGCCTTAGATCGAGCCACTGTTGGTTTGTGGAGCAATGTTTCAAAATACTAAACGACATCTTTCTTTCACCGAATAAAGTGATATGCACTGGTGGTGTGACTCATACAGTAGTGAGACATATAAGAAACGTCAGATTTATGACATGTGTGTTTCAAGTTGACATTTGAATCTCACAGAAAATCGAAACGATGCGGTACATTAAATAATGTTCCAGATCTCTTACATTATTCTTCGCCAAAATACCGAAAGTAAAAACAAAACTAATTCATTCTTCTGAAAGCAACCGTCGTAATTAAAAAAAAAGAGAGAAGTTGTGCGAGCTTAGTGGAGTGGCGGTTGGAGACATTGAGTGGGACGAGTTGAGTTTGGGTCGTGTGAACAACATCGGCTGCATGGAGAGAGCTAAACCCCCGTGAATCTTTAGGCCACAGTTAGAGACTCGTCTCGCGAGCCACGACCCCGTGCACAAGACTATACCTATTTTCCCCCTATGCTTTCTGTCCTCGCGCAGCGATTTCCTTTCTCAAGATTCGGTTCAAAATATAAATTTTCAGAGACGACACAGAAAACTCCTAATCCCTATCAGCAAAACCTGGGGGTCGGCCGACAATGGCATCTTTTCTGCTGCAATGAACACGCGACCGAGTTGTGTTCAGTGCCCATGGTTTCCCCCCGTCTTGATCTGGGGTTTATGTCCGTCTGTGACCCGTGTGATTCCCTTCTCGTATAAGGCATCGGAGCTCGGCGGGACAGTTTTTGTCTGGACGTCAGAGCGGGGCGTTTTGTTCCAGATCTTCCTATCCGTTGTCTTACCCGGGACAGGGCGGTTCTGATGTCGGATTACTGTCTTCAAGTGCCACTCAAACCGCAGAGTTTACTTTTCTCCTTCTCAATATGGATTGAGGGGGGGGGCTCGGCGATTTTTTTTTCAGGCTGTGATGAGCAAGCCGTAAGTAATAACAGGAAAAGCGGAGCGGTGTATCGCCGCCTTTTTTGTGGTCCGCGGGGGGAGGTTAGAACACTCATTGGGCTTTGTCAGGCGGCTTGGATGATGCTTTTTTACGTAGGCAGCCATGTGGAAGTGAAAGAGGGATTTCGAAGGCTTTCTGTCGATCTCTTCTGGCTGTGACTGATGTCAGTGTCTTTTGCTGGTGATAGGTTAAGGACCCGTTTGACGTGGGGGCAGTGTGTGTTTTTGTTTCTAGGGGTATTCTTTGGGGCCCCAGCCCATCAAAAGAGCCAATCAGTCCCCCCGTTCACGCCTCACTTGGTCGGCATAAACGCCGGCGATCGCGGCTGAATGGCCTGTGATCAATAAGAGCCGCCTGCTAACTTGTGCGAAAGTGTTACCATTCGCGGGGAAGTTGTGACCCGTCCACCGCTCAATACAGCCCGGCCCACTGTTCACCATAGCGGGCCTACAGGCCGTCACTGTCCTAGCAAAGCCCCGATTTTTATGTCTATTCGACTGTTTCTTTTCTCTCTCTCTCTCTCTCCGGTGATAACGCTCAGTGCACGCTTCGCTTGACCAGCCCGTAATCGACTCCCCTTGCTAGAAAAAAAAAAAAACAAGAAAGAAAAACGAAAAGAAAAAAGAGGGAAGTTGTCAGGGGAAATAAATGACAACTGTGTTGCCGTGTTTGTACAGTTGCCGTTTCTGTTATCATCACACCGATGTGATAAGGGGAAAGTATAGAGGGGCTTTCTGGGGGCTCATTGTAAACGCAGAGAGAGGAGTAGTCGTAGATAAAACACTTGACGGAATATGGTGCCTGGTGTCGTATAGCTATATCGACAACCGGCCAGACAGTAGTGAGTGCTTCGAGCGTGCCATATCAATACCGGCCAATATTGATCCTTGCCCGTCACAGGCGCGTGCAGGAGCCCGCTCGATGTCTCCTTTCCCCTCCTCGCAACACCGTCTCATTATCTGTGCCCACCGTTCGCTGAGGAAGAAAAAAACACACACCCTCTTGTCGACAATGATTTAATTACAAAAGCACACTCGGCTGTATATAAACAGCTGTAGATTGCAGAATCAACACTTGGCCCCCTAATCAGTCAATTTTAATGGAGAGGTAGTCGGATGAGAGAGAGAGTTTTTGGTGGCAGGATGGCCCGAGTGATGTTGCCCGTCTCGTCTCAGTTATACCGAGCTTCCCTCCTTTTTTTCCCCGTCTCGTCAATACTTCACACCCAGCCTGTTGCGTCCCAGAAGGCCGCGCAGACCATTAGAGGTGACATCATTCTTCCCTGAGCAAATAGATCCGACGACCGGAGGAGACGGATTTTCGATCGGGGGATACCGGGACGAGGGGGAGAAGAACGCGGCCGGCATCCGTGAAGCGCTCCCCTCTTGTCATTTTGACGAGAGACCCCGTATCTTTGACATCGTCGTGCGCTCGTGATGCAGGCCCGTGTCATGTCTTTTTATTAACAAACCTTGCAAGACACAAAACCAACACGTTGTAACGCCGCCCCGTTATGTTTGCTGAGGACTTTACTGTCGGCCCACCGTGCCGAAGAAACGATGCCTTTTAGGCTACGAGCGCCAACAAGAGGGGGGGCAGCGATCCTTCAGGTCGCGTGTCATTCACCCTGCCGGTGATCGAGTTATGCTGTGACATGAATAATATATGCACGGATACCTTCCGCGCTTTTTTTTTACTTGCATACGTAGCATATTCGCCTCAAGATGGAATAGATTATACTTAAATGAGCAATCACACGAAGAAGAAAAGGAGCTTGGGGGGGGGGGAGTTGTCGACGCCGTTCGGAGACCAGACAGAGGAAAAGAATGTTCAGCAGTCAGATGTTGTAATCAGGAACATTCGATGACCCGGATGCATGGGTCGGACATGTGGGCTCGGTTGGTATTATGTATCTCCCCCTGTCTGAGACGAGGCTGTTTCGCTACCAGGCGAGAATGTGTACGGGGGTGTTCCGAGTTTACATGTATGTAGGTGAACCTGAAGCCTTCCCTCACGGGCAGATGCACCATTTGGTCCCCCCTGTATATGTCCTACCTGCGGCATAAGGAACAGGTCACGTGACAGCTTACATTACCGCCTCAAGGGCTCCCAATCTGCCGATTTTTTCATCAACGCAGGGGAAAAAATGGGGAGGGAAAGAAAAAAAATCAGTCTTTATTGCGCTCCCCCAACAACCCTGCGAGGCCTGTCGTCTTGTAAACATAAAGGCACCAGTCGTATTGCTGCTTTTTTTTCTTTCTTAGCCCCGTCTGCGTAATCTTGCTTGCTTCTCCGGGGCGGGATGGCTTGAGGCGAGCAGTGACGGGGGCGCCAGGCCCGGGTCCTCGGCATCGTTGTAATGGGACCGCTAGTCCCGCTGAAATACACCCACTCGGCCGCCAGCATGACCAGTCGTTCACTGAACCCGGCCCGTCTCTATTCACGGCAGCCGTGCCTCGTCAGCCTAGCCTACCGGATAAAAAGAAAAAAAAAGTGAGTGAGAAAGAGAGAGAGAGAGTCCCGTCGATTGGGTGAAAAAATGGCCGAGAACTACTTGTATGAACGAACTATAGTGCCCGAGGCATCATTGTAACTGCGCTCCCTTACTCAGAATTGATCAGCTACGACCATCAAACCGACCAACCTATCCCGGAATAATCACCACACGCGCGCGGGCGCGAAGCTGTCCCGACCCTCGCCTTAGCGGCGGTCTCGTACGGAATGTTTTTCTGCTTAAACCGTCTTCCCCGGGCTCCCCCCTTATTTTTATTTTATTTTTTTTCGTATACCCCTCTCCTCGGCTGAGAAGTGGTTGAGTTTTTTATGTTAATCGGGGAAATTAAGAGTACTTTCGGCTCTCGAGACTGTGTTTTGGTTGTGGACCGGAGCGAGCAGGTACGGGTGTTGGATGACAGCATTAGGGGAGTCGGTGAGGTGGGCCCGCTGATAGTGATATGGCCGTGACATCATTGTCATCATTATCAATAACAGCGGTATTGCAGGAGCGTGACAAGGAGTAATGCTAGGCAAGTCGGTAACCTCCGTTTATATTATCAACCTAACGAGCAAAAACCGGCCGCGACTTTTTTCGTGTTTCCGAGACAACATCGCTTGACGAAGAAGCGGGACTTTCCTGGTCTTAAAACGACAGAATAAACGACGCTTGCTGAACGTTCGTTCCCCAAAAGAGCACGCGTGAAAGCAAAAATGTGTCGACTTACATGTAACATTATGAGGAGCGGTCTATTACGTGTTAGCCTCGGCGAATTTTACGTGTTTTATTGGTCGAAATATAATCCTTTCCCTAGGACCGATATTCTCATTAACGCACGACAACCATACTTTCAGGAGGTATAAATTGACCAAATATAATTATACTGCGCTGAATAAACTTACAAAGCATAAATGACTCACGGACACTTTTCGTCCTGAATAATTAAGGTGTAGATTTCACCGCGCATTGATATATATATATATATTACATATTACATATATATATACATTGTGTTTACTCTGTCGGGCAAATGAATACGGGTCCAGTCTACATAATGCTACATTGTAACGAGCCTTACTCATGTTACTAGGGAGTGCATAGGTCATTCTATTTACGCTTCCCCGAAGTAACATGTTCGCAACATTTTTTGTTGTTGGGCACAAGAGAATGTTTTATGAGGTGGAATCGGAATCTGTCATGTGGGGTCAAAGGTCACGGCATTAGGGCTCCCGGCTACCATCAAGCTGAGAGGATGATTGGCTGCCGCCAGCAACGCTTGATCGCGCCATTTATGAATTCCCATTTCTCATGTTCGCATAAACTTCAGACCTCAGCGCCCAGCATGGCGTGTTATCGTTTTAGCAAACGCCTGTGTGGACCATTATCAGAGAACAGTGAAGCATATGCCATTACCTCTTGTAAGCGAGAGCCATAGACCTATATAAAGTCTACCCATTCTTGATCTTCCAACCATTATCGCCTGAGTTAGGGGACATCATTAGAATTAGTGTGTTGCTGTCATCAGTAGGTGTCAAGCGTGTAACAGAGGACTTTACTTTAAAAGAGGACCTTTTTTCACTGAATATTTTGTAGTGTAGTGTTTCTTGTTAGATGTGTCTGCTGAGATTTATTATTTGCACTGAATTATTCTGTTGCCTTTGGGCTGACGGACAGCCACGCCCTTTCCCGCCACGCAGTTAAATGCAGCTGTGACGTAGAGTGCATATGCTCTGTGGGAAATACATTAACAGTAAACCACCCGCGGTTTTGTTTCTGTAATCACCGACTGTTGAATAAACGAAATCTGAAAGTGTCGCGTCAGAAGTTTGACGGGTTAGCAAAGTCTGACCATAGTAGACTGAACCGCCCGCGCATGAGTGTAAATCGATGTTTCAGCCAGTTTATTTCGATCAACTGCAAAGGATGAGACACGCAATGAATACACACAGATAGATTCTGAATAAGTCTTTTTTAAAAAAGTCTCTGCGACTAGAGTGAGTAGAGGGCGCTTTATCTGTGAACAAAAATGACGTCATCAACAGATCATCACCGAGCCTCGACTGGTTCCCGGCCTGACTAGTGGTTGACAATCATCCACTGCCAGCACTGCGTTGTTTTTGTCGCATTCTACCGTTTGTATTGGTTTGGGGAGACATGGTAATATGTTGACAACTTTACCATTGTCACTGTCTGTTCTCCTTTTGGGGAGTTCTGTGTGGAAAACCACACTGTCGTTCGGGCGCTACAATTTCTGGAGAGATCTTTATGGTATGTGCTTCATAATATTATTACGGGCCTTGTGTTCTGTCGAAAAAGTAAGGTTTCTGCACCTTTATGAGACGCTTTGGGAATCACAGTACCCAAGTTTCTATATGCATTCCAAACAGTGAGTGAGTCGTTTTTATTTGCCAACAAAGTTGCATACCAGTTTGACTGTTAGTCAGCACCTGCCTATACGCAATCTGTGGAGAATATTTCTCCGGGGTTACATTAACCAATTATTTAGGTCATTTTATGCCGACTTGTTTACCATGTTGTGTCGTGTTTTGATTTCCAAGCAGGCCGAGTCCTTGTAGACGAATATAGATTTTTAGAGTTTTATTGATTTGAGATCTGTAGATTCACACCCCGTTGTTTATACTTCGAAGAAATTTGCTATTCTTCCAAACAAAACAAGATAATTAATAAAATGATTAACTTATCTGAGAGATCAGGGATCTTGGGCAACATGTCACGGTATAGTTTTTACTATATAGTTCGAATTGGACTGCGTTTCGTTGTTTTGACATCATTAAATGCAGGAAAGCACCACTTTAACCTTCACCCCATTATCGCACAGTTCGCCAAACAAAATCGACTCAACTCCAGCAAAGACGGCAGTCTCCACCACTCGTGGCAGTGTCCTTATAAACCCCGGCCGCGGTGCAAAAACAACCCCATAGCGTACGCAGTAGCGCAGGTCTGCTGCCCGTGGGGTCGGCGCTAAGACAAATCCCCTTCTATTTTGTCATCGCTGAAAAATCAACACGAGAGGGTAAACTTTAAGGTCACGCCGAAACGGTGCCACCGTTTCCCCCAAATCCGCAGGATCCGGCCCCCCTCGCCCTACGGTCGTTTCGCAAGCCTCTCTCGGCCGAGCGTCGACCCCGTGTGCCGCTCTACACCTATAGCTCTCCGTGCTCCCTCGATGTGCCCACGTACGCTCGGACTCGGGCGACTGCGAGTCGATCTTATTTGATAGTTATCACAGATTGTACCCGTGGGAGACGAGGCAAGACCTGGTTAAAAAAGAGAGAGAGAGAGGCAGAAAGAGAGATAAAGGAAACAAACAGGGAAGACAGAACTGGAGGGGGGAAAACGGAACCGAGAGCTAGATCAACAAAGATGGTTAGGGAACAATGGGATTTACCAGCTACAGGCCGAAGGCCGTAAGTCGCCTGTACACACACACGCAGGGGAAACGGGCGAGAGAATAAGGGGCAGGATACAAACGTCTGCAAGCAGCGGTGGAGGCTGATGTCACACTAACACCCCAGCACCCTCAGTCAGACACACACGTCTTGACAAATGCCCTGTGCCGTCAGATCGGGATGTTTATTCAAGTGGCGTAGCTGTAGTCCAAATCTGCAATAATTCGCAACAGTGTGCTTGATCCGTTCTTGTGTGTGTTCAAAGATTTCAGTACTGTAATATCTGGTTGCATGCACTCTATATCGTGGGGTGACTTGCCAAGTCGTATTTGCAGAGGTTTTTTTTAATAAGATTTGTTTTCATCTGTTAAGTCAACAGGGAAAAAGTTAATTTGAAACACCAAAAAAACCGAATGAAGGGACATCACTGAACACACTGGTGGTTATGCCTGACGTCGAAGCTGCAACGAAATGTTAACAGCGCCACCTATTGGTTGTGTCTTAAAATTCGCCCTCATCGTTATCCGAGGGGTAGCATTTTGTATGATCAGTGTTGAAGATAGCGCTCAATGAATTCAAGAAAAATCCGACTAACTAGACAGCAGTTTGTTTCTAGTTATTGGTTGCGTCTTAATTGTTGAGTGGCTTTCTGCGTTACTGGCTAGCTAGCTACTGTTAGGGAGGTGCGACGTAACTACGTTGACGTGTGTATGGTTCATTTGGGTTTTTCCTGAGTTTATTGTTAAAGTTACATTGTTACTGTTTTTGAGATATTGAGGAGGACAGTCATGCTTCAACTCAGCAGTTGTAATGTCTTCAGTTGAAGGACATATTAGGGGATATTAAAGTTCTCTTTGACACGTTAATCAATCCAGTTTGTGCCGTTTGAATGATGAATGACTCGTTGGTGAAGAGCGGCTTACATAGATGGCGCGGCAGGAGGGTTGTCGAACCGAAGGGGCCCGGCCATACAATAGGGCCGGATTGCCTGGCCGGCAAATCCGGAAGTATTGGTCGGGATTGACGTCTCGTCGTTTCCCCCGTCAAGGTGTGTCGAAGACATTATCTGTTTGCGTTACTGACGGGTGTATTCTTAATACCGTTGACGGCAGCACTTATCCCATTAGCGCCGTGCACGCATTTATTTTACTTTTAATCATGTTGCCACTCTCATCAACTCTTGTTTGTTTCTTTGATTGCTAAAGTACACTGACTTCTTAATCCTTCTGGGAAAGAAGCTTCCATTATTAAAGCGGCACTCCGGCTCAGAGTGAAAAACTGTCCTACCTCGACTTACAAGCTACCCCCGCGCGCGCGGGCGTAATTTCTGTGATTAAAGCCCATTCGCGTGCCAATTAAATCGCGGATCTGTGTTGGACAGCATCGGACATTGGACAATTATTGGCCGTCTTTATTGGTTTGTTCGGGCCCTATGAGGCGTAGCTGTCATGAGATCCAATTAATTCCTTTTTTTTTTCAAACCAAACCCGAGGTTTTTGTTGTGGCAACAAGGAAGGCTTTCAACCATCCCCAACCTGTGTTGTCGGTTTATTAGTTGGTTTGGTGCAATTGATACGGGATAGAGCATGGAGGGGGGGTGCTACCAGCCCCGTGATATAATTACCTGTGAAATTAATGACGCTTTCGCAGCTCTGCGCGAGGCGTCTTTCAATGCGCGCAGTTCCTCGGTGTTCGGCTGGTCCTGTACGTGTCCGACATTGTCGCGCTGAGCCGGCTAGATCGAATTAACTGCAATTTATTTAATTCCATTTCAACCACAAACGGTGAGAGGTTGAATGGCTATGACACCAGCAGCGGAGGCTGTGTTGATTAAACCCACAATGCGCAGCAGATCTATTGCCAACTGCCTTGCACTGCGAGTGCCCGGGTGCTATATATCACATGAACTTTATACTCCAACGAAACCTTCAAACTTTACAGTCTGACATGAGGGGTCTTTAGCATTTTGCCACAGCCTTTGAAATTGTACCATTAGGTTTCAAGTAACCTTACTTTCAATTATTGTGTTACTATTCAGAAAGGCATTTTGGTGCCTATTTGGTTTCAAATTAATGGAATTTTCAAGATGTATTTGCGTTGGGAAGATGTTAATTATATTAACATAACGGCAAACCGTTATTTATAATTAATGGAATTTCTATGTTCATGAGCAAAACTGTCATGTCACCCCATGGAAGAAACCTCATTCTTGCACTGATTTTGTGTACAAAAAACTGCTGGATTTAAAAATATGTACATTTTGCCGTCGCAAATTTCTGTTTCTTTCTTGGCAAGAAGCCGATGAGCCACGTGTCTTAGAAATGTGTCAACTTTGAACAGACGAGTATAATGTACAGTGTCTTCCCTGAATGGCATGCTTGCAAAGACGCCCTCCATTTATGGACAAGCCTTAAAAGGTCAAAACATATATTTTCAGCATAGTTAACCCCAATAGAATGTGTGCCTTAACTCCAAGCCTCGTGCAAGATCGGCCTCTGAGGTCCATGTTCGAAAGCAAAAAGACTAAAAATGGAAGAGCAAGGAATTTTTCACTTTAGAATCTGAAAACGAAAAGCCAGGAGATTCACTACATTTTTGAAGAATGAAACCGTTTGTTTATTAGAACAAGAATGAAAGAATTGAGTAGGCCTATGCTAAGTCAACCATTCCCGAATCCAAGGTTTTTTAAAGGAATTCTTTACTTACAGTTAACAGAAAGTGCGACTCACACACTAAATTATTATTACAAGAAATGCACACTAAACTAACACCGCGCCTCGCTATAGAACAGAGGACATGAAATACCCAAACAAGGCTTCGATAAGCTAGGCGCCTTTGCCCATGTCATGCTTCTTTGAACAGAAATTCGTGAAAACAAAATGTGGGTTAGACAATACTCGTTTCTCTTTCTTCTGAAAAAAAAAAACTGGAAAAAAAATCCGTATTTTTTGTTTTCAAAGCGAGAGTTTAAAATCAAAGTGCTAAGGGGAGATTTTTATTTTTCGTGTAAATTAACTAAAAAAAGAACGAATGGAGCGTACACGGAGCTTCCAAACCTGGTCAAGCTTAAACGCCATTGGAGGAGTATCCATTAATCGGATTCGCCAACGGATCATTTTCCATTTAATCTGCCTTTGCGCTCCGCGGAGACGTTGTATTAGCAATGTTGCAGTCGTTTTTACAGGTCGAACGGAACACCGTGAAAATCCGAAAATTAGATACAAGGTTCCCTTATTCATGATATGAAATGCTTGTAATTCATTTTGGTAAATCATTGAACAAGCGTGGCTGGAGAGTGCAGGCTGTAGTTTTTAACTCATGGAGATGTTTTAACGCGCCTTGCACTTCAACTTGTATAGCACCTGTAAAAACAATCTTGTCTTTTATGTCTTTTTTAAAATTCATTTTGCCACTCTGAAGTTTTTTGTGCCTGTATTCATGCTAATGAGATTTGCATATTCATGGTGTGATGCCGTGTCTCAGGATTACTGCTGTTCAGTGCCAAAAATTGGCCAGAATGTCGTGTATTTTTACATGTTTCCATTGGTGATTCGCTGTTACAGTACATGCTGGTGAGCAGTTCTCGCACAATTTTCAATGAGCAGCTTTTAAGTTACAATGTGAACAGAGAACCCCCGCTGTGAAGCTTGCCCTCCTGAAACGACGTCACATCAAGAGAGTCCCCATTTGCCAAGAAAGCCCCCCCCCGGCAAAACCAGAATGTTTAAAATGTGCAGGTTTCACTCTAAACCCAAAAGGTCGTCGTGTCGTTTTCATACATTGTAAGTCGCATTAAAGATGTCAAAATAATATGGGCTCATGTGAAAGTCATCTCGTGAAATCTTTAAACGAGCGGGAAACATGCAGCATGCGCGTTGTATAATACATTGTGACAACAGCGAGTTGTTCAGTGCAGACGGTGCGCGCTGTGTCTTCCCGTTTTCATCAGACAGGAAATCTAGCACTTTGATGGCCTTTCGCCTCCCAATGAACTTTATGCATGAGAATGACTAATTTTGGATCGTATTCTCCGAGTCCATTTCATTATCTGAAAACTCTGAAATTGGAAGGAGTCTAATTATATTGCTGTGATCGCGGGGATAGCCTCGCTTTGAAAAATTTGGACAATAAAGTGATCCGGCTTTTTTATTCATGATTTGGAACCAACACACTGATGGTAATCTATAATCCGCATCATTACTGTTCCCAAATACATTAGGTTTTTGGAAATTTTTTCAGGGATTGCCCCACTTTGGATTCAAGATGGATGACTCATTTTGCAAGTCATCCATCTTGAATCGAAAGCGAGGCAGTGCTTGAGAAAATGTGAAAAGGCTACCGTAATTCTTTATATTGAGTCCGCACGTTGTGTATAGCACGGTATAGGTTAGCAACCCTAAAATCCCGGCGTTGCATATGTCTGAACCTGCCCTGCTCCAGTTCGGGGCAGCCGAACTGCAAAGCACCGAGGAAAACCCGGGGCGAAGAAACGGGCGTTGGTCGGGGCTCTACGAACGAGGGGAAGCACCGGCGTGACTTGCCGTCCCCTCATCCAACCCCCCGATCGCTAATCCAAAATTATTGCTACTGTCTGTGGATCTGCAGAGTCAGGGCCTCGAGTCGTAATTTGCTGGGAGTTAATTTATCGTGGGGATTGAAAAAGCTGGTTGCCTCTAATGAAAAATAGCGAGCTCAAGGCCTGATTTGTGATCATCGGCAACCTGGGAATAGGAGATGTTTTCATTTTTTGAGGCAAAGTGAAGAGAGCATGATGAGATTTTTACCTGTTGGACTTATCATATCTTTATTTGAAATTAACCCAAATTCAATTTACATAATATTTATCTGCAGCTAAGAGACAGTGGACTTGGCCCAAGTTTTAACAGTGAATTAATTTTGTTGCCCTCCGTCGCGTCTTGCACACTCGATTCCCTCCCATAGCGTTGTCATGCAGGCGCCGAGCATGCTGAATTAACAGGCGCTAAAACTTCCACAAAACAGCCTCCACGGTTGGACCACAAGACCAAGCCAATGATCCCTTTTGGCTCTGTAATATCTGTGCGATTTTTAATTTAAGAGCGCGCGCCTTGTGTTGTTGCTCACACGCATATTTTAGCGGTTGGCTTTTTCGCTGGTCTTTTTTTCGGGGGGGGGGCAGATTTTGACTGTAACTTGCCCATGGCCACACAGAGGTTTTGATTATTTTTCAAAACGCTGATTTACAGGGATTAGTCATAGTAATAACATTGCACGCGGCCGGGCTGCCGGCGAAGCAAGAAATAACATACGATCGATCATTCATGTCGTTTAGTTGGACTCGGCCAGCAAACGGCGTTAAAAGGCCCATTAATGCGAACATGACTCATAAATAATTCATGAGCGTCGCGGGTGAACGACCGCGAGACCCCTACGGCCTTGCTCTTGGGAAGAAATTCAGACGGCTTGGGACAGAACTTTGCATAACTTCCCCTTGACTTGTCAGCGCAATCTGTTAGTCAGAAAGAATTGGTATTGTAACAAAAATGAAAACTTAAAAAAAAAGATTCCAAAAGAGAGAGAAATAGAAAGCTTTTACACTGCGTGTTGAAAGTGTGTCTAAAGAGACATCATCGTTCAGTTCTGTAAACACGGATTTCTGTTTTCTTCAAACAAGTTTGGAAGCCATTTTAGTTGGCAGTTGAATTCTCTGTACATTTTTAGATTGCTTTAACGAAAACGCGACTGGTTCGAAAGCGAAGTTGAAGCTGAAAAGTTCTCAGAAATTAAGATTCGCGCCGACGTGCGATCTGAGTAAAAGAAATAAATGTTTCCACTTTTAGAAGATGAAGTTATTTGGCACGCACCGATGTACACTTTTTACTGAATTTGTCCTGGAAAAACACACCCAGCTCGTGGCTGATTGCCAGTGCAACAGCTGCCATCTTGTTTTTTTTTTTTTTTTTTGGCTTTTTGCCTTCCCTCACTTCATATTACCCGCCAAAAGCTAAGGGGGTTAAAAGGATGTCGTATGCTCATCTATATGTAAATCGATTTCCCATCTAACCCCTTGTAGCTAGTGTAGAAATTCTCCTTGTTTGTCGAAGACGTTGATTTTTTTTTGTATTGTGTTGAATATTGGCGCTGTCGCCGCGTTGGGCACGGATGACAGATTTCTCCCGAGGTGGAGAAAATTTAGTTCAGCAGAAAGGGGAGTCCTCGTATAGTAAATGGTCCAGGACAAGTCTGCAGGACTCACCCGTGGCAATTTATTTATTTATTTCTTCTTCTTTTTTTCCCTGCAACAAATTGTCTTCCGAGGACCAAGACAGCCACCCTTTGCTGAGACCTGACGGAGACCCCCCTTTATTTCTGAGTATCCTCTGGTGATGCCACCGGAAGGGTTGTAAACCTCGCCTCCTGTGAAAGAGAATAATTGTAATTTGTAGAGACGGGAGTGCTAATTTGGGTGGGAGCGGGATAAACCAGGAGAGAACGACAGAAGGGTTATTTGGAGGGGAAAACACCATGTGCTGAAAATGGAAGGAATTATATCTGTCCATGCGCTGCGTAAAGGACCGCGCACGAGACAAAAAGATCTTAAGACAACGTGCAAAGAATGACGTGACATATCACGTGAGAAAATTACCGAGTTTGTAGGGATTTTTTTATAAGGAGTTGGGAGGGCTTTTTCTCAGTACTTTCGCTTCTGCAAAGCCTCATTTCAGCATTCGGAGAAGGACAAGTTTCGATGGGAGACGTAGAGATGCTGGTGGCAACAGACAGATTGGCCCTTTTTCGCAGTACTGCGCGTGCGCAGAGAAATGCGCACATAGGCAGACCAACGCGCGCATGCTCAGAACCGATAAAAAAGGACCGGCCTGCTTGCCACCACCAAGCGTCTTAAAGTCTCTCAGTCATATTTGAAAGTTTTTCACAGAGTCGGATTTTTTTCTGGCATAAGCGTAGGTTTGTTCCTCGGATGGCTTTTGGAGTTCATAACCAACAGTGTGCCATTTCGATATTTCAGAAATGCATAACCAATAGGGAGCGCGGCCGAGGCCAGTTGGGGAACAGCAGCACGCGCGCGCCAGTTCTGCCCTATCAGTGCGTTTATATGTCTGTGGTGTGGCCCTACCTTGACTCGCACGCGTACTTTGTTGTCAAATGACCTTGCCTTTAACCTCGACTCCAGGGGCTGCGTACGCTTTCCTTCATATCACGCAAGGCATGTTGGGAACCGACATGGCGAGGCAAGATCCTAGCCATGGGAACGAGGTTGTCTTGCCTTGTTGGAAATACCGGACCGTGCATATTAGTTGATTATTTTTAAGTGGATTTTTTTAGGGGGGGTTAATGCTACATCGTCACACCTAATTCTTGCCCAATTAAAATTGCTCAAGAAATTTGGTCAAAGAAGCCGAAACGATTCAAAGTGGACCTGCATTATCTTAGAAAAGATGATTAATTAAAATGCTGCTGGTCATGAGATGGCTTCCCTGTAGATAATTTCCGTTGTTATCACCCAGACAATTTCGAACAAAATACATTTATTTGGCAATGAAGATGACCACTTCTGACCTTTTGACCTTCCGATCAATGCCGGCAACTAAATCTAATTGTGAACTCGCTGAAACACTCTGGACTTCGGTATTCCTTCACACAGTGTGGAATGCTTGAAAGTGTGATCATTTCTTCCATGATCCGCCAAAACTCAGCCGTCGAAGGCATCTGCCCGAAGGTAGTCTGTTACTCAAGCTATCCAGCAACGGTAACAAACAAACTCAAGCCCCCATTGTAATAATTACATCATTTGAACCGTATCGTGCAAATTCTGCGGCCGATATCCTGGCTCAATAATTGATAAAAGTACCTGGCGAATCTGCTGTGCAGCACCTTAGAAATCAGCGAGTTCTCATATGCCGGGCTTGGAGCCCGGTCGATGCTCCTCCGCACAGCAGACAGAATTATACCCGCCGGGAGAGCCCATCCATAACCATCATCCCGGGGCGAAGGATTGTCTAGGATTAGTGCGGTACAAAACTTCTAATACGCTGTCCCGCACTCCGTCAGCTCCACACTCTCACACTGCCTCCCACGTACACACGGAAACTCCAAGACAGAAACAGGGGGGCTAGGACACCGAGTGCGGGGGAGGGGGCAATTGGAAGAGAAAAGGCAACCAGCCTCAAGGCCGTGATCAGGGAGACCCGTGTGACTGTGCGCGTTTCCGAGTCCGCCAAAAAAGGCGGGAGCCTCAGCGCGGTTTTGCGTTTCCAACCCCGCGATTCCTGTCGAAGGATGCACCGTGATGAGGAAGGCTCCCTGGCCCCTGAGGGTATCGGCCGGCTCCACGATCAGCAACAGCAGCAGCTAAAGGAACAGCTCACATCCATTGTCACTCACGTTGAAAAATAAAGACAGCCAATCTAGACTTCTCGTTTTGGGAATCGTGAATCTGGCAAAGCTGTAATTCAATACGATCTCGAAGCCAACGTTTGTACTGCAAATCCCTTCCTAACTTGCTTAAACAGAACGAAATTGATCACACTTGAAGTTGACGTAACCATGGCAATAAATATATTACACAAAACAGTGACCCCGTACAAAAAGTTTTCATTGTCATCTTGCAGTCATAATCTCTAACAAGGGATTGTATACAGTGTCCTGTGGAGTGTTTGGTATTGTGTAATTTGAATAAGTACATGCCATCGAGAAAGTAAAGACTCACCTGACGAATTCCTGAAATTTGCTATGTGAGTTTAACTGAGATGCTGATTGGGTATTGGTTCTTTGCTTTATAGTTGAATGGTTTTGATAGTGCAGTTTGTGTGTGTGTGTATGAGGGCGTGTCTCATAACAAAAGGTTGTTGAAGTTCTTGCACAGCCATCTTGCGTTTGTTCCTTTCTTTGGGTTGTCATGCCTTGCTTTTACGTTACAGAGTGCAATTCCCTTCCTTATAAATTCAACAACCCCTATACCCCGTTCCGTATCTGCGATCGCTGCCAAGCTTCATGCAGTGCTCTGGTCAGTGCGTGAATTTCCCTCTCCGGTGTTTGCTGTTAGAAGCGACAACTTTTCTGTCAAGCGCCATTTTGAAAGTTGGCCCGTGCGGTCGATGTCGGTTTTTCGCATGTTCACGTTACTAGCAAAAGCGTGTTACAGTGATATCAAAGAACTTATACAGGCTGAGACAGGACTGCCCTGAACCCCGAATCCACAGGTTCTAAGTAAACTGCGTGATGATCTCGTTTGATGTTTGTTTGTTTGGTGGGGTGTTTGATTGTTCGTTTGTTTTTATTTGACAGTACTCATACAGATTACAAATGATCATGCACAAACAACTGAATTAACTCAAACAAAATAAAAGAATCCATCCTTGAAATAAAATAAAAGAACGACGTATAAATCCAGGGCACTGTCGAGGATAGCACAAAAAGCTAGAAACAGCTTATTTCCATTGCGGTCGTCTGCAAGAAGTTAAAAAAAAAAGCAGATATGACATATAAATAAGTAAACAAAAAAGAATTTTTAAAAAAACAGCTCTTCAGAACAATGTATATCAAAACTAAAATTATTTTGAATTAAAAATGGGTATAGCCCCCTTAGGTTATACCCATAGATTTCATCGTGGGGAACATGTCTCCACCATTCAGAAGTTTGTTTCATTCACATGAGTTGTCTGAACATTTTAACGCTGTAATTAAGTGAGCGCGTAAACCTCCTTGATGGTGTTTGCGTCTTCAGAGAAAAAGAATCACCAAAGTGTTTCGACGGCTGGACCTAAAAACAACACTTCACTAATAAATGCGCATGCGCGGGGGGGGGTAAAGTACGCACACGGAGGGTCTCCAAGTCCACGTTATCTCAGAAACTCCTTACCATTGCCAGCCATTGCAATGCCAGCTCTTTTAACATAAAGCAAGATTTTTTTCCTTTGATTTGTTTTGTTTGTTTGTTTTTTGGGTGGGGCGGTGCACTAGTTTGTTAATGTACAGCTTAAGGTATCACATTTTATACCATTTCTATTAAGACAAGTATATATTTGTGAGCGTTCTTTATATAATTAGTCGCTTGTAATTTACTTGTTGTTAATCTACTTTTGGTGCTTTTAACGAGTTGTCCAAATATAACGTCATTGCCCTTTTAAGGATGTTTATAGTATTTTGAATTGAATTGAAGATGGCGTCATGAAAAAAAGGACCTCTGTAATTTTTAGGTTCATCAATCTCACCCACGCATGCGTGCTTTACCAATAAACAACAAATTTAGCACAGGACGGTCCCTTCCACGCGACACGGGCACATCTCGCAATGTGAATGCTATACAGGGCCCAGGTATAAGGTATCTTAATATATCGCGTTTCATTCGCAGAGCAGGATTGGAAATCAATGACTAGTGAGCCGGATATACACGCAGAACAGGCGCTGGGTGGGATGTACGTATTATGAAGGATTTCATCAACGCTCGATTTAGTCTGGAATCCGAGGCAGAGAAATCTGATCTGAAATCTGAAAAACACGATGACTGTGGTTGACTCGTCCTCGTGCGACTGCTCTGTGTGAAAGAGGACCAACAAATCAACAAATATTAGAGCATTTTAAAAAGTCAGGTATCCAAAATTCAGCCATGTTTTGGTGCTGAAATACTGTGACATGCTGTTTCTTCTGAAGATGCCATTACAGCTTTGCTCAGAAATATGCAAATTTACATTAGCGTAAAACACGAAAGCTTCAAAATGTCCTTACAATTTACGAAATTCGAAAATAGGTCTATCGTGACCTTAAGGTACTGTCCCATTGACTGCATTTATGAAAATACATATTACATGGACTATAATAAAAAATTCTCATTTATTTTCTTTAGTCTTTAAGTCCAACAAACCTAACCTGAAATTTGCCTAATTTACGTCAGTGAGTGGCATTTGACAAAACATAGGCCTAATCGTGAGTGGCCAAAGTTCTTTTGGTTTAATACCACGAGGAAATTACGAATCCATATAAATTTGTCAAAATTGGTATAGTTGTTCAGTGCAGAAATATGTATTTTGTGCGAAAGCGTTGACACCAACATGCCTCCACAAGGTGTCAGTTGAAGATACGAGCCGGTCGACCATTCACTTGTACTGTGCTGGTCTGTTTCCTACATAGCAAACAGCATTAAGGTCTACATAGCACACATCATTAAGAGCTCTGAAGTACATATCCCAGTGTTATGTGGATATCATGGCTCAAAGATGACGAAATTGGAGAGAAAAAAACTTCCTGGCGTTTCATGCAAGGGGAGTTGAATGATCGCTGTGGCCCTGTCTAACATTGTAAAACTCTTACGAGGAGACAAGGTTTCATTCTGACAACGCAAATGGGGCTAAAATTAATCATTTCTTACCGATTTTCAAGGGGTTTTGTTTCATGGTGTTTATTTTGTAAGGGAAGTTGGGGTTCGAAGACTTGATTGTTGAGAGTGATGCTGGTGGACGCTGGCCGAGGTTAATCAGACTTCGGTCCCCGGTCGACGTACACCGCTCTCACATCTCACCACCTGTTCGGATCGTCTTCAACTGGGCTTCCTTTGTCCAGCGGATGAGATCAGACGAGTACAGCCTTTATCTTTTCTCTTACCGTCTTAATTTGCTCGATTTTCGCTTTTCGCTAAAAAAAATAAGACAAAATGATAAAAGCCTCGACTTTCCCCTGACTTAAGCCCTCGGTAAGATGGCCCTGGTCCGCTGCGGTATCTATTTCCCTTGGTCTTTGCCCTGGTAGCGCCTCGCTGTCTGGTGTGAGAGCCTCACGTAAGAACTCTCTCCTGGGCCAGATCGGATCGCCTTACCTCCACCGCAAAAGAGGGCAGAGCAGTAATTTCGTGAGAGAAAAATGCATCATTTCTCTCCCCCCCCCTTCCCCAAATAAATGGTCATCATCTTTTGGAGGGGAAGGGGATACACAACGATTGCAGGCTGCCGGGATTTTGGAGTGATACCGGTGGGTCGTGGGCTCGTGTTAGGGCCAGGTCGGCCGGAGCATGATGCTGGCTTCTGTCTTTCGGGTGACTCATGCGGCCGACATCTGACACATGACTGATCTTTTTGACTTGATCACGGATGGTTGATGCCTTTCAGAAATGAGAGAAATGATGATCTTTTGGTGGTTGGAGCTGTCCTAGTTCTTGGCTGCGGTTGCTCTAATTAGGAAGTTGGCCTACCAATGCTCGCCTGTCTGCACAAGGGCACATTGGGGTATAGGGCTTCTGGTTCGGGCACTATTGGTATAAAGGCAAACTATTTTCAAAGCCGTCGATTTTTTTTAACTGTTCGCTTCGGAATTAAAGTTTGCATTACACATTTCCTTGTGGAATAATGGATGCTGAAAGATGCGCACTTTTTGGCACTGTGCCAGACCTAAATACAACCACTCATCGATATTGCCTGTGGTTTTATGGTGCCAGCCCCCCCCCCAAGAAAAATGGGGTAGTGGGAGGTTTCATAACTTAAGCATTACATAAACGGTATCGGTCTCATCATGCATGTTTTTCCACTGTAATTGAGAGGTGATTTGGTCCCCCCGAAAAGACTAAAAATTATGTGTTTTGTCCTTGTTCCCTCCACATTTTGGTGCACGAGGCGGTGACGATTTCCTCCGCCCCCATTCAGGGAGAGGTCAGTGCCGCCTCCAAGAAAGCCCGAAAAGAGGCCACTGTCAACTTTATCACGGTCATCCCTACAGTACTGTAATGGAGGCTATAGTGATGATGGTAGTTCAAATGATCTGTGATGGTGGCGTAGCGATGATGGCGTAGATTGACCTTAAGTAAGGCGATGAAATTACAATGATCATCATTTTAGGCTCTTGGTTTCAAATAACCCCTCGGTGATCACTTTTCTTTTATTGATGATACCTATTATTTGGTATGTCTAAAAATACACACAAACGCTTCGGGGTTAATGCATCACTCTGGGCATTAACGTGACATTTTGATACAACCTACATAGGTACCAAAGGTGTTAAATTTCACTTCAAAGTTTTGCAATGCACTGCGCGGCACACTTGTACAACAGGTGCATTTTTCATGGTTTGCGTTCGTCTGTCTTGGGCTGCCATAGATTAAGTGCATAGGTGCAGTCCTTACACCTAAGTGGCCTTATTGATTCTTCGCAGCCTCAAAATTCAGTTGAGCTGTGGTTGATTTTTGTATAAAATGATTCTACCTGGAGAAGGATACCTTAGAGTCCTACAGGAGCTGTAGGTACCGTGCAGCAGATAGAATTGTTGTGTTCACTTGTTGTCGACTTTGTCCCCTATCCTTCTGTTCATTTTTAAGATCCAGCGCTTCAGTAGAATTGACTAGTACAGTGTACCGGTGATGGTCCGGAGTCAATGAAGCGATGTGGCCAGCAAAGCCTTGCTCAGTCTGCCGTCTATGCTCCACCCCCCCTTTTTTGTATCTCGTCATGTTATAACCCCCGGGTTGCGATCGATAGGCATCATGGGCTCCTTAAACAGGCCACACCTCTCGGGACCGCGCACAGAATGCGACAGCCCATGCAGCAGCGTGTATCGTACGGAAGGGGCGAGTGGGCCGTTCGTTCGGACTCCCGCACCGTCGCCGTTCAGCCCTCTGTAGCTAGCCCGCTGAAAGTAATATGAAAAAAAAACCACACAGACAAGAGTCGATCAGAGTCTGTTGCTGCGATTTGAAACGAATCAGTCATTCAGGCGAGAGAAGAGAGAGCATTCCACTCGTGAGCGTGTGTGTGTTTTTTTCTTTTACTCCGGGAGATATCCGTGTTCTACCCGTCACTAGGCGAGCAGAGCGACCAGGGGGCCGGCCCAGCGTGAGCATACCTTGGGGGGAATCGCTCGCGTGATTAGCTCGGATAGCGAGCGGTACTTCTGCCGGATAATTCACGGGACATTGCTTCATGGATGACCACCGTTTTTCCAGAGTTCTCAACAGGCTTGCCTTGGTCGACGTAACCGACCTTTTCCAAGGCATCAAACTTATATTAGATGCCGAAATCATTTCGAAATCAGCTGACATCATTATACGCCGAGTTGTATGGCAGCTTGCTTGAATCTTTAGCTTCAAACTACACTTGCACGGCAATATATCACAGACAAAACAAGTTATTCAGGTGAGTATAGAGCCCTTTATCATGTTAAGCCCTTTTCCCCAATTGTTATTGTCTACCTGCCCAACTCTATTGTAATCAACATTTTCCATAACAAACCCGTGGATTTCATCGCAGATATCAATGTCCTATCTTTATAAATAGAGGGTTGTTGCAAAGTGTTTTTCTCACTGGAGTAACACGAAAACACATAAATCCTAAAAAGAAAAAATAGAGGCTGTGATCGGAGCAGAATCTCTCTTGCACTTGAAGATGTTCTGCAAAGATGGAATTGTCGGGCTTGCTGAATTTAATAATACTAAAAAAAAGATTCACGTCGTTGTCATCGTCGTACTCATTATTTCCGCAATCGAATCGTCATTTTCGTCGTTGCTGTCATCAACCCCGCAGCTGATGTCATCACCGACATCAGTAACACTACTTCCCCCTCAATACTTACAAACCCCGTGACCACTTCGTCCATAGTATTTCTACATTTTAAAAGTAAGAATCAAAAGTCTGAAAAGAGGACGAGGATGTTAAGCCTCCATCGAGGGCGTATATCCTGGGGGAGGGAAATTGAGGGATTATGTCCTTCCCACGAATTGCTGCTTGGAGTGCCCGTATACTGTTGAGATATTATGCATTTGTACATGCATTCATGCATATGCATGTTTGTTGGGCCCTTCGTTTTTTGTCTATTTAGGCAGAGATTGTGAATATTGCATTCACTTACTTGGAAGCAGACATTGCAGGTTTCTGAGGTTTTTTTTTACTACTTGTCCACTCGGATTAACGCTCGTGCCCTTCATTGTGTTCATTATGAATTATCAGGAATATTATTCTCCATTATAATTGTCATTACGTTACAATCAATTATCTAATCAAACGGTCCAGCTGGCGGCTGCGCCTCACATTCTGCACACTTTCCAGAACATTACCGTATAATGGCGTTATGCTTAAGAAAAAAAGTTCGGTATCCTAAAGAGTGACGGAACCAACCCGGCACGAGGTTGGTAAAGAGAGTACGCAATGAACCAAACACTGGCGGGTGAATGCACCTTCGTCTGTCCCGTCTGCCCAGGCCTGGGGTTTACTCCCGTACACCCCCATTGTGCCCCGCTGCCCAGGTCGATATCAAGAGGGCGTCGACGATGAATACAGAAGCGTGGAAAAGACCGACACCCCCTTCTCCAAACAAGCCTCCCGACAATGGAAACCCTTGCCTTCTGTGCATACCGCCAACGCTCAGGCAAAAAGAGAGCTTACATTTGAAGAGCCGATGTTGCGGGGGAGGGGGTTCGAGTACTAAAGGTTCGATGGCCTGAGCGGGCCAGCCCACAATGGTTCGGATCGATTGAGATCGGCTGAGAAAAGAGCGGGTCTGTTAACCCGCCCCAGTAGGTTCGTTGAAAAATCTGCGCACCCATACCATATGACGACGTGCGTGAACCGCACTCGATATCAGTTCACCTATTCCGATATACATCCTCCCAGAAAACAGGCCTATCAGGAACTCAAAATAATTGTGGTAGGCCTATCTTGGGCATTACTCTCACACACACTTCCAATTTGAGTTCAGTTCATACGGTGAAATGCGTTCTGTCGACTTAAAGGCTGAAATTCGTGCGTGTTGTGCCTGCGAGTGGCGTAAGGTGATGTCTGGGACATATCGATGGTTTTGCGCAACATTAACCACGTGGAGCCTGGAGGCGACCTCGACTGTTTTGTGAACAGGTCTTGTGAAATGCTGGAGACTTCATACTTTTTGGGGATCAGACATGTTGTACTGTTGGGATATAACGAAGATAACGAAATTTGAGAAACGAAAATCTTACAATCATGAAATCATTAAACAGACAGCAACGAAGATAATTTTGTAATGTAGTTGATTGAGGAGAGTTGTGGTGATCTGGATGTTAGCAATGACGTCAAAAAAGGCTGATAATGTTTGTTTGAAGTGGTTGAAGTAAAATGGTGATCTTGCTGTTTAAAGCCAGTTGTACCTTGTAGGATTGAGTTACCTTGAAACTTCTGCAGTGTGCTGTATTTTCCCCAAACGGGCTCTTGAGCCGATTGTTATCTTTAATTTGCATGTATTCCTTTGCATTTGATGTGAATAGTTTTATTTTGAATAATTATTGTATAAACAGAGTCGTGAAGTACCTGAGGTTAAAATATGCAAGGAGAAAGTAGAAATACGTATTGTAGGGCACGAGGAGCTCAGATCACCCGGTAGAAGGTTGGACCTCTGACACCTGACCTCCCGCCGGAGGAGTTGATCTTCGACTGGCTCGTCGAGTCACGGCCAAGGTCGACAAGCGGCGAAAGTAATGCACGTTTGCCGCGCACCCGCCCAGCCGAAATGGCCACGATCCCGTCGGAGTCACCTCGTCTGGAAGTCAAGCCCACGGGACCCTCGGGCGCATCTTGGCGCCGAGGTGCTCTTTTGAATCGGTTGGTTTTGTATTGAGCGGCTTCTGTGAGTTGTTATTCTTTTTCATGGGCAGAGTTTTGGGGGTTTGCTTTTTTACTGCCAAAGTCTTGCAGTTTGCACAGGCGCTATTCAATTGTTTTGTTACCGCAGACTGACCCAACTTAATGGTGTCACCTCACCGCCACAGTGGACAGGGGACGCAGGCAGGGCAAACGCTGCCGTGGCTGGGATAAGATCGGATCTCCTCGGCTGTCGTCGGAAACGAAGTGGGGAAGTGTGGGTTCCCAAGAGCGTTCTCGGATATCCGACTTGAACTTGGCGCACGCCAACGTGTCACTGGAGAGAGGGAAAGCGGGAACAGCCGGGGGTTGAAACTCGGCAGATGCTTGAAGAATACCGGACGCAGTCACGTGACTTCGCAGGTGGCATGGAACGCCTCAAACAAGAGAAGCACGCGATAAAAACAAAGGGCAAGGTGTACATGAGTTTCTCGTTGAAAATAAATTATGTAAACGTCTTCCCGGTGCCACGCAAGCTGTGTTTAGCATTACCCCGTTGGTGAAGCCGAGGAACAACACGCAACAGCCTCGATCTGTCCGTTCTACTCAAATTGAACGATTGTCTGCAGGAGTGCCAGGCAAAATGTTGCTCACCGAGACAAAGTTTGAATGGAGGCATATATGAAAACCCACCTATTAGCTTATTTTCAGTGTGGAAGTTAAACATCATGGCCATTGTATTGCTTCACTGGTAAATAACACGCAATGATACTTCGTAAATAATTTGATAATACATGTAAGTCAGAAGACAACGCATTTGAGGAAAACGTGACGCGATGATCTTAATAACGCATGCCTCCCGTCTGTTCCATTATTGTTAGTTGATGAACTTGTCTGGTGTCACATTCCGAATGCTGGACTGAACTGGCTCGTTTTCTGTGCCTGCTCTTGATTCAAGCAGGCGATCATTGACTCGGAAGGGTCGCAATTCCTTAAACGGTGGGGTTTTTTTTGTTTTTTGTTTTGCTTTGTTAACTGAAGATAAAGGATTTCTTTGCTGTGGTAGCTGATGACCCGAGAGAGGGACATAAGAGGGTGATAATTCTCTGGGAGGGGATAAGGTTAGTAAACGCGCGTTATAGGTTGGACTCTTAACACCGTGCTCAGTGATCGCCCGACTCCGTACATATCATGTAGACAGTCAGTTGAATCACGTGCGTGAATAGCGTGCGAGTATTCCCCGCAAAACCACACAGTCTGGCACGCGTATTAAAAATCGACGGGGAAAAGACAAAATGAAGGGAGAAAGAGAGAAAGGGAGACCGAGTGGGACGAAATAATATCCCATAACGTTGGAGGTGTACAATGAGAATCGCTCGGGGGGGAAATAGTAGAGAAAAGACGGAGACACGAAGGCAGCGCCGCTGGCGCGGCCCGATCAGATCGGGGAACCGGGCCAAGTGCACGGGGGCCCTGGTCTACTATACCTTTTTCTCCCGCGCACCGTCTCTTTTGAGGGTGGTTATATAGAAAGATGACGATGGCTGGGAGCCTGGAAAGGACCTGGGGGCCGGCAACTCAGAGGTGCATGACCGCTAGCTCGTTGGCCGTTGAATGATTACAGTATAGAGGCCCCGACTGGGAGAAAAAAAGTCGTCGACTATTGGAGGGGCTGGGTCTGTCACCCTATGCTCACGCTGGAAACCCATCGCACACGCAAGCAAACCAATTAAATTCCGTTGACAACTTCAACAACAATAATCACAAATAAAGAAATGTGACGCTTGAGGAAACACGTCGTGCATGGTCTAGTATCCTGATCACAAGTCGAATCATTACTGTGATATGGAGACTTTGCTACACGGGCCTGAATTCCTTTCCCGCACTCGGTGCGGTCTCGCAGACTCTCGTGTAGTCTCGCCGAGTCTCCCCTGAGTGTGCTGAAGTGTGATTCAGGTCATACGTGTCATTTGCGCTCATTTGAAGCTGCGCTCACTTTGTGCTCACAGAAAAGATTCTCACACTTTTGTATGCCGCATGTCGGCTTCCAATAAAATCCACTCAATATATGAATGAATTTCATTTAGTACAATTTTCCTGAGGGTGTGTAAAATTAAAATCATTTTATTGATGATTTTTTCAGTGTTGGCTCATCTAAACCAGACGGAAAACACATGGACAGTTTGGACATCATATTTACTGACAAAACCAATTGCATGTCCTCGTGGAATTTTCAAAGTTTTACAGGCTGAAGAAATCAGGATTGAACCGACTCAAAGTGAAAATAAAGCGAGACCGTAGACAATAGGTGTAAAAACAAAATTAAAAACAAACAGACACAAAAACAAGTTAACATTATCGCTTTTGAGTGGGTTAGTTAATAAAAAAAATTGTCAGTTATCTCCGGAAATGATTTTCTTGCATTTTCTGTTTATTTTTGGCTTGTTTTCGGGACGGAGGCCGAGGGCTTAGCCATCATTCCGTGAGAAAAAGGTTATGTTGACCAGAAATGCACAGCATGTAACGCGCGCGTACCAACTGTCCACGAGCGTTGTGCCACCGCAGTAATGGATGCTAATTCTGGTGGTCGAGTTACTTTATAACGCAAAGAAACACGAGGCTAAACGAGAGATAAGCACACGAGAATGTGAACAGTAACGCGTCACTATAGTGCAGGAAATCATGTACGAATGGCCGGTGCTTGTGGAAATGATCGAATACTCACTCACAGTGCTGACTCTTGAAAGCCGTGAAGTGGAATCGATTCTAGACGGTATCGACCACAGCACAAAATGTTTCGCGCCAGGCAGGTGGTTTCCAATTGATTCCCTTTGAAAAGGTGGCTACCGAACGGCCTCGTGTCCTGCCAAGCTGTTGATGAACTTGACAGTTCTACCCCGCCACAAATCAATTTGTAATCTTTCTCTTTATCACCGCGCCCGCGTCAACACGATGTGAAATAAAAAGAGCCATGACTCTCGGAAGGAATATTAACAAATAAACTGACCGAATCGTTTTGCTCTTGTAGCCGACAGTAGTATGGTGTTTATGTGTTTATGTACTCAACGGTTTTGTATAAATATATTTTGTCTCATCATTTTTGGTGCCTGAGCTGTACATTTTGTAGTCGTACTGTCTGTTAGTAGTGACTGGTCTTGTGACGGGACTTTCGATGGGATTGACTGCGTCCCTGACAGACTTGAGTATGGGCATAGAAAACCATCACTCGGCCATCGTAACATGCGATACTCCAAAAGGATGTTTTGTTGAGCAGAGATAGCTTAGTATTTTAAGGGTGGCGTGGGATCCACCGGTACCGCCCATTCAACCTCCCCGCCGGGTATTTTATGCAGCTTAAAATATGTCTGCGCGGCTCAAGTCCTTCATATAAAACCCCATGAAGCGGAGAGATGGCATTCTGCCAGCGTCCCACTGGGGTTACCTTGTGTCATTCCACCCCGGCTGCAGAAAGCTGAACAGATTTCGTCGCGTCGAATAAAAAAAAAATGATAAGAAATAATACTAAACAGAAGAGAGGAAATGGAGAGAATGATTACCCGAAGTTCATGTTTCAAGGTGCCGGGGCACCGGGGAAAGTCACTCAATGGAAAGTAATCTGGGCTTTGGTGCAGGACGCGGCACCCCTGGCTGCGCGTGTATACAATTGTCACCGCCATGTCGCGGGTCGTGCCTGCCAAGGCTCAAAAAGGAGAGTTGCAATTACTCGAGAAAATCACAGAGGCCGTTCTAGCTTTTTGGAATTGCTCAGCTTTTGTGCGATTATTTGAGAAGTTGTTGGTTTATAGGGTTGGCGGCCCCTCCTATTGTCGCCCCCTCGCCGTATCTTTTTTTTCCAACCCTTTTTATAGACATAATATTTAAATCCCCATTCAGCCGTGCAGCCATAGATTTTTTTGTGTGTGGGGGTGGGGGGGTGGGAGTTTTCCGCGAATGATTGTCCGGATGAGCGAGCAGTGCGGTCTTTGGCCTGTGTTTTGTTGGAGAGCGGGCCCGTCTGCGACGCCCGGTGATCGCACCGACACCCGGTGCCTCTTTTCCCCTTGCCCCGTCTCCAGCACTGCGGGAAAGTCGGGTAATTGGACTGTACCCGTTCAGTGCCATCGTGAGGGTGATGGGCTGAACTTTATTGGCTCTGACAAGTGAGGAATCGGAAACAAAGAAGTATTATCCCGTCCTTGATTACAACCAATGGCTCATTCTGCCGGGGTCTTTGGCAAGACCCCCTGGGCCCCCGTCATCTCCGCACGATTGGAGGGTGTTGATTGCGTAGACAACAAACGAGGTTGATTATGGGTACAGTCTGTGTTACCACCGGGGAAAAAAAAGAAACCATCGTCATTTTTCTTTTTAATTTGAAATGTCTTAAAGGCAAGGTGGTCATGACTGCACGTCAGGAAAGACTGCAAGTTAGGAAAAAAGGAGACAGCCTTACCGAAAGCCGTGGAAGAAGGAAGACAATGTTGCAGGTTATGTGGTCTGTTAGGACTCACCTTGACAAAGTTCCCCTAAACAGCTCCTTTTCCCCTACGTTTCTGTGTAAGTGTACGTGTATACTGTGTTGGCGTTCTTGATCAGCGGAGGATTGCTGTAGATAACCGTCCAGAATGGAGACACTTACTGATTGACAATACTTGCGACTGTGTAAACAAGGAGAGGATTGGCTGATATGAAAAATGAAGAGATCGAATTCGAAGAAAAGTGAGAACATGGTACAAAGATGATGGCTGATCGAAATGAATTGTCCTTTGTTTTTGAACTTTAATCATCATTTTCTGCGCTACGTTGTATATTCATATTGGGTTGCTTGTGTCACACGATAGAAGACATTGTTACATCTGGGAGTAAACATTGTCTTGTGGTGTTTCTGGTAGAGCTCGATTATGCTTTATGCTCTGGGTGATCTGCTACACGAGATCTCGTTGATTATGCGATTTCGTGGAGATTTGAAACTTACTACTACGGAGTCCCAGACGTACCCCGGTGCTGACCCAGCTGCAATGCTATGGTCGCAATGGAATGGCTACTATCAGTGGATGGATTAGGAGTTGTGCGGATGCTCAGTCGACGAGTTCACGTGAAGTTTGGTATCCATATTGTACTCCAAACGAAAAATCCTCACTTTTCGATAAGTCTGTGTCTGGTTCTTCAAAGACAAGGACTTTGATGTGGAAAAGGAGTGTTGAAAAGCCATTGTTTTTCGCGTCAGCTAGTCTTGAAATGACTCATGTTGTTGATTAATTTATCTTCAATTTTTTTTGTTTTTGCCAATGGGGGAAAGAATTAGCCCGTGGCTTTTATTGGACCAACGCTGGAGACGGATTTGAGTGAAACCTAACTAATTTTCTACTTTGGTGATTAAAGAAATGCAAAGATTTGGAAATTAAATTATATACCCACCTCACATGTTTTTACACTGTTGTGTATATACTTACCGTTGGCAAACCTCCGTTAACAATCGTGTAATTTGACGACCGGAATTAGAAGTCATTACTGCGGTGGCACAACGCTCGTGGACAGATGGTACGCGCGCGTTACATGCCTCTTCGACCAATAGGGTGTCGTGATTTGCCAAATGCACGCGCGCGTCGAGCTGAATGCAGTACCACCACCCTATGGGGTCTTATCGGATTAGACTATTGGTTTTGCTTAACCTACGAGCAAAACTAACAATATGATTTATCTTCCTGTTCTGACATGCCTAAGGAACAGTCTTCTGTGTAGTATGTTGTAGAATTATGTTTCCCATATTATTTTACCAACTTAAAAATACTTCGGGAAAAATCCCTTCGTAAAGCTAAATGATTGTCAAGGAATGAAATAGATTTGAAAGCAACATTCACCTCCAACTGTTTTTAGAATCTGTATATTCCTTTGGCATCACACTTTTCCAGGGCGTTGAGATAATTTTAATATAAAAAATACGTTATTTAACCTTTCTGTAATCGCATTCTCCACGCAAAATCTAGGCTGACGTACAGGTCCTTTTCTGTGAAGATGATTGTAAAAATTACATTTCCACTCGAACATACTTAATGCAACAGAAATGCAATTATTGTAAATACATATCTTATCAATCACACGTTATGCGTGGAATCATCGGACTGCCGGGCTGGTGTTACTCACCGCTTAGCGAATGTTGAAAATTTTCGTCCGGTTGTTTAACCGTTCACATACCGGGCGGTTTAAAATGTCCATGCACCCGAAACACATGGAATTGAATTAACGGAATTCCCATGTGCACGAAGGTCATAGGATAACAGCTTTATCGGCCAAGTTACCTTCGTCGGAGCGAAATCAATTTTGTGTCCCCAACAAAATGCGTTCAAAATGTAGTTGCTGGCTTTTTAGTCCACACGAGCACTGGAGTTGCACGAGACGATTTTTTTTCTTCACTGAGCGGCGATGTTCAAATTTGTTTGAGGATCGACAGTTGTGTAACCCGTGAAAATGCGTTGTGAATGTTCACGAAAACCTTACCTTTGCGCGCGTACACGTACCTATTTGTTTACAATTTACGTCGTGTGATCTTTTGCATTTCAAACTTATCTCTCGCATGGTTTTGAAAAGTTTCAGACCATATAATTTTTTAATAGAACAAAATGTGAGACGTACGGTACGTTCGTGAAACGCACATTTAGATTACCTGAATCTGTGGCACCTGTATGTTTCTAGGACCAGCCACCAGGCCGCAGTTTATCCAGGAAGAGCCACTCAGATTAATGCTATCCGAAAGGTGTGACGATGAAGTAATGGGGCAAGAAACCAGTAATTAACGACAAGGGATGAATCCTCTCAGACAGCGGAAGACCGCATTGCTGAGGCGTGAATCCTCTCGCCTCAAGAAGGCCGCCCAGACGGGCCCCGCCACCACAAAGGCCTTTCACCTGCACCATTGTCTTCGGAAAGCGGCTACGGAACTCGACCGGCACCACTATTTTTTTTTTATTTTTTATTTCTGTATTTATGTTTTTTGCGTGTGCCCGCGCTCCCCGGCGTAAACCGGGGACGGAAGCTTTGGTTGGCCCCGCACCGTACCGTTCACAGTCGGCGGCGGGTTTGTTCCTATATCCTAGAGCGGCGGGAATTGAGCGTTTTCCTCGCAGCTTGTTTGCTTTACACTCGGTCTCTTCCGCCGCTCCCTGACTGATAATTTTTTTTCTTCCTCTCCCAGCGACTCCCGGCTGGTGTGAACTGCGTCATTCACCGACAATGTTAAATATCTCTAAATACGATCATCGACGTGACAGTTTTTTTCGTCGTGTCGGCGAACATCACTCGGCCCTGGACCCGTCCTTGCACGGTGGCGGGTTCTCGACCTCCAATAAGCATCAATTTCCTCTTGCATGCGATAACTGTTTTGTTGCACTGATGGAGTTACGGAGATACAGAAAAGGAGGTTGTCTGAGTGTATCGTTTGAGACAAAGATACCTTATAGCTACTGCACGCGCAAAAGAAACTATTCTCTCCATCTTGTTTCATCGACCCCGTGGAGAAGACTCTGGTGTACAATCGCGTAATAAAAATGACGTCCCTTCTGAAAACCTGTAATTTAGCTGATAAATAATTTAATTAAAATATTCGATTTACATTTCACAATGCACCAGCAATTCTGGGTAGGGGGAGCTTTCCTAAGCATGAGAAGATGAAAGCCTACCTGACAGACTCGTTTTGGGGAAAAAAGAAAGATATTTCGGAATTTGCTGAACTAACAAGACCGTCATTTTAAATCGAAAAAAAGAGGAGAAAACAACTCTTTATGAAATGTGGCTTCCCAGCTGATACACACACAGCTTTCGTGGAGGATGGCGGTTCTTTGCTGATAAGTCGGTGCCCTTTGCATTTATTGCGGTGTACGGTTTGCACAATAGTACCGTCGGTAGTCTGACAAAAGACTTGGCCCAAGTGCATGGATTGAATAATGGCGCGAAAAAAGTGTTGGGGGGCGCGGCTTGAGCGACGGGCCCTTGGTGTGAAAACACTGCCCATTGTAATGGAGGGCCATTACTTTCATCTGTGAATGCATGATAGCGACGATGAGAAAGATGATGATGACGACTGTGATGTTCTGCTATTCATCATTTCGATCCCTCGGGGGAGAGCATGGTCCTCGTTGTATCCCATCACCTTACCCCCCCCTCCCCGACTCGGAGGAGAATGGAACTCGAGGAGGACGTTCAAAGGCGCGCCCGGAGAGCATTCCTCTCTTTTTATTTTCTGTTGTGGTTGCCGGGCCGCGTCCTCAGAGGAGACGCCGACAAAAACATCACCTTCTCCGTGGTATACCTCCTCGCAGGAACCAAACACACACGGCGGTGATTCAAAGACGGGAGACTTGCACTTCTCTTCGGTCGCCCCGACAAAAGGGAGGTGTTTATTCTAGTCATTTCCTGACCGCGGCTAATTTCTGTGGAAGGTTTTTTTTGGGGGGGGGGTTTCCTGACATGAGAACGCCTTTTACTCTGCCACAGCGCTCTCGCCTGCTTGGCCGGTCTCTGCGATACTCGGATGTCGGCTAGGCGGGTTGAATCTACAATTAAAGACAGCCCAGGTTTGAGCCTCCCCCCCATAAAAAAGCTTTAGAAAAACACCAAATTAAACAAAAATAAATAAATAATCAGGAAAAAACGCAACCGTGTTAATTGGTCGACACACGCATCAAATTAAAGCTTCTTTCCTCTTTTTTTTCATTTTCTGTTAATTTTCGGTGGTTTAGCTAAATGATCACCCCAAAAAAACAGTCTGGAAGCCCATGGCCATTTTTAAAATAATGACACTTACATTCCACTGCAAATAGATCCGTTTTATCCAAATTTAACGCTCACGTATCAACATGCAGTCCTCTCGGTGCCTGTCACCCTTTCTTATGTCAACCCTCCGGTCCACGGGCCACAAAAT
Organism: Acanthaster planci; assembly: GCF_001949145.1. Next base: position 1,897,179 of record NW_019091360.1, read on the forward strand.
GATCGGATTATGACAGCTTAGAAATCGTGATTCGGTCCGCCTTAACTTTTTTTCGGGCCTGTTTACTCGCCTTTTGAGGAGATGTACATACGGCACTGTGCCCGGGAAGCCTGCATAATGATGTTGTTTTTTGGCTTGATCTTTCGAAAAGTCAAAGAGGCAGACCACTGTTTAAAATTCTGAATGCAATCCCCAAAAGAAGCCCTTTACAGCCCCTTAGACAAACCTAATTATTCATGGTAGGCATGTGGTGCACAGAACCTTTCATCACGCGTATATAACAATTATAGGTCTGCTGCCGACCCACTGGTTTTGTTTTCAACTCTGCCATATCGCCTTTTTTTGCAAGTTTTGTACATGAAGTCCTCGGCACATCGCGATAGCCTTTATCAGCGTCAAGCATTGTAACGCTACCCCCCCCCCCCACAATCTCCACAGTAACCAAGTTGTACACTACCTATACACATCATTTTCCTCGGGTGAATCATACGACAGCGCGTGCTGTGCATGACTTATTCCTGCAGCCTAAATAACAAGTCCCGATATAAAATCGGACTCATGGTCCGTTTAATAAAGGGGGCGTCGCAGGCAGCTCATACCGACATATGGTTTAAGTTTTAGGCGCTATTTTTACCGCGCCTCGCAATCCTTCTGATAGGTCATGAAAATTTGTGCCAACAACCGCGGTAAACCCGCCCCCTGTCTGCGAACGTCACTTTTCCAGATTACGCTGGCGTCCTCTGCAAAAGAAGAGTAATATCTTTGACATCGCAAGTTTGATTTCGATGCCATGGGACTCAACTTGGTCCTTTTTTCGCGCGGGGGGGGCTTCTTCCAATAAGTTAGTCATTGTATGACTGTGTAATGTCCCCCTAATACAGTAACAACATTCAGCATCGCCTCGCCCATCTTTCTCTGCATTCTTTTCACCTTTTCCCCATAATTTTTGCTTCAAGAAAAAACCAGTAACTCCCATTTCCACGAGCTCGTGAAACATGGAAAGAATCAAGTGACTGATTTTGTCAGTACAAAGACGGTTTCCTTTGTTTTGACGCTTAAGCCGTTTTCAACAATTGTCGAATAAGTACCTCTCTTGTTTTCCTTTGTGCTGTGCATGCAAGCTCAGACTGTGCTTACTAACTCTTGCTCGGTGTCACGA
>NW_019091360.1:1899117-2034652 GCF_001949145.1 Acanthaster planci
TGGTTTGGTACCACGCCAGCCTCTCGGTGGTGTTCCGTCCTCCCTCCTGTCGCTTCGGTCATCTCCAGTCAAGACTGTCTCCTTCCTGGGGGAGGGGATGCTTCCTCCTCGATCTTGTTTTTATCTTTTTTCTCTCCCACTTTCTGCGGCTTAGCTGGTCGTTTGGCACCACCTAGAAAACACACCCATTGTGTGGTTCACCGATTTGTATTGCGGGCGAAGTGTCTATCATGACAGCCCGCCGGCCAGTCATAACACTCATGTCCTTAAATCGGGACATGAGTGGGATCGTACGCTGCCAATCACTCTCACGTTTTCCGAGCTGGGAGAAAAGAACCACAAACATTCGGTGAAATCAAGCCAAATTTGTTTCTGAAGAGATACTGAAGTAACGTAATTGGGAAAGACAATCGGGCAGATTGAAATAGGTAAACTATTTGCACAATGTTTCTCAAACGGATTGTTGTTACAAAGGCAGGATATTTTTTGGACAGTGTGTCCCTGCGCTGTTTTCACCACCCTCTTTAACAAAAATACATGTATTTGTAATGAATTGATCTGTAAATACATGGACTGTACTGTCCCAGCAGTGAAGCACTGGACCTTAATTTAAAATCCCAGTACCGAAGTGGTGTTTCCGAAATTTTTTTCAGTGAGCAGGATCTTTTTTTTTTCAAACTGTACCTAACATCCATCAATAAAAAAAGAGAGTTGTTCGAGGGCATTAACTTGATAGACATCATCACTCAATTTATCTCTGGGAGGTGCTTATTGTTGTAATTATTTCTACCAATTACGAGATTTGGTCAACTGCTTTCAGCGACAGAAGCTGATGCAGCAGGCGTCGACTTCTAGCTTAGGCCGAGGTTTGCGCTGTGATGGTGGCGGCGTGGGTGATTGTGCAGCGACACTGGCCAGCAGGCCGGACCGTAACAGGGCCGGGCAGGGAAGGTTACGTTATCGATTCGGAGCCGGAGACCCGCTGCACTTTTTTTATTCCACTCCGATGCGGCAACTCCCAAGGTTGAGCGCTTTATAGCGGCACAGTCACCGTGATAATACTCCTCGCGCATGAATAAGAGAGACACAGAGAGGGAGAAACGAACGGCTGAGGGGCTCAGCAAGCAGCCGCCCCACTCAGCCGCAGCAACCCCCCCCCCATCTTTAGGGTCAATGGCCAGCAGAAAGCTCGTCGCAGGAAAAGACCTTGAGATGAGCCCAACCTGCCGGAGACATACTTGCATAATTTACATAATTCCCCACTTTTTTGTGTGTGATTTCGTGAGCGGTGACAAAGGCCGTCCGTGTAGGCTCTCGTTCGTGAAATCGGGCCCCTCCGCTCGGCAAAAGCCCATGGGCCAAAGTGCCGGTAATGGGCGCGGCACTAATACGGTCCTTGTGAATTGTGGATTTTTTTTTTTTTTGGGTTGCCGTTGTTCCGTCTCTGTCTCCTGCCACCTCTCTGAAGGCATTGTGGGAAAAAAATCTATGACTTTTTTTCTTGCTTATTCGTGTACATACTTGCGTGGATCTGCGGGTCTTGCGTGGGGATTATAAATATGTACGCATATCGCCATTTGCATAGATGTGGGGCCTTCGGTGGGCCGTGCTGAGTGAGTGACGGGCCGTAATGGAGCACAAAAGCCGGGGCATTATTGATCCCCGCACAATGAATCACAAACCAGCGTAACACAGCCTTGAAGGAGGGAGGAGGGCTGAGCAGAAATTAAGGGCCCAATCCTCACACTTTATGAACTCTTCGTCTTCGGGGGAGGTTGTGTTGAATCCGAGGCGCGGCGTGCGAAGGCGCCCCGTACGTTTTCAGGCGGTGTCAGCTTACATTCGAGCGAGTGGTCAGGCCTGTACCACGCGTAACTTGCTCCACACATGACCGGGATAGCAGCAGGTATACTTTGTCTCTTTTTCCTCGTGTTGGGTGTTGTTCAAACCTTTAACGTGCTGGGGTGATGGGAGAAAAATAATTTAAGAAGAAGTTTTCCCGGTTCAGACTTGCTTTGTTGTACTTGTTCTTTGTTTTGTTCCGGAGTCTGTGAATTTTGGCCACTCCACATCGTCATTGTAAAAATTCCACTTTTAAAGTTTTTGAAGCCGTGTGGATTCTTCCGTGGAACGGTCTGTGTTAACGTTCATTAAAGTGTCCACAACGTAACGCAGTCTCCACAAGTGGCCCATATCATGGGACTTTTTCGATCAACTTTGTTATTTTAGGTCTTCGTACCTTATAAAGAGCACCGGTCGGTTTGCCGATTTTAGAGCCGTGTTTCAAATTCTGGTGTTCGTCGGAGGTTTCACTAAGGCACGGACCAAGAAAGTAAATGTCAGCTTTCGGCTTGCCTCGTTGTGTGCAAATAACGTTGACGATGTAGACCTACATGTACATGTATTCCATTTTTTTGCTTTAGCTTTATTTTCTGAATTTTTTCAAGATCTGAGTTAAGTTGTCTTGTTGTGTCATGCATCTGTAGCTTACTTCTTGAGTATGCGATGTTGGGAAATTACTTGGCAAAAAAAGAAGGAAAAAAACAGAAGAGAGTAATGTGATCAGACCCTGAAATGATTTGCTAATCTGTATGCTCTGGAATAAGGAAATGAGGAATTCGATATTCAACGCTGAGTATTGTAATCTTTCATTGAAATGATAAAGGGGAAATAGAGAAGTCCCCATATGCTGCCGTGTGTCTTTATTTCAGCCGTTTGATGCACACGGCAGTGAACTGGCGGGGCTATATCACCGCAGTAGCTGGACAGTGCAATTAGGGGCAAATTACTTCTCGGCCTGTCGCGAGAAAGAGGTTGACAGGAATGAGGAACGTTTTGAAATGAATCCCTCAGCGGTGGGTTATCGTCATTAGAGTGTGCCTCTCTGGTCAAAGACCTCGCGTGTATGCTTCTTGGATTTCTCCTATCCCATCTGAGTCTAGCGGTCCTCGTCTCTATCTCCGTCTCTGTCTGTCTCTCTGCGTTTCTGTCTCTATCACTGGCGATGTGACTTCGCTTCGGGCGTACCTTTCCGGCGCACGCACAGCGCTGCCAGTCGCACCCGTTGGTGTATTGCCACCGCGACACCCCCCTGCACATTATACGCAGGGATGTTGCCAAGCTGACCGACAGAGCGAACCACGGCAGCGTGGCTGTGTATTAGTAGCTATGTTTCCGTCTTACGCCGACAATGCCGCACCGCTCTCTTGTATAGATACAATTTTTTATTCGAATCATGCCTTGGGGGATTTTGTTGGCGAATGTCTCCTCGAGTAGAAAAAAAAAACAGCAAAATGCTACCGGTATACCCTGACAAAAGAGAGAGTTGTGGTTTTCCTTTAATATCCAGGTTTTTTTTTTCTTTTTTTACTGTTTGTGTGCAAAATTGCCGTCTTTTCTTCGGTTGGAGCCTTTTTGGGGACTCGTGCCTTTTTGATCAAGCAGAGGGGTTTTTCTCCTGCCACAGCCCGGGCGATTACTCCGATAAATCCGGCGGGAGAGTGCCAGGAGACACAGCGAGCGTGCGACGGGGCAATCGGTTTGTATTACCCAAGAATCGCTTCGGGCGTTGCGCCGTCGAGTCGACCGCGTACATTTGGCCAAATCGGGAAATTTTGAAGTGTAAGGAACATAGAAAAAGCGGTCCTTGATTTAGGAAGGACAAGGGGGTCGAGGCACAGCCCCGGGCCCGTTCTGATCTTGAAGAGGGTGAAAAGTCGTCAACATATCCCACAAATTAGTATACCTACATCTTGGAGCGGTGTGATTTTTTTAAGTACTTTTGCTGCTCGACCAATGAGGTAAAAAAAAATATTTGCTGTTGTATCCATGTATCGTAAAACATAAATAATCATGGATGTGTTAACGTGGATCAGCATAATGCTCAGCGTCAGAACACACAAGAATTTTTGCCATCGAATTTAGTCTAATTTGCACATAAAGCATGTTTTGTCATACACGACAATGTTACAGCCGTGAAGCCATTTGGTGAATGTCTGCCTGAGTTATTATTGATAGTTTTTTCTTTTCAGAAATTGATGCTGACGAATTTATATTTAAAAACTATGGGTAAAAACTGACAGACGTAATGACGTAGCCTGAAGAATAAAGTACGATAGCTTCAAACCGATTTGAAGATGATGATTTAAAAAGTCAATAATGCTCTACGGGGCTCTCTTTACAACTTGGTGTTGCAAAAATAGAGGAAGTTAGATTTATTACTCAATAACGCATTTTTGCTTCATAGTTTCATTTTCTTTCGAATGTGTGAAATGTTGTATAAAAAGGATCGCTCCTAAAACAAACTTGTTTTCCTTATATGCATGTTTTCTGTCTTTGAAGTGACCTCAAGTTGTTAAATGGAAGTTGGCCCGTCGCAAGACATTTGACTGTCATTTATTTATTTCTGTATGGAACTGTATTATTCTCGACTATGCTGTGATTGGGTGCATAATGGAGGCTTCATGATGCCCGGCCATCGCTCAGACGCATTTGCAAAGCTCCTGTCACAAAGCCTGATAAACAAAGCTCGGCTGAGACAGCTAATCTGGGGGGTAAAACCCAATACTTTTCCGGCAAATCCTGCCGTGTAAACCAAGACGAGTTGGGCTGAGAGAACCATCATCCTAGCTCCGAGCGATAGACCCCAGAACGAGCCTGGACCGTGTGCATGGTTTGGTCGCCGAAGCACTTGGGGTCTGTAAACTCCCCTCTTGCCGCCGGAGTCTCTTCTCCGGTCTCCCCCTTTCCAATTCTAGCGAGAATTACAGATCCGGAGATACGATTAGTCCCTTAAACCCGAGTTTTCTTAGGCCAGCGGGGATAGCTGCTTGCGTTCTCTGACGTTTGATTCTTTGGCTCGGTCGGAAAACAAAACGGTGACCGCCAGAGCGACAAACGCTGGGGAGACTATACAACGCGCGCAGGGCCACGCTCGGGTTTTCAAGATTTCAGGGACTGACATATCCGAGGTGCGTCCTGGGATCACTGAGCGGGGGAAGAGTAGGTCTAGCGTGTCAATCAAAGATTTATCACGCAGATCATCTGCGCCACCTTGCGTGACCCTGCTCGGCCCATGCCTGGTCTCGCCTGCCGAGAGGTCACGAGATTCCACGGTTATCCCGTCGCCGGTATCTCCGTATCCCCCTTCGATACCATCTCGATGATTATCGCGCAGGGTGCGTAATGTAATTAGCTGGGTTTAAGTAATGGCCGTCAATAACGTCCGCGCTTGGGGCGATCGCGCGACATTTTGGCGCGTAAAACAAGCCCCCGAAATAAAGAAGACATCTAGAAGGGCCCGTTGAATTATTAACGAGAGCTTTACCGTTGAAAGAACTCTCAGAGACCAAGTTGATTTTCACAGAGACAGTGATTTTGATGAGCAAGAAAAAAAAAAGCACCTGCAAATTGTGGGTCTCCCGCTAAATGACTCGCGGCAGCATGTTAGAATGACAGCTGAGGATTTTTAAGAAGAAAATTACTAATTTTTTATGGTTGCATAGCCAAAATTGGATTCACTTTTGTAACCGAATTTGTTTCCTCTTCAGTGCACTTCTGCTTTATTTTTTTGATGTTGTTGTTTTTCATTTTTTTCTTGTTTCTTTATTATTTATAAACCAACACAGTTGTGTTGGAGGCCGGTTGAAAAGTCAATATGTTAATTAACCTTGAAAGGTCTACGGACACGAATATGCCTACTTGTTTAATGGCAGCAGATGGTCCATGCAGGGGAAAACGAGGTTCAATTTTTTTTCTCTCTTCAAAAAAGAAAAATTAATGTTTCTTGCATCTGCAGTTTAGGATATGCTTTGATTATTAGCACTAAAAAAAAAACCTGATCACCGCGTCAACTTTCATTACTTGTCTTCCGAATACATGTGATACCTGCAATTAGTGGTCATTACCCTCGCCGCTTTGCCAACAAACCAAGCCCAAAATTGCTTTCCTGTCAGTAAAGAAAAAAGACCCCACACCCAATAACAATATCGGTACACGGTGCCACCCCAAGTTATGAGGCACGCTCAGGGCATTGCCGCGCGCCAGGCCCTTTCACCCTGGGCTCCGAACGACGCGGGTCGGGGCCCAGCGGCAAGCGACTCGAAACCCTGACAATGCAAATGACTCCGATCGGAAGTAACCCTCGCACGGTCTGTTGAACCTACGCCCGCATCACCAGAACACCCCCCCAATCGAGATTCACATGCAGCCAAATGCTCACATTCAAGATCGTGTTTTGCGCCTATCTTTTGTTTTACAGAATTATAGGTCTTTCAAATATTTTCATTCTTCGTGAAAGCACCGTTGAAACTATTATGTCGTCGTTTTCTCAATGTTTCGCATTTTCTTGTTCTTGTGTAGGGAAACTGTTTGGAAATTGGAAGTTACCTGACTTATTCTTTTGTCCGAATGTGCTTAAAGGTGCAAACACTTAATCGTACATATTGTTTCATAGCACCTAGTAAATTAAATTTTGAGTCCATATTAAAACCAAAATCATTAAGCTGAAGTCTGCAAAGAAAATTCCCGTCAAAAGCTTCATTCATAAAGGGAATTGAATGCATGCGTAGGGGTTCTTGGCTTCGAAAACTGTTCATTGGTTTCAAAATTATGTAGCGGTTCTTTCGTGCCTGATGCTGCGTTATTGGTCTTGTTTGAATAGCCGATGTGTATCGTGGTGGCTGTGAACGTACACCTTTATACAGCGAGCGATCATGCATGTTGTCAATGTCCCCGCGCAGGCGCAGTCCTTGAAAGTATAGAGTCGGGGGTCGAAGGTCTGACTCCAGCATGTTTTGCATGAATGATGGGGACAGTACTCAACAAGAGAACGTTTGGATTAATGCGACGGTTTCCCCTCTACCTTACTCTAGCCGAAGCAAAGAACACCCTAGTTGTCTGACAGGCACTTGTGCGTAAAAGAAGATATAGGCCTATTGAAATTATGATTTTGAAATGTGGGGATTTTACAGAAATGTGTAGACACCAAGCGGTTTTTGTATCGAGACACACAACCGATCTAAGATGTTAAGTTATTATTGGTGTTGTTATATTCAAATTATTGGTACAATTCTGGATTGTGTCTTGGTTTTGTTGTTGTTGTTTGTTTGTTTGTTTTTCATGGTTAATTTAAGAATTTGTACAAATTGTAAAAAAGGGATGTTTTATACCAAAAAGATGTCCATGTGAACTTGCGAAGGAAAAAAATGAATTCATCAATTTGTCTGAGTCTAGCTTACCATTTCTTGCTTCACTTTATTATGGTTTCCAGAGTAGAAATAGTTGAATCGATGGTAAAACAAAAGGTTTCTATCAGCAGACAGTTATGGTATATAGGTCTTTTTTCAAGACGCTTTATCATGCCGCTTTGTCTCGGTCGATAACCTGTCGCGGTTCATGCCTAGCTGTCTTGGCAGTTTTCTCCTCGAAAGTCATTAAAGGCTCAAGAGCGCGTCTAGTAATCGACGTAATTAAGTCAAAGACAATTTTTATTACCGCCAAGCCGCTTCACTCCCGTCCTCAAACGAGCATAATTCAAAGGAGATTGTGTTGGCGGCAAAGACCTCAAAAGAAGTTGGAGACAGTTAGTTGGGGGGGATAGACAAAAATTATGAAAACAGAATCACTGCTCCCAACTTTGGAGACGGCCGCACCGCTCTCTCGCCTCTCTACTCCCGCTAAGCTCTTGTGACCGGAGCGGAGGCGCTGCCGAAAGTTATCCGGGCCTCCTCCTCTTGCCCAATCAAGTGCCACACATCAAGTAGGAAAGGCAAACGCGGAGGCGCTGGAGAGAAGTGGGGGAGCGAAAAACTGCCGAAAAGAACAAGACTCGATCAGCGCGGCAGGGCCCGGGCCATAGCAATAATAGTGATAAGTGCACTCACTTTCAAGTGCCGACCGCAAACCCGTTCGAGCAAGAAAACCAGCCGTGCTTTCCCCCTTCAAGAGCCGCGATGCGTCCGGCCCGAAGGATGACTCGGGCCCGATGAATTATGTAAAACCAACTAGGCAAGTATTTTTACAGTATAATTTTTCACACGGCGGGTTAACAAAAATGTATTACGGGAAGAGAGAAAAAGAAAAGGAAAAAGAGGGAAGGGGGGTTGTAAAAAATGGCCAAGAAAACATTCTTGGATGTTTGGACGACCGCTTGGCTCATGAAGTTATACGGGATCCGTGGAGTGTCTCTCCGGCGTCATGCGGGTAAACAAAGAGATGGGCAATCACCCCTATACTCGGTGATGAGATGTAATTAACCAATTCACCATGCTACTACAAAAGCTTCGAACACTCTGTTTAAAGCCGAGTACAATTTCTGTGCGCTGTCTGTTCAGCGACTAGCGGCGTGCCGGAGCGCTGCCGCTGGAGATCTGATTACTTTCCCGTGTGGCCGACCGAAGTGTCTTTGAAGTCGATTCGGCAGCGCGTTGGCCGCTCTGGTCAAGATCAGGTATTATTTCCTTGGCGCACAAGAACACAAACATAAACCCTCCAAATTCCGCTCGCCTTGCAGACGACAAAACTCGTGTGATAACGATGAACTTTAAGAGGGATTTTTTGCCCTTGATTTTCAAACCGTTAGTTCCATCAACTATCAGAAGAAAATAAAACAGAAAGTATCAGTTCAACTCCAATTGGAAAATAAATTAACACAACTGAAGTGTTCAAAAAATGATCCTCACCATTACAGACTTTCATGACAGAAAAAATTAATTGCGCCATTTGGTGGGCTAAAAAGCAGATGCGTTCCGCAAACGTTTCTGTTAACGAAGATTTTAACTTCCTTTTTGTGTTGAAGTTAAGACATCGCAAGTGCCACAACAGAAATAACATTGCTTCTGAAGCCTCTAAATTGTTGTAAATAAAAACACGCACGTTAAAGTCTGTGGCAACCACATCCCAAATGGCGCCACACACACGGGACTGCGATAGAAATGCCGCATAGAAACTGCAGCAGTACCAGCGAAAACCACTCGTGTGTCGTCGTTGGCGGCGCTGTTTAAGGCCAAGCCATTCTGCCACCGTGGTCATTGGCCTCTGCTGATTCCGAGTGACCCCCATGGTGGACAGTAATCCGGTCTTGGCTAACCAAGCGTTATGGCCAGACCAGACGGCCTCTTCAACACGCCACGCCCCACCTGGCCAGCCAGTCAAAATACCAAGTCTGATAATGCCAAAAGACTTGGTTTTTGTTTGACAATGGGTCACGGGGACAGTATGAAGCATCGGGCAACCCCAGCTCATGAGGACGGCAGAAAGCGCACACACCGTCTCCGTGACCTGACCGAATGGACGTGATCGACTCCCCTTAGATCGATAAGTCTGTGTCTTTGTATCAGCTAGATTCGGAGAATCTCACACCAACTGACCTCCTCGTCAAAAATGGCTCTAATTGTCCTTCAGACTGGAAAACGTGTGATCACTCAAAACATACATCTTTGTTTTCCCGACTGATTCCACCGTCTGGTGGGTCACTTTTGTGACTTTTTTCTTTACTTATTACCAAACTGATTGCAGTGTTATGTTTAAGTATTTATTTGAATTTAAATTACAATAAAAAAAACTAAAACTGTATTGCTACATGCAGCGTGTACCCTTGTTCAATTGGCTTAAAGACAATGAATTATTTTCAAAGCTTTAACCATCAGTAATGACGTCAGGCTGGCCTCGCCCAATGAGGATGCGCAGATGCTACTCCCGTGCGCCTGCACATGCAGCCGGCGGCAGCGTGCATATTTTAAGAGGCGAAAAGATGGATAGTCTTACGCGCTGGGCCCTACGAGATATTGATTAATGTTAGATAGCCGGTAATCACCGCATTCGCTTTCCCTGCTGCTGGCTGCCAGTCACTGCTCGGGCCGGCTCGCTCGCTGTGATTTTCGGGCCACGAAAACGAGCGGGGAAAAGGAGACAGAAGAGTGGAGGGGAGAGGAAAAAAGAGAGAGTTCGGACAGGGATGCGGCCGAGGCGTGGCAAGCGGACGCAGGCTTACCTTCCCCCGGCTGCCGTCTGGAGGTGACTTCGTCATCACTCTGCCTTTATGACCGGGGGCTCGCATAGCCGAGCGGGTGAGAGAGATGATGACTGACTGACTGAGCCCAGCCACCCGTCTCTGCCGTGGACAGCTCCGCACGCTGATGAATGCTCGTGGTTCCCCGTTGTAGGTTTATTGTGCCATGATGAGAGATATTTTTAGACGCGCTGCCTCTTGCTACGTGAGAAGTCGCGGCGCATGCGAAGTCAGGGCCTCCGCCGTTAGGGCTCCACGGCTAGATTGGGGTTAACCCGGACATAATTGTGGTTAACCTGGTTTCGTGATAATTTCTATCTTCAGTCATACCGAGGTGTGGTATTCTGTTTCCTGGACACTCAGACGAAATAGGCATTAAAGGGCTATTTGGTTTTCATTTTTTACAACCCTTGGAATGATCACTTCAGTGCACACAGACTGTAAAGTCATTTGTTACTTCAGCGCCCTGTAAAGGATGCCCAAGCTCTGTACTTATACTACGGTATAATTGACTGGTTTTCTTTAAATAAGAATGAACATCTCATAAACTTTTAATGGTATTTTTATTCTCTATTTATAGGATCAGCCACGTCTGGGAACTACTCCTCTAGCCATGCTTGCCGCTACCTGCAACAAGATTGGTACCAAGACCCCACCACCATCTATGACTGACGTCTCCACCCCCCAGACCAAAGGCTTTCTACCCTTCAAAAAGACTCCCTCCATGTCCGACCTACCCACAGCTCTAGCCGACTCTAGGATGCCCACCGTCCCTTCCGCCTCGGCGGCCAACGGCTTTACTCCTTACTCCATTTCGCCGGCCGTGGCCGTCCACAACTCCTCATTGACCAGCTCCACGGCGGCCGCCGCCGCCTACAACGAGATGCTGGCCCACGGAAGGACTTCCCTTAAATCCAGCCTGCCGTGGACCTCCACAGATTCCGCGTCCCAGCCGGCCATAATCCACAAACTGCACGGCAGCACGGCCGACCACTTGGTAAACGTCTGCCCTGGCGTGCCCATTTGCCCGCACCCCTACGACTCGTGGCTGAAGGCGTCCACCGCGGCCGCAGCCGGCATCGCAAGGGACTCTAGCTCGGCCTCCACCCTCAGCTGGTGGGAGCTGCGCGGTGGCTCGAGTTGGCTAGACCTCCACCCGAGCACCGCCGTGGCGCTCAGCTCCCAGCTCCCCAAATATTCCAGTTACGCTGCTGAGTGTGCTGCCTTGAACGCCACCCACCCTGTGTTCAGCACCCCGAGTGGCCACCCCTTCATGACCGCGCCTCCCCTCTTCACCCACGATAGTCTGGGATCTTTAGTACCGCCGGGCTGCGATCTGATGAGCTTGTCCCAGATGCGATCCCCCTTCCTGACGCCCAGTGGATTCAGCGGACTCTCCCTGTCATCCCGAGCAAACCGGCGATACACGGGTCGGGCCACCTGCGACTGCCCAAATTGCCAGGAGAACGAGCGGCTGGCCGCGGCCGGCCAACCCATACGCAAAAAGAACATCCACACCTGCCACATCCCAGGGTGCGGCAAGATCTACGGCAAAACGTCCCACCTCAAGGCCCACCTGCGCTGGCACACGGGCGAGCGGCCCTTCGTCTGCAACTGGCTGTTCTGCGGAAAGCGATTCACCCGGTCGGACGAGCTCCAGCGGCATCTACGGACCCACACGGGCGAGAAACGATTCGCCTGCCCCACGTGCAACAAGCGATTCATGCGGAGCGACCACCTGAGCAAGCATATCAAAACTCACAACGGCAACACCAGCAGCAGCAGTAGCACAGCCAGCAGCAGCACCTCTTCAACTGCTAAGAAGAATGCCGTAGCCGCTGCCAGCGGTAGCGAGTCGGAGAGCAGTCCAGGTGAGCTGGGGAGCGAGGGGAATCCTTCCCCTCTCCCAACAAAGAACACGAGCTCCTCGTCGTCGTCGTCCAGGAGCCAGCACGAGGTAAAGATGATCACATCTTAAAAAGGTGACAAGACAGACTCTACAACAAACACATTTCATTGGTATTCGCCGCTAAGCCACAGCCAGCAGTCTTGCAGTGTTCTCGCAAAGTCTCGTCAAATCCCGAAAAGTGGTGTGTGTGTATGTTTATAGAGATATTCCTTTTTTTTCTAGCAGGGAGCTCGACGCCTATTGTGGATTCCTTTTAAGAAACACGACGTCGCATTTGGTGGCGTCTGTGTCGGTCACAACTACAGCAAAAATAAAACGTTTAATCCTTAATAATTGTTACACGGTGTGTGGTGAGTGTGTGTACATGACGTGTGTATATAATGCAGGCAATATGTTATCAGAACTTCTCTACAAATTCCCGGTTTTCGAGACTGAAATAGAGTAAGTAACGACCACGCTTGCCACCCACTATTGAAGATTTCTGTTGTAGAAGTTATCAGTTTCCATTTACCCGAAGACAATTCGAAATTGACATGGGGTTGTCTGGCATGTGTATATTGTTGAATTCGAGGCTAAAACTGTCCTACTTCTATCGGCAACATTTTTTTCTGCATCGATATGACAATTTTGTCTTCAGTCACTGTTCAAAAGTATTTACTCCAGAAAATTTTATTACTCGGCGTTTTTTGTTGTAGCACTTGTAGATGTTGCAGTCCTGATTTCAACCTGACCGTCTCATTAGGGGCGGAGGTTTTTTTTTTGGGGGGGGGTGATAGGCAATTTGTGTACACGTATTTGTTTGGTCATTGTCGAGGTTTAAGGCTTCATGTTGGGGGGTTTTACACACTGCGGAGGAGAGGATAATGAAACATTTCCAAAACTCGTCCTTCTTTCTTTGAACTTGAGCTTACAAACCGAAAAGTGATCCTCTTGACCCTTTGCCCCCTCCATTGCATTCGCCAGTGATTCACATGTCCGGCCAAAATGTTTGACTAGGGAAATTTTCAAAAGCTCCCAACGTCACAACATTCAACATTAAAATGTCAACGTGTCTTTTCTACTGGCAGAAATAAGATTTTTCTTCTACTTGTCGGAAAATCTAACAATCTCACTAATAATGAGAGAGGTCTATGTCTTCGCAAAAAGTGAACATTTTCTTTGTTCAAATCCCAACAATATGAAGTTATGGATTCTTGCACAATGCAAGAAATCATTCAGGAATTTTACACTCACAATTTGACCATATTCCAATCTAATACCGATTAATAACATTCTGTTGAAATGTTTTCATTTTGAAAAGGAGGATATTTGGAAATTTCCTAAGAACAGTCGAAACCTAAATAACTTTCATACATGGAGAATTCCACACACTATTGCTTCAGGATCAAACCGTGCTTTCAGCTTCTTGTGTAAACTGCATTTTTAGAGAAGAAATGTCGACTTTAAAGTGCACCCAAGTCTCGCAATTCAATAGCAATGTGCTTCAAGGGGCACCTTTCCAAGGGAGAAATTAAAGTGTGAAAGTGCGAGATAAATCGAGAGAACGCGAGAGATGAGTGAGTCTTTACTTTCATGTGCAAACAGTAGGTATATTACTTGTACGTCTGTTATACTTTCTTTTTTGTTAGAGTAAACCCACTGCTTTCTACCTCACGTTTAGTGTCCCGCACAAACTTCACACTTAATGTCGTTTGCATTCACTCCCCTGCTTTCCCGCCATTTTGTATTCCCATGTTGAACGCAAGGGCAACGGCAATGCGTATATAGTTTTCTTGATTAGATTTACAACTCGTAAAATTTAATTTGTGAGCTCGAATCGGTCCGCGTCTTAGACGAAAGAGGCATTATTCCTCTTGTATAATGGGTTGAAGTATGACTTTGGGGGCCTTTTTTTCATTCTGTGATTTTTCGAACCGAATGAGTCGATTGCATTTTCTATAGCTTCTGCCGAGCTTCTGCCGGCGAGGCTTATCTAATTTCGATTCTGTGATGCATCGAATATTGATTTTTCTCCCCTCTGAGCCGATTATGTCAGCCTTACCTCTTGACTTACAACGTACGGTTTCTATTTTATTCCTCCAAACCGAATAATAAGCGTTATAGTGTTCCTACAACCGAACCAAGTATTCCGTAGCATTCCGTCTCAGTGCTCTTCTCACTGTGAATTGGGGTCATTTTGCCTAAATGTCAATTCGCTCTTTGTTCATTCATATAACTTTGGAATCATTGACTGAAAGAAATCAGTGTTGTTTTTCTCAACAGTGTGAGGGACTTATCGAGCTCTAAACCTTTCAATCGTCACAGGTTTCTCTTCTTTAACTTGTAAAAATTACTTAAAACCGTAGGTAGCAACGACAATTTCGGGAAAATGTTATCTAAATCCCATTCAGTTGCCATGTAAATCTCAGATGCCTGATTCTTTTGTGTAGTCTTTTTGCGAGAGATTGTCTCCGTGATGTTTTGGTTCAGAATTATTTTTTTTCACCGCCTTGAGAAGGACAAAAAAATGCCCACGATGTATTCGGCTACGTCAGTAGTCATGTGGTTCCTTTCAAAACATGTATTCCGGACTGTTTTGTATTCCTAGTCAGTCTATCTATCATGTTGTTTTTTGAGGAGGGGGTTCGTATCGTGTGTGGATGTGCTCATTTTTTGATTTTAGGTCCATGAAGGCCACATGATGTCAACCTCATAAGATCGGTTCAAGGATCCGCTGAAGTTGACATGTAAAACAATTGACATGTACGTCACGATTAGCAGACAACGCTGATAAACAATAGAACTCAGAATTTCCATAAGTGGTGTTTCCAGATTAGGCCAACCTACTGAAAAAAAGAAACACCAAAGATGTCATTCTTTAGAAACCCAGTCCACTTGGTTTTGTTTCGATGATGTTTCAATTGTGGGTAGCTTACATGTGCGTCGTGGTCATCTTTTTTTACCCTCTTTTTCAAAAGGTGCGAAAATACAGGCGGTTTATCAAACTTGAGCAGTATTCTCTTCCAGAAAAGCTGTTTTTGTAGAATTCCAAATTCGTCTGCACACGAGGCGTATTTCGAGGCACACTCTTCATCGTGGAAACGCTCGTGTAAGATTTAAAGCAGTGTAGTTCTTGTTTTATCCACTATCTTAAAATAGTAAAAATTCACACATCTCTGTATTGTGGTACACGACTTGTAATTTGAACACTAGGTGTTTACGGCGTCGTCGACCTCTTTCTTTTCTGTATTTTTTCGGAGTTTTATTTGGTTTATAATGAGTAATAAAGACTATATCAGTGCACATACTAGGCGCCTGTCCCACAGGTATGTACATATTTAAATGTAAGAGTGTATAATTACCATTACTATAGAGTGTGGGGCTATAATATTGATATTATAAATGTTGATTAAAATGATTGTCTTATAGTGTAAATGCGTTTGGTGTTTCTGTATTTGCTTTCGAACGGTGTCACCAGACTGTTTGGTATGCTGTGTGTATGTATGTCGATATTTTAATGGCGGCATATTGGTTTGATTCCCAGACGTTTCAAACGAGGATAGAACAAGGCTGCTTTTTAACATTTGTTTCACGTTGCTTTGTACACAAGGTCCCTGTTTTTGTGCCGCTCATATAACATAATCCCAAAGATAGAAAAAGCATATATTGAAAACGTTTTCGAGAAATGTACCAGGAGAAAGTCAGGAAACAAGGGGTCCAGCAGAGCTTTTGAAGTTCCCCAGTTTTCTCTTGAATAGATCGTCAAAGTTTCGAGTTACTGACTGACTGTCTTATGATGTCAAAGACATCCCTAGATTTCAGAGACATGCCAGGTAATTTAAGAATGATCTGGCGGCTTTGCTTGAAACGATTTTCAATCTTGAAGGCTCCAAACATTAAATGTTTGTTGCCTTTTTGTTATAAGACATCTGAATTATATTTTTTTGTATGACTGACCGCTGTATATCTGCTCCATGGGTATAGTTGATATTCATGGGGTGGGGAGTGACGGATTTCCTCTTCATATGTTCCCGGGTTGGGGTCATTTGCGAATTCACAACACCTACAGACCATGTCTCATTAACATGCCACCAAACCTGAGCTAGACCGTTGGAAGTAACCCTGTTTGTCCGTCCGTCTGTATGTCCCCTGATTTCAGTTTTGTCTGTTTGTCCAAATCCAAAAACATCTGCTCTGGCACCATGTCAAAGTGGATAACTAACGGCGAGTATCGGTGGCAAAAACCGGCAAGATTGATGCTCTGATCGGCGTGTGGGGTCGACGGACTCCAACGGCCTCTCCAGCACCATCATGAGCTAACAACGGTAATAAAAAGAAAAACGAAATGATTTTGAATCGGACATAATGGAGTGGTGTTCGACCGCTGGCAGCGCAAGAGAGAGAGGTCTGTTGTACAGCCAGAAATGGGGAAATTATCCATTCGAGAAATGGAGGCAAAACAGGTCGGGTGTGAGATGTAGATTTAGCATTGGCAGACACCGAGTAGTGTGGGGAGATTACTAAAATGAATTTTCCTAGGTATGTCCTTCAAAGCAAAGTAAAAGTATAGGAATATATGATTAACGGAGATGGACTTTTTCTTTGGACGATGCATGTGCCCTATGACATTTTTGCGGCATGGTAACCGGCCTAGGCCCGTCCGCCTCACTGTAACAATGACAATACGCCAACAATTGTAACTTTGTTTTTAATACTGTGTTCTTCGATATTTCCAGTGATGAGCATAGGGTTTTGCTTTCTTGCATATGGGAAGTCAGTGGGAACTTGACCAAAACACATGGTTGTACAAGCACTTAGCACACAATCTCGGGCAATTAACTTGCATTGGATGACAGTGCAGAGTCTCCAATCAGAGTGACTTCTTAGGGGCGTGTTATTGGTATAGAGAGGGGGGATTTGGAAGAACAGAGATAGGTTGATTGTTTTGTGGGGATGGAGCTTATGAAGGGAAATGTAATTTTAATGTAGCTTTCAAAACGAAGAGTCATATAGGATCGGAGATTATGCTAGGACAATTTAAAATACATGTTGACGTTACTGGTGCAATGATGCGAATTATCACTGGCCAATAGAATCATAATCATGGTTAGTATAGCATTCTTGGGATGTCAAGAGAATGTTTTCCTATTCAGCGCCCTGCAGTCCGAAGAGCAATACTGTAGCGCCATGCTGGCAAGAAACCGTGACGGGTGTCATTCTGTATAGGCATTGAACCGCGTGTGTCTGCAAGTCGGGCGGGGGTGGCCGGAGGGCACCGTTAGGGGAGGGGAAGGACGGTAAGAGAACAAGACATGCCTGAATATTTCTCAGTTTTCCTCGAATCGGAACCTAAAGATGCCTCCGTGTTAATGGCGTGCATATCCTTCAGGATGCAGGCCAGTACATAGGCTCCAAATGGGTTACGATATTCATGCCCTCAAATTATGTGTCATCAGTGCGTTTTGCCGACCATGGATTGGAGGGTTTGTAAAACAAGAAAAGGGAAGGCTTGAATAAAATGGTAAGCTTTGTTTTTCTGTGAAATTTGAGCAAATTCGCTTTATTTTACAATAGAATGTTAACATCCTTTTATGAAACACGTCCTTGGCCTCTTGGACTGCTTAGACAGGTGATCATCATTGGATCGGAAATGTCTTCCAAGAGTCGTGGGTTTGCCACTATTGAAAATGAGCAGAAAACAAAAGGTGAGGAAATCAGTATTAAGTTGATTTGTTTCTAAAAACCTTGGACATGGGTGATATTTTAATTACCTCATCTTTTCTTTGAATTATGAGGTCTTTATCATTGTTTTTGGTGGATTATTGACCGGTGTATCACATAACCGATGACGAGCAGTCTGAAATAGATCAAGGGTGAAGCTTTTGTTTTTCCGTCCACAAGTTCCCTTGAAAAGGTTTGAATCTTTGTGAGATCCCAATCTGGCTATATCAGTTCGGCGATTTTTTAAGGTATCTTTGAATATGATAATTTTCTCGGGATGAAAAAATTACTAAAAAAGATCGGAGAAAGTAAACGTCTTATTTACACAACCTCATTAATATTCCGGCCCATTATACATTGCAGCGTCAAAGCAATACTGATTTTACGAGACAGGAAAAAAACGCAACTAGATTCATAAACTGAAACTCCTAGTCAGGGGAAAGGCCTCGAATGTTCTGCATGAGCGAGCAGGGATCTTCTGTTGCCGTCATGCGTGTCGTAATCCCCGTCAACCGTGTCGACTCAATCCGTGCCTCCGGTTTCGTCACGACAGCGGAGGGAACACCACGGGGACTTCAGGGTAAAGTGAGCCGGCCACGCACGGCAATCCACTGCCCATTAAACATTATTGCTGGCTCATCGAGCCTCGCCGATAACACCAAAGAAGACACCGAGAGATGGATAGAGCAAGGGAGAAGGGGAAGACAAGAGGGGGGGGGGAGAATCGGCTGGCAAACCACGAACTTGGTTTTAAAGGAGGCGATGGTACGGAGAGCGGTGTCTATGAGCGCGCGATGAATAATGAAGGGAGCTCGGCCCACTTGGAACGCCGAGTGTGACGGCGGTGTACACGCACCGGGAAGCGTTAGGTGGCAGTCGGAGTACAAGGTGTTGCAAGATGCTCTCCCCTGGGCAAACGACTTTGCCCGAACAAGACCATGGCTTCTTAAAAAAAAAGACAGACAGAAAGACAGAAAAATTGAAGATCTAACTTTCCAGAAATTGCTCTCTTATTACAGTCTTTCCTTGCATGTGGGTATTAAGCAAGATGGAATTGTCTCAGCCCTTCCTACAAAATGTGACACTGGATCATGAAGTACCAATCGGGGAAAAAGTTGTCTAAAAATCGGCTAAACTAACCACGGCAATGGTAAAGGCTAATTGTAAACAGGCTCCAAATAGTGTCCATTTTTCATGATTTTATTTCATTCAAATGCTGTGCCATTAGCAGATTTTGTGACCAATAAATTCGATATCTTGTAGACGGATCTGTGGACGGAACTGAAAGTTTGCATTTCTGTGAAATGTGGGTGAATGGTTGCCCTAAAATGCCTTATTTTAAAATGGAGTGCAGTGAGGTCTCATTCCTTACAATGGCCGTGGACTGCAGGACTACTGTCAGGGATGATCATCTTTGGATGAAAATTTCTCCTAAAAGTCTTCAGATGGCCCACCAAAATTCGAACGAAAAATGGAAGGTGAACTTTCAGATTAATGTGTGTCGAGAGTTCAATTTTGCCGCAGCGAGGGTACTTATTTATGTAAAATTGCAGTTCACTGTATCTGATCCGCAGCCTAATGTCCAATTCTGTGAAGGAAGCACAGACTTTGCAATGCCTTGTGGGTATAGCTTACCATCTCAATCAATGCGTGTTCATTTTGCAAGCTCATGTCACATGCACGCGGATGTGCTGACCCTTGTTGCTGTACAAACACAAAAAATACCAGCGCCCCGAACAAGCGAAAATTCAAGAAGAACGTACATCTCTTTTCATGGGCAACTGGCAAATCAGCACCCCTCAAAATTGGTGGAGACTCAAGTAAAATTATGACTGAAAAACCTACCAGATTAAATAATAAAGGAAAATAAAAGAAAAAAAATCAAATTAAATTTAAAACTTAGCAACACATTTCAAATACTCGAGGACAAAAGCCACTCCTTGTTAGAAGATTGTAAAATACAAGCTTTTTATAGGATCAATGTTAGTTTTTCAGCACCCATCATGAGATGCCAAGATAGTTGTGGATGGTTCCGGCATCGAGCTTTGAATAACTTACCACATTAGAATTAACTTTGCATTCGAAATTAAACAAAGAGAACCATTGATGAAAACAGTCTGTTCGTGAGAAGTCTTCACACAGAGAAAGATCGGTTGTCTTGGAACACAAGGAACGGTGGCTAAAAATAGCTAGCACGGAAGTTTCTTGTCTACAAAAGGTATGGAAGAGAAGAGTACTAAGTATGTGGAAAGTTTGATTTTGTAAAAAAAATCATAGAATGGTTCTTGTGGAACAAAACCTTCAACTCAGATGCATGCCGTGATCAAGTTATCGACGATTTCCATGCGTTCGATCTTTACTTTTTCTCGAATTTCAATTTTTAAAAAGGCCAGCAATTTGTTAAGTCCTCTGCAGTGAAGCGTAGAGGATGGCAGAACTGTCCTCATAACGTAAGTTATGGTATCACCAAATTGGGAGTGAACATTTCAAATCTATTTTGGGGCCGCTCGACGACAATTTCAACGATCTTGGAAGGAAATAACAGTTGAGCTAACAAAGTCAAGAATAACGTGAATGGATACAACTCACAACGCGTCGTTCATATTGTGGCGTCAGGTAAAGACGAAGTCGACGCGAGAAATCTTTTACAGTCATTGTAATAATGTGAATTTCAGTCTTATAAAAGTTAAATGGATTACCACTGACACATCCAAATTGATTGAAATTCAAGATTACAAAGGAAAAGAAGTTGTCTGGTTTCCTGTGTTCGTCTGTATTCTTAGGCCTACATTCTACTGGACTTGGATCTGTCACTATAAATAGGCTTAATGCAACCTCTTCCTTGATTGCTGAGAAATTCTACATTATAAATCGTACTTTCAATCGTAATTTCAGTCTTTCTAAATTTCAGTCTTAATTTGATGTTTATTGATGTCAAAAACAATTTCCAAGGCTATCACAGTATTGGCTGCCAAGGCTGTTAGACTCCAAAACGTTTGAACCCTTTCAAGGAACCAGGTCAGACAGCCTCGCAGTGTAGGTTAGATTTCTTAAGCTGTACTGTCTTTTTCCTGGTTTCCAGTTAACCAACTGGACGTTTGGCAACCCTTTTGACGCCACCAAAAGGCATTTCAAGCTTGTTTGCCGATCCGGGACTGCCTGAGACCCTCATCCAAGATAGATTGACATGTGTAAAAACTCAAGGTCGGTCTTCAAGTCACTTGTGAGTGGCTTCAAGGTCTCTGCTCCGGATTGCGACGTCCAGTAGGCCTAAGTCCTGAAATCTCTCATTCATTTGGAACGCTTCCGTCCACCGTTAAAGCGCCTGCATCCATGGTGTGGCTATAAGGAGAACAGGTGTCAGGGTCAATTCCTCAGGTGATGGAAAAAAACAAGCCCGAAAATTGTGGATAACTTCGCAAGATTTGCGGGTCCTTGCGTGCGAGAAAGATGCGCGTGTACTGTAAACAGCTTCGTGCCTTCAGCGCATGACCCGACAACATTGTAGCCAAGCTGTCCGCACCAGACCACCCCGGATCAGTACGTCGGATAGCCGGTCATTGCCACTTACAGCCAAGGTCGGCCGGCCGGTGGGCCCATAAAGGGTAGGCCATGACCAAAGGCTTGGGGGGGAGCAGGGTTGAAGAAATGGGGACGGGTAGGGAGGGGAGGTTCAATTTAATACACAGAGGGCATTTTACCCGGCAAAGATATAGTCGAAGATGAGGATAACACGTTCAGCGAATGGGATTTCAAGATGCAACAGGATTGCAGAAGTTTGTTCGTTAAATAATAATAAGTACATGAAAACACACAGTCCCTGGTCCGAAAGGGTTGGACAGTATTTTGAAGTGCAGTTATTTGGGTTGAATCGCTTCAAAATAGATGACTGAGAAATCAGTGTCTGTTTATGATAATTTGTGAGGGAAGCGGAGACGACAGTTTATTATGCCATCTGACAAATTTTTGTCTCATTCGGAGAATTAGCTTAAATGTTGCATATGAAAACCTAGCCTTGCTAAATTCCACTTTGCAACGAATGTAACAGAAAACGTGAATGACAGAAGCACCGCAAAAATTAATGCTTGCTACTAAGGTATAGGTTTCTCTGGCTTTCTCTGTCTGTTTTTAATTCAGTTTTTTTACATCATTCTTGGAGCAGAGCGCGCATCCCACCTCTTTTTTCTCACCACGATGAAGCGGTCATTGGCACGGAAACCTTGCCTCACTGCGCGCGCCGCGATACCAAAATCCATATTCATCTTCTTTCACTGTATACGAGCCCAAAATCGACAATTCCTCTTCAAGATGCCCCGGGTGGAAGGGTTCGTCTCATCGGGGCGACACGGCGAGCCCGAGTGTAATAGCTGCAGTGTAATAAGGGGCTGCTGGGGCCCTGCTTCCGGTAGCACCTCGGCGGGCATTGCCCCAGAACTCCCCCGGGCCAGGACTGACCCTGACTCCCGCTCGTCAGCCGACCAACAACGCCGTGCCTTCAATGTCATTAATAACGACTCGGGACAAAACCTGAGCTGATTTTTTTTATTCGACTCCCTCTGCAATAGACTGATTGGCTGTGCCGTCCGTACCATACCTTTCATGTTGTTATTGATAACCCGTAAGACGAAGCAACAATTTGGGGTCAAAAGGATGTGCTGACAAGACAAAAGAGGTAACAATATGCATCTAACTAATTTTATCTTGGTTATATTGGTTGGAAAGTGAAGAAAATTGGCGATATTTTATGTCTACTGTTTCCTGGCCATACATCCCCCCTTAATTTTTGGGGCGGAATGTGCTTCTATGGAAAGATTTTTGGCCTAAAAACTCTTTAGGGTGAAACTCTCTAGGGTGGCACTAAATATTCCACAAGGCCAAACACAATCTTTTTGGGAAATTGCATTGAACTTAAAAGTCGTCTTTATTTTCTGGTAATCAGTTGTACATTACTCAAAACAACTGAATATTTAGACACGACATTCCCAACAAAAGAAAGAGCATGCTTTCAAAGACACAACAATGCATTAAGCTTACTTTGGATTTTATGCGATTTTTAGGAGTTCACATGAACAATGAACCGGTGAAACGTTTCATGCAGGTAAGTTAGGCTTTAGGCACATTTTGAAGCTCATTTACGGTTGACTTCAAATTTGTCTTAAAACCTCATGACCTTGCGTTACCCATGTTCATTTTCGTCTTTAGTCATTTATTTTTGCACTTTGTTCAAACACTCTCATACAGGTTATCATATTTTTTTGGTGAAAGAGAATTCAAGTTTGTCGTCAACAATTGCCAAACGTACGATTTGAAGAAGCAATGTTGTCATTGTGGTATTATCTTGTGTAAATTTTCATTTAGTAGAAGAAATAAAGTCTACTGGTAGACAAATGAAATGTATACTTTCCATTTCATGCAAGAAATAAGTAGGCCTGTATTTCTAAGAAACAAATTTATGTCTGTCAGAAACAATCAATGTAATTTTTCTTCCTTTCCTTTGGGCTGGTTATTCAATCTTCAGTTTCTCGTCTTGTAACATTCCAAATACGTCTGTGAATGCATTTAATTGAAACATTTTGAAATCAAAACTGATTCAGTTGTTTATCGGGTGAGTCAAACTTCACTGAAATCTAAGGACATCGAATGGATGAATGTTGAGAAAGATCATTGATTATTTGGACTATTGCTTATTATGTGATTAAATACTCATCACGGCAGTTGTGCGTACTATTCTTCTCGACACGAAATTTAAACGTTTGTCAGGTCAAAAACTGGGCTTGGATTTTATCCCGGTTTGCAGTTCCGTCGACCTACCCTCCTGAACTACATTGAGCTGACTAAAGGCGCTTTTCCATAATATGTGCGTTTTTGGGGTGCTTTGCGTACACGATGCGTTCATGCGTTTCACTTTCACGGACACGAAAATCGATTCCATTCGTAATAAAACACACGTGTGCGTTGCGTTTGGCCGTCAAAATCGCCGCTGGAGTGATTTTGACGGATACGCAACGCTTGGCGCAAGTGTTGACGTGCGTTATGGAAAGACTCCTTTAGTCGGGAGACGCGATATATTCGTTTTAAAGTTTGAAGGCCAGACCCAGGTCTGTACTTAAACCGTTTGCCCTGTTGATGGAGCGGTCTACTTGGCCTGTTGCTGAGTGAACAAAAACCAACAAAGTTAATGTTTTATGGAGACATGAACAACACTAACCCAACGCGACAGTTAATTTATATTATATGTCAATACATATGAGACTAACACGCCTTTAACCCACAGTTAATGTTTCAAATGACTTTCTAATGGTCGAGCATAATTTTTAGTTTACTTAAAAATCACCACCCAAACAAAATCCGCATTACTTCACATCCTGCGGAGTCTTCTTCACCAGGCGATCAGTAAAGGAAACCCAGGAGTCTGAAATAGTACAAAGAAAATGGGAAAACTCCTCCTCGGTTTTACCGAAATTGCAGCACACAGCTTTTACCTTCGCACAGGCAAACGGCGTAGATTACTGTTAACTGTGTTTTTTGCTCCTTTTATTCAATTTAAGAACTGTTAATGTTTTAACTTATTGAGTTAAGTTTCTTCATTTGATTAATCAATCAATGTGCTTCGAAATCATTTCCTTGCTCAAAATAGGCCTAAGAGGCCGTATCGCATTTTCAAATGTTGTTTGACGCTTTTGTATATTATTGTTGAAATCTTTGCATTTTCACCACTGTTGTCAGTGATTTTAATTTTAAAAATAAGGCCAAAATGGATGCAAATATAGTCCTTTTCTTTTTGGCGACTTGTTAAGACCAGTTTTCTCATGGCAGTGGGAAAGAAAACAGCACAACAGCACAGGAGACAAACAGACAGGAAGGGAACCTAAATTCTCTGGGGGGTCAAAAGTCACGTCCGACTCCGGAGGAACTTAATCCACCGGCTCCCCGGCTGTTGGGCTTGGTTGTATCGGTCATTGCTCCCCGCGGGTCGCCTGGTCCGATGGCTTTCCAATTCCCGCTCTCACGGTTAAGGAGCCGTAATGAAGCCGTGACAGCTATTTAGCGAAAGTGGAAGTGACAGTCGGTCTGCCGGTGTTCCTAAATTCGCGAACCAGTCTTGATATTTTTTACAATCCTTTGAGTTAGTTTTGAAAAAAAAAGCAACAAAAAAGAAAAGAAAGTCGCAACAGGATTCTGGAAGCTGTGCGTGTTTGTGAAAGTCTTTGTGTTATATGCTTTGGCATGACGTGATGTTCTGTATAACCTTTTGTTTGTGAGATGGAAATGTTCCAATAGTTATAACCTTGAACATACCTAGCATCAGTCTGCCTACAGGCAAAAATGACCTGGCCATGGTTTAGCACTCGTAACCCGCTGACCCGAAGCAGTCCTGCTGATAGGCAGCCACTCCCCGTCGGGTAATGTTGCGCAAACATACCGGACAATCACGTCTGGCCTCCGACTCGCATCATCACACCTACGCTACGAATACATCACCGACCGCAATTCCTGGTGATCAAACCGAAATGGTCCCAGCCTGTATATTCCCATGTGAATTCATTCAGGCATAAAAAGCACATGACGTTGCCTGAACCCCCGGGGTGTGTTGAAATTTTTTTTTGTCAACTCACTAAGATCATGGTAGATTTTGAACTTAAATCGAACGATCGAAACGGACTGGCCAGGTCGCCTGTTCTCATGGTGAAATAACCACACCAGTCACCGTGGTAACAGGTCCAACATCTAAACATTACACAAATAGGCCTACGCTATGGTTTTCTGGCCGGTCAAAATTTCCTTTCACCGTCTTAATTATAAAAGGCCTAATCCTATGTGGAACCGGTCATAGAAATCTCTTTGTCGGAAGTACAGTGGGTCTCGCAATTTTTAAAAACAAGTGTGGTCGCGACTGTAATTCCGGTGTAATGGATTACTGAAGCAATCAACCTTAGAAGGCATTGACCGGCAAAGGGCTCAAGTGAACGGCCCATGTGCCGGCGAACGGCCCGCTAGGGACTCCCGTTGAGTTGTCAACAGGTTTATGTGCGTCGGATTAGAGGTCTACATGCGTTGCGAGTTGTGACGACTTTCCTCCATTCGCCCCCTTTACATTGTTTTTCAGTGATGTTTTCCCACGTTATAAAGGTAACTTTCGACTCACAGGAGTCTCATGTGTGAGAACGATACTAACTGTACATTATATCAATGTGACTTGTCAGTGTTGGTATTCCTCTGTATCTATCCTCATTCGCTGCTACAATTCTAAAATGGTCTTTTGGACGGTGATTTCTTTCAGCCAAACTTGTGAATATAAACTTTTAAAAGGGCACTATTGCGGCTTGTTTAAATTAGATTGTGTGGTCAGTGTCAGAGGACGTGCTCAAGGAGAAGAAATTCATTGCAAAATATCCACGACAGGAAAAAGACAGTCGTGGTTCGGCCTACTACGGCCGATACACCCCCTCCTCTGTCAACTTTCCAAGGTGTGCTCGGAATTAGTTTCAGATTTCCTATGTTTGGACATCGGCAGCACTTGGTGCCCCTCGTTAGCCCGTCAATTGACGGCCTCACTCCGCGGTCCGGCTTGTTTAGGAGCTGCACCCCCTAAACCAAACCCTCATCAACCCTTGTTGATACAAACTCCGTGTCCCCACGCGCAGTGTAGTGTACCGTAATCACTTGTTGGTGACTGCGTTGGGCCCCGACGACTGATCCATGTGCTTAAAATAAAACGGAAAGACGTGAAGGAGCACAGCCTATTTAGCAAGTTCTGTGTCTCCTGAAACGTTTTATCCACACATTGTGTGTCATGATTTGTGTATGATTATAGCCGTGGGTATTACACTTGTTTCGGTGGACACTCAAGTTTCGAAAATGCGTGATGGACACCACTCCAGAAAAGGCCCCTAAATACTGACCAAGTGAGCAAGATTGGAAGTAGCTGAGATGGTGAGCACGCTTTGAGCATGACGCGCAGCGCGGTCTTAGGTTTGACGCGCCGTGCATTTCGCTCCCGTTGGATGAACACTCAAGTTGCGCGTTAACTTCTGGTTCATGGTTCCATGTAAATCTATGTGCAGTGAGCTCGGTTTAAACGAAAGTGGCGTCACACTTGAACCGGATACTGTTTGAAAGGATGCGCATGCGCAGGTCATACGTGCACGTAGGACCTGCGCAAAGTGGAAGCCGTATCCGAATCGCTTTGCTGCTTGATATTGCCGATAATTATGTGGGACGTGGCTGCAGCCAAAACCATAGAATTGTGTGTATTTTCATTCCGGTTTCTTAATTCATTCAATCGATTAACTCTGCACCCGAGAGTCCAGGCTGTGGTCGTATGACACACATGTGTGCGGAAAGTGGATGCCAACGATGGACAGCAGCCAGTGACTTCCATACGCGGTCATTCCATACGCATATGTAGGTGCTGAAATTGCAGAGCCAATTGAGGTTTCCGGAATGACACCACACATTTGCTGATAAATATACAAATTTACATGAGTATAAAACCCAGGAAGGTTCCAAAGTGTCCAAAATAAGGAACAAAAATTCAGTTGAGCTAGATACGAAAGCCAATTTAGAAGGACTGTATTGGGAACACATTGCATGGACCCCTTCAGTAACTAAAGAGTGTCTTTTGGCTAAAATGGTTTACTATGCACCACTCCTAAATGCGATTAAGGTCCAAAATGGAGACGAAACATGTATTCAAGTGAACGCATGCGTCAATCAATCAACATTCACGTTTAAGGTGGGTTGCTGGTAGCTGATTGGACATGGCGGTAGTCTATAAGACTAACCCGACAACGTGAATTGGACGCCATTACTCCACAATGTGGTGCGCGTGCTTTACAGGCCTCTCTGACCAGTGGGTGTCCTGATAAATGCACGCGCGCGTTAAGTTGAAGCACGCGCACGAGAGTGTGACACCACCGCGATTATGGCGTCTCATCGGATTATTGCACCCTTTTCGTCAACTTCTTTCGGAAGAGACACTCAGTTCCCTGTGGTCACAAAGTCGTGCGATGTGCCTCATTGGAGTCTGCTGATCGATTTTGCAATCATGGTTGCTGAAAATTTGATCTTTTTTTGTCAGTTGTGTCACACAGTGCTGTGTGATGCAGTAAAGACAGGAGAACTCAGTGGCTGTTCAAATGTCAAATGAAAATGGTCTCTTAAGTGTGTGCCGTCTGACAGTGGACAATAGACCTGAAACATAATGACGTAACGCATTGTTTACCGTGGTGTATTGTGGGTGAAAGGTGGGGACGACATAACACACACTATTGCTAGAACACCGTGCATACGGAAACTTTTCAAAAAGATCCTGAGATTGAGAAGGCCTGATTTTATTTTCCAAATGGTTCGTGTTAACTGTTGTGTTCCGTTGTGTGTATCAAGTACACGGCGAACGCCAGAGCTGCATTTCTTCAAGCTTCCACACGATACTGCAAGTTCGCTCCGTCTGAAGTCGCGCAAAGGCCCGCATGACCAACAATCGTGTCCGCCATCTTTGATTTCTATCCCCGTTTTCCACCCACAATGCACTGCGGTAAACATTGCGCTACGTCATTATGCTTTGGGTCTCTTAAAGGTAATGTTTTGCAGCAATTTCCAATCATCAACGTTTCACTCTCAAAGGTGAGGTTTTGCACCCTGAACACCTTTTGCTACATAATAAACGTTCTTAGTCTTTGTAGCATTCTCGTGAAATCGTTGCGTTGCAAATTATTCTCGGGTACTTTCGAGTGCATGTTCTTTGGGAGTCAGGAAACCGCTCAAGAACGATCTGCTTGTTATCGTAATCCATACGACACCCGGTGATTTTCCATAGTCTTCCTAGTTATCACACTACAACCAAGACCAAAATGTTGTCTATACATACCGCCATTTTGTTTCATATGCCTGGGTGTGGTGAGGGGTAGGGGGGTCTTGCTTCCCTGAAAATGGAAAAGGGGGGGACGACAAGAAAAAGCGAAGGAACTGAGGGGGGTGACATTGGCCAAGTTACTTGCAAATACATCGGCAGTGATCCGTTCCACACTTAACCGTTTGTCAGTTTCCTGCGGATGAGTTTGCCCCTCCTCCTAGGAAAAATCATGGCAATGACGTCCATGGTCACATGGTAAGTAAATTGTGAGGGTTAACAATGACAGGGAACGCTGCTTAACGGTAATGAGTTGTTCTACGTTCTCTGTCGGGCACCATAAAACAGTCGTCATGATGTTTATTACGGGGGGGACACTCAACTCTTCCAACCGCCCAATCCTAACCGCCAACAAATCCCATGACATGAGACCTGCAGCGTGTTTTTCGTGCCCCCTTCCCCACTCGCCTCTGGCAGAGATCTTCGGTGAAGATTTTGGACCCGTTCCTCCGGACAGCAATTAATCTAAATTGGTCTGGGGCTGTCCGGCAGTCCCGCTATGACCTAAATTTAGACGACCCCCTCGCACTAAGCGATCGCGAAAAGCGAATATCCAGCCTCTGTTTTCCGTAACCGGTTTACCGATTAACAGATCCCTACATCATGGGCGTATAAATCCCCGGAAGCTATGGGGGTATATGTCGCCCACGTTTTGGTTGGGGATGGGATAATGAGTCATCCTCCCACACATTTTTTTGTAGTGAGCAAAACATCAAAGCGGATTGTGAAGAATTTTTCAGATTTCCAACGACTAAATGTATTCAATATCACTTGAAAAGGGGAAAAACAAGTTAAATAGCCACAAATATGCCATTCTGAATACATATTACAGATATACATCAATATCATTAACATCATCTTCTGTAGAGTAATATGGTGTCAATTTTCATGGCTGGGCAAGTCATCCTCCTACCTTTACCTGCCCCCACCCCACCCCCAATTTCCGGCAGATATTTACGCCACTGACGTACACTGACAGACCACACAATGGAATCTCCCATCTCGTGTCGAAAGTTTTAGATTGTGGGAATCATATTGCAATCTCCATAAGGAAGAGGATGTGAGTGTCCAGTATACAGACGCCTTAGAAGTTTGAATTTTTGTAACATGGCTTATGATTTTACACAAAAGCGAAATAGAACAAAAACAAGCAATTTATTCAAATGAGATTTTACCTGTTTCAATCCTGTGTGCCAAACTAATTTAGTAAAAGTATCGAACATGTTAAGAACATTTTCATAAGATTCTCGTCCTCCTTGTACAAACAACTCCTCGGTAAAACCAAACAAAATCAACGAGAATCAGCCGATTATTGTCTGCATTATGGTTTCATGCTTAACCCAAACCATACGTTTATGAAGCGTTTTCTTAAAAGATACCTCATTTGGATTATCTTCAATGACGGTCTCTTTTTGAGACAACCTCTTTCCCCAACTGAAAAATAAAAACTCGACGTGCACCTGGTTGCTGTTGTTTGCACACTCATTATCACAATTGAAATCATCATTACTGAGGAATTGGTAGATCGGGTTGGACACCATTTTAGATTATACGTTCTACTTTCTTTTACGCGAGTTCCTTTCTTTAGTTGTTGTTACCTAATCTTGAAGACGAATGATCAGCGGACATGATTTTTTGCACTAACTTCACATCTGTGTAGGTTTAGTGCAACTTCTGACGTCATGTAAAAAAGACTGGCTGAATGGCTTACCATTCATTGGACTGCGTGGAAGAGAGCGGCGCCTTCAATGTACCCGCATCGAGCGTTGTTCATGAGCTGAGGTCGTCTGGATTCCGCCCCTCATTTCAGTGTGAAACATCTTGATCAACAGGGTTTGTTTCCCGTCAACTCTCCTCTTATTATCCTTCTGCAAAAGTTAATTCCTTCCTCGAAGCGAGTTAGCCGACTCTCTCCCCCTTGAGGTCCAAAAACACCACCGCGGGGGGATCACGCCTCCCCGCCAGTCAAGACGCGGCCCGATGATGGACGGACGCTTGGGGGCGCCCCGCCCAAGGGGGTCAAAGGGCCCGTGATTACCCGGAAAGAAAATCCATCATTTCCGCTGTTAACATTCCTAGGAATGATTTTGACCATCTTGCGTTTGATTGGGAAGGGAATAAATTAAAGAGATTTTTGAAAGGGGAATTCGCGATTCACTTAATGGGTTGGAGATAGCGAACGGTATCTGAGAGTTGTTTACAAGAACTCTGATATCTGTTTATCTACAAACAATTTCCAATATAGTTGGATGAAAAACTTTACGTCATGTGTTTTGGGAATTCCTCAGTTTCTATATATATAAAACGGCAGTATTTGTACACGAACATTCAGTTTTTATGCTCCTTTCTCAAATTGAATATTGAGATCACATCAACAAGTATGACAACATACCGTGGTCCAAATTCTGATTTTTTTTCCGGAAGTGGTCCAAAAAGGACATCATTGTAAAAAGAAAAGAACCAATGGAGCGACTGAGCCGTTCCTGAATTTCGTAATTATTTAGTTTGGTTGTTTCCTTCCTTCGTGTTTCCAAAAAAAATTCCCAGTCAGAGCTTAGTTCACCTGTTGACGACTGACATGAGAGGGGACTTAGGCCTGCGAATCAGTGAATCACCCGGACCAGCTGCTGTGGCGTTCCGCAGGCTTGTTTGTTGGGTTTTGGTATTAGCACATGTACAGCCGCTCCTTCGCTGACGGCAGGAACATTTTTCGCGCCCGTCAACAACTGTTTTATGTTTCAAGACGGCATCCGGGAAGACTGAAATTGCAGGTATATTGTCCAAAAGAAAAAAGAAAAGAAAGTAGATGCACGAGAAATAATTATGGTGCATAGGTAGTCAGGGTCAATTATGCAACTCGTGGTGTGTTTGTCTGAATAACGTTCATTTTCTAAAAATCGTAATCCACCTTTTCTGAGGGCGTGACGTCTTTCCTGATATCCTTCGCCTCCTTTTCCCTGTTGACCCGATTTCGTTGTCCTTCCTATCGTCACCTTTACGTGTTACATCAGAGTTGAGTTCAGTCACACTTTGGTCAAGTATTGCTGTTACGAGAAATGATGAAAACAGAAGTCCTCATACATGGCAATGACCCTGTCTGGATAAACTCTGAACCGCTGATCGTAATGATTCCAACGTGTCATAGTTTTGTGGACCCATTTTCCCTAGAATTCATTGTAAAGCTTCGCTAGCTCACCCACGAACAAGTCTACTTCTAAAGGCCCTCCCTTACCAAAGGCTGGCGGTAAGAGTTTTTCAGTAGTTGACGTTTTCAAAAAAAAAAGAACGATATCTGTTTACATGTTTTACACACTTAAAAAATATGTAAGATACTTTCGCTTGAAATTATTAGACGATATCGCAAAAGCTAAAAAGGTCAAGTGTTAACGCCCTTGCAGTTTTTAGTGACTAAGAAACGGATCTAGGGGAAAGTGATTATACCAACGCTTCAAATCATTTCAGTTTTCATTATGTCGATGAAGAGGAAAACTTGTTTGGTCGTTGAGGGCTGCAATTAACCTGCGTGAATTTCTTGGCCAGTTCCCAAAAGAAGTTCGGACGCCTTCCGACTCAACAGCTACGTGAAATGTTTAATGTACGTCTGCCAAGCATGGTCCCAACATTACTAAATTATTGAGTTATAGATACGATTACTTACTGTTTCGAACTGTTAGGGACTGAAAATTCAAACAGAAAGAACTAGTTCGAAAAATCGCTTCTTTCAATTTTCTTGAAATTTTGGAGGGCATTTCGGGGATCTTGTCAAAATGGAAAGTGTCAGGAAATGACTTTTGAACTGAGGAGTGAGAACGACTCATAACCACCTTCACTTAACTAGTAGAGTTATACAGCCCCTTAATCTTGTTTATAACGTGCAGAGATGACCCAGTCTTTGACAAGTCATCTGAATTGTCCCCTTGCTATTTTTATTTGGTTACTGAAGCAAAATGGTTTCTTTAATAGGTAACATTGAGATGCCGCCATTTCCAAACCCCGCAAGAAAAAGACAAAGTAAACGATTCGAATGCAGATAGAATCGAAACTCATCTGTCGTATAACATCTGCCGCATAACTATAATAAGATATTAAGAACAAGTTTAACAACATGTTTTAGAACGAACGATTTCTTTTTGTTTTTTCCTCTTTCGCCACGCTGGCAGCCCTTTTTCTTGAGCTCTGTGGTCCGTTTTGGGCAAACCATCTCGATACCATCCCCGTTTGATTCGGTGTTGCTCAAGCCGAGCGCCGTGCCGAAATGCTCGTTACATTTATGTTCGATTTGCATATACAATCGGCGGAACTTCCCTGTGTCAACAGTGGCTGTCATGCTATCGAAGCGCTTCAAAGTCAATTTCTGGTGTGGCGTTCGGAAGTGTTTTTTGTCGGGGAAAATTGACCCTGCTGCCCCGCGCTCTTGACTTGGAGCACCGCTTTTTGATGCGAATGAATGCCATTAATAAAATGCCATAAAGGCAATTAATATGGCCAACCACCCCAATGAAAGAAAAATGCTACAAGTGCTTGTCGTCGCCCGCTTTGTTGGGGATAGTAAGACAGATCGTCTGTGAAAACTGACTTGAAGCTGGGGACAATAGCTCCTATTCCGCCGTTCACTTATCCAAACCAAAGATCTGTCGCTGTGGACTCCTTCCTCCGGGGTTGGAAGGGGCTAAGAGCGAGCAGAATTGCAAGACGCCATGTCCTAAAGCTAATCACTCTCCCCCGCATTAACTGAGAAAATTAATAATTAAAGTCGATTTGACGGTGGACGCAAAGTGTTGGAAAAACACTGGCTGACACCGGGGCCCTGTTGAAGCATTGTTCTACACGATGACCCCTCCAGAACGTAAGAAATGAATGTGGCGAGGCAAGAGAACAGCAAGACCGAAGGGAAGGGGGGAGACAGACGGGGGACAGAACAAACAGAGGATGAGAATTGCGTGGTGACGAGGCGATGTATCGAGCGCGCTGAGTCACACGCAGGAGGAGCCCGCGAGCATTACACGATTTAGAAACAGTTGCTATGTGTTAGCCACAGGGCATCAGGCAGGCAGTTGTGCGGGGGAAGACTGGGTCGGAGGGCTGTTTACCGATCGCCAGCTGGCTGGGAACAAGACGAGAGGCAGAGAGGGCGAAAAACTAAGGGGGGATTATGTGGGGCTGGTTCGGTTTGGTTAGGCAGGTTGGCCGGAGAGTAGTAGGGAAACAAACTTTTTTAACTGTCTCGGGCTCCTGAAAGGGCTAGGGCCGTTTGTGCCTCAAGTATTGATATAGGGGAGGTCATCGGTGGGGTGGGGGTGAGCGGGGGATAGTTTGGACCTGTGTGGCCCCCGGGGTGTCTTGCACGGGGGGTAGGGGCGCCGGTGTGAATGGTACCGGGAGCGTCGCTCGATCGGGCCGGCTCCATCGTTCCCCACTCTGCCGGCCCGGGCACGGCAAGGCGGCACCTCGAAGAGGTTCACGCGAGGTAAACGAGCGCGCGTTCGGCAACAGCGACCGCCTTGTTACCCTCGGTCAGTCACCCCCTTGCCATTGTGGACTGGATTCGCCGCTAGCCAGACCTGTCCGTACACGAACAGGCCTTTGAATACAGCGGTGTTGTCACTGGCGACAAGACGACTCGAAGAAAAGAAAGACAGAAACATAAAGAAGAAAAAACCCAAACCACCTCGCCTCAGCTCAGCATACGGAAGAAAGTAGCAAAGTCACCCGAGAGTGTATGCTTTCAGATCGCCTGAAGCTCCATCAATTGTGATATTTGTGCTGTCCTTTTCCAAAACAACCCCCTATTTATGGAAAAATCCTGGTACTATCTCACGGTCACAGCTTGTTGACAGAGAAAAGTAAACACACGCCAAGTTGGAGAATACACAACCTTTTAATATGAAAAAATACCGTTTCTCAGTGAATACTGAAAGTGTTCAACGCATAGGAAGGTTTCCATTTTGTATGAGAATTGTCCCCCGATCTATATAGCATTCTCTGTTAAATTTACCATTTTAGTCCAATATTAAAGCAAACTGCAACCCAACACAATAAGTGATCTTTAATTGTTGTAATTTCCGTTGTTTGCAGAATCTGTAGGTTCACGTAAAACAAGAACGTGTTCGTACAACGATCGTGTCGAGGAGACAAACCGGGGCTGTTGTTCATTTCTTCAAAAAAAAAAATCGGTATGGCCGACGGGTCTTCATGTAATATTAATCCGTGGTAAACAGGACAGGTTGGAAAAACAACTTCTTAGCTTCAGTGCTCACTCATCTGCCGTGGCAGACACTTTTGAAGTTCTCAGCCCGTCCTTGACGTGCATTAAGTGGCACGTTTCTGACCATAGCACCGTGAAAGCCGACAACACCAATATCTATACGATGTCTTCTTAATAATGCCAATATCACCCCCCCCCAGAATGTTACAGTAACTATATCAAAACGAAAGCATGAAGCAACAGTTAAATACTGACAAAAATTCTTTGAAATGCCACACAAGTCGTTTTACATCAGTCCATAATGTCATCGACGGTTCTGATTTCAGACACCTAAATTAAGCCGAACGACTGGCGTTCGAACCCTTTATCACAGATCCACGGTCCTGTGTACGGAAATCCGTATCCAGGTTTTCCTATACTGCCCCCTCTCTCTATCGGTCTCAGAGCTTTAGAGTTAACTCTTGCCTCAAAAGACCAGGAACCAAATGAAATCGTCAGTTTCGTCGACTTGAATCGCCTACATGTTCACATCTTACTCGGGCCCAAACGGAGGGGGCCTCCTTGAATGCACGAAGTGTAAAGAAGTTTGGCAGTGGGCCCAGTTTGTTGGAACCAAGGCCCGCCGTGCCTACGGCTTGCCCGACGCCCGAAGGACGGACGGACTTAGCCCGGCAGAAGGCTGTCTGGAAGGTGAGTAAAATCGATTGAAAACAAGAAATACCTGGAAAATAAGTTACCACGTCTGCCTTCTGAACAAGACCAACAAGACAGAAAGGAACAAAACGGGCCGGCCTTTGAAAGTCAATCTTGCGTGATGCCTTTAGGAAGGAATGCAACTGTGTCGAAATACGCGCGCGCGAAGTGAGTTCAACTCTGGTCATCGGTCCAGCAATCTATTCCGTCGAAATGTATAGAAATTGTGACGGATTTTATTTTCTAAGTTACTTAATAAACATACCGTTAATTAAGTAAACCATTGAATCCACCATATTTAGAGGTTACCGGTAACGAACGAGTATTGTTCTATTTTCTAGATGAGAGGTTTTGTCAGTTCTAATAATAGAAGAAAAAAAGTTTAAGAAATGGCAAATAGAGAGGAATATGGGACATTACATGTATATTTTAAAAGAGCTTGTTAACAGGGAATCTAAGCATCATAATTCAACTGATTCGTTGGGTTTAGAAAAAATCCCCCAAATTCTTTAAAATATTTTAAAGTGATTTATCAGATTTGTGGTCCAATACTCCTCATTTCTACTGTATTAACCAGAAGAAAAAATTATTCCGAGCTGCTGGCTTTACCAAATAGCAGAGTTGATTAAATCTAAATCAAAAAATCAAATCCAGCTTAATGACACCTTTGCAGACTGATTGCAACTCACATGCGCGATACCGCTAGTGCTATGCTTTCCTAAACCATGCTTCGTTCGTCTGAGCATTTAATCGGGATGAATTTCTTGCTTTTTCCCCCTTTTTTTCTTTTAATTTTCTCTAGCTCCCGCTCTTAGCTTGAGAGCAGTCGTCTTCGGGAGGCATTTAATTAGCAGCGATCGTCGGCGGTGATCTTACTCGGCAGAGGCCTGGTCATTGAACCCACTGCCCCCTGACTAGCCGCTTGAACAGCTCGGGCCGAGCCTGCCCGCGCTGCTCACACTGCGCACTGATCGATACCGGCCTTAATGCCCCACGAGGTGCCCCGTTGGAATTGCACGACCCCCCCTCCCTGCACTGGTCAAGCGCTGTTGCGAAAACAAGGAAGACAGGGGCCTAATTAATTAACATGCACAGGACGCGCATGAGGGGCGGATCGATTTGAACAAGAAGGAGAAAACCAACGTAGGGATTTCTTCTCCAGATAATGAAGGTGTGCTCGTGTGTAGGTGGTCACCTTACAACACAACGACGAACATTTTGGTCCATTTTGGCCCCCCCCGTCAGTTTATAAGAAAAACAAGAGCAAGACTGATACCCTTCTCAAGTTTATTTACACTGAAGAAATCGAAAAGACTGACTTCTAAAGCTCGTCGCAAATACAGAGACAGGCTCATCAGGAAAGAACACTGATAGACACTAATAGTCACAAAGTTACTTCCGAACGAGGGAATAAAACCGAATCGGCAGGCTCACGAAAAGTTTCATTTGATCTCGCATGCCAACTACGTATGTTAACAAAATATCGATAGAAACCATCGACCAATATTCAGAAGCCGACTCATTCGTTGGTGTCAAACCTGCGTTTATGTGAATAAATTTAAGCCTTTATATATTTGTTAATGATGTATTTTATGGCACACGCGATAGAATTCTTCGGAAAAGAAACAAAATCCAGTGGCAGCTGACCTATTCACCGCTGCTTGACATTTGTTGCAATTCACGCAATAATTGAAATGTCCAAGGACAAGATATATGGATCATTTGCAAAAATGGTGGTAAAGGAATGCAAGAATGCCCTTTAGGGATCAGCTCGAATATTAGCTTTGTTATTCCCCAAATTGTGGACAAACAAAGAGCGAGAGCTGCCGAACGACAATAGTAACTTTGACCGACAAACAGATAGGTATAAGGGCGAGAGCACGAGCCCTAAATCAGCTGTAGACTTATTGCAGGGGTAACGACATAATTAAAAAAACTAATTTTTTTACTTTAAGATCAAGATGATCTTCGTGATATGAGGAAGTGTTTTGGTACTGTCGTGTTTTGTGTTGTTTGTTTTTGTCTTTGTTTTAAGAAAAATATCCAACTTTGGTTGTTGCTCATTATAAATGAGTTACTGTTGGCCATCAAAGGCGCGATGGAACGAAAAAAAGGGCAATCATTTTAAAGAATTTCGTACTTGCTTCGCATTGGGATGAAATCCAGATTGCGCGTTTTAGATTTTTGACAAAGATATTTTGTGAGAGTTGAAGAGCGATTAGACCAACAGACAACAGAGCACTGTTCTAGAAAGCTGAAACTGTGCCCCTGCAAGAGAAATGAAATCTTGTAAGATTTCCTCATTCAGCATGGAGATTCGACACCCAGTTTCGGACGTCATTTCATTTGAGCCTTTCAATTCAACAACATTAGCAACAATAAACAAGAACAAGAAGAAGAACAGGAAGAGGTCTAACAACAACAACAACAACAACAACAACAAAACAACAACCAACAACAACAATACCAGCAACAACAACAACAACACCAGCAACAACAACAACAACAACAACAACAAAACAACAACAACAAAACAACAACAACAATACCAGCAATAACAACTAGAACAACAAGAACAATGGCAGCATTGACGACAAACAGATCAGCAAAGCCCGGCTCTGTGTTTTGAACAACAATATCACTTTTGCTGATGTTTTGGAAGTTTTATGGTTGAAGCAGCATTCTGTGTCAAATGCAAATTCCAATTATCGCAAACGTCAGGGAAGTTTGAGGCCAACAGTTTTCTTCTCTTGCTGTTGTTTCACTTTGCCAGGATTGTGATTATTTAGGCATGTAAATTGATTTGGATGTTGCTCAGTTATTCCCAATCTTGCTTGAAGTTTCCCGTGGCGTGATTACTACGAGAATGAAATTGGATCTTCATAGTAAGCAATGGTCGATGTGATCCATCAGTCCATCCCAGATAGCCTATCGGTTGTTCGGGGACATCCCTTGCCCCAGCGTCTACACCTCGCCTGCAAATGATATTGTTTTCTTTATCGCGGACCCTCCCCCGATTCGCACCTCTATTGCCGACGAGGGGGGGGGGACAGAGAGAACGAGTACACGGGATCTTGCGTAGCGGCGGGCCGGGGACGCACCGGTGGGATCACAGGCTACAGCTCCCTGCAAATTACGCCTCGGTTCAGGTTGCCGTCGCGCGGGGATTCGCTTCGCTCGCAGCAGCCCGTTTTCTGACCGGACACCCGATACGGCCAACCATCTCATTTCCCCGTCCACGGAACCAGATTTTCTTCGTCGAGATGGAATTACAGCGGCGGATGTGAACTGCACTGAATCAATGTTTTCTCTGGCGCCCCCCATGGGGCGAAAGACAAATGCTGGGGGATTTAAGAGCCGTCGATAATGCGACTATGATGCGGTTTTAATATGTAACCGAATGCTAATCCTATTTGTAATTAAGTCCAACAGAAATGCGAGTTGATCGACTCCCCGCTTGGACATATAACCGTTCGAAAAAAAAAATCAGATGAAAACTGCTTGCAGGAAACTCTAAAAGTTACAACATTCATTAATTTGGAAATCGCAATATGTTTATACGCCATGGACTCATCTCAAAATCTTTTGGGGTGTCAAAATGTCAACAACTACAATGCACTTAAATCAGCACCAGAGAACGAATTGCGTCTGAATTTTACTTCCCAAATCCATAGATAATAACGGCGTGTACATGTATATCACCGAGTTATTCTGCTCACTAGTACCTAATACGACGCAAGCTGAAGAATGGACCGTTTCATATTTTACAGATCTACAACAACCAAATCGAAGCTGCTTATGTTACATTGTTTGGATGGAAAATAAGACCATGATGTTATATCAGAAGTACTGTAGATCACATCTCATAAACATTTATTGTCTTAAGGTAACAAGACAAATGAAGTTACCAGACAAGTTACGGTAACATTGAAGATGGCCAGTCTAGAAACAGTTAATTGAGCCAACTGATTGAGATTGAACTTGCTTTCACAACCTCTCATTCACGGAAACTGGTTTTTCATGGATGCAGAAAAAAAAGTTCTTGGGTATGATAGTGATGCACTGTCCTTTTCGTTTGAAATGTCGAAACATTACAATGATGTTTTCTGTCAACTTGATCCCGACATGACAGTTAAAATTGTCACATTAAGTACCATATACGTTTTTAAAACAATTGTATTGTAGTATTTTATTTTTTTTTATATATTTTGTGCATTCAGATTCCGGTGCATGTGGTAAAAGTTTGATTTGAAAAGCGGTGGTTTAAAAAGAGGCAGTTTTTATGCAGTTGAATCATTAACCTGTAATTGTTTGTTCATTTTTCAAACCGTTATATCTTCTGTATAAAGTTTCACCATTTCCAAGGAAAGTGCATTTTTATTAATTTTTTCCAATTTTCTTTTTTCATGGCTGATCTCATCGTCAGTCCAGCCACATCAACCAGCAGAAAAAGGAAAGTCACACATTTTTAGAAGGCATTGAATGTTCTGCTTATCTGTTTACTCTTTATTCTTTCCAAAGCATGACAGGACCCATTTTGAAAAGAAAATTCTTCTATTCACTTCGCTAACATCAACTTTTAAGCCAAGTCGCTCTGTGGGAAGGGAGGCAAAGTGCCTCTCCTATGTGCATCCGTGTCCACGCGGCAGACGACCCGTGTAACCCTCTCCCCGTCCACGCTGAAAGCGCCGAATTAAAGAGCTAATTTCCAGGCAGTTTTGGGTTTCATAACTTGATATCGGGTGGCCATGGGATGATTTCAATGCCCAGAACAGTCAAATCAGTGTGCACATTTCGACTGCACGCTGTTGCCGGGCGCTAATTGGCCAACGCTTACATCCTTACTTGATGCGCACACTTGTCGAAGCTTGGTGACTGG
The DNA here is from genome assembly GCF_001949145.1 of Acanthaster planci. The sequence goes on from NW_019091360.1 coordinate 1,939,425, forward strand.
CTCTTCGAAAAATTATTCACAAAAAGAAATCTTTTAAAATATACATAAAATATATTTTTGTTAATAACGACGCTTAGAGTTTAAACACATTTCTAAACACATTTTTGTACCCACTTTTTGACATGTTTAGTGTCATGCGTTTAGGAATGTGTTGAAATACTAAACAGATTTCAAAAAGCTAAACATGCATGTACCACGGAAAAGCATTTAGCGTTTAAATACATTCCTAAACACATTTTATATATGTGACAGACTTTGTGTGAAGTTTTTGTCGGTTAATATAGAAGGTTGAAAAACAAAGATTGAAGTAACTTCTCCCTTCCAACATTACTAACCACGCCGGTCCTTGTTTGGCTTTATAAGGCCTGTCTTCGTCAAAACCAATTTAACGCAATCTTGCTACCGAAAGGCAAACACGTTTAAAACCTCACTACGTCATACCAAAGTCCTAAACATCAGGGCGTAACTGCTTAACGCTACCTATCGAATCCCTTAAATGTGTTTAGGGTCTGAGCTTGGTGAAAACTGGAAGCAAGGAAGCTTGTGGGAGAGTGTTTAATTTGAAGAAATCAGTTTCGCAGTTCGGCTCCATGCCTGTTGTAAGCCTTGTAGGGAGCACTCAGTTAACATCTTATCTTGTACCTCACCCAGTAGCGCTGATGATTTCATCCGAGGCCAGTCTTGAGGCTAATTTATTTACCTCGCTCTTCATCAGCCTCCGGAACCCCCCCCCCAAAAAAAATGGAAGCGAAAGAGAAAGTGCGGACAAATATCACTGCACCAAAAAATGAAAAAAAAAATCGTTTTCTTCTTTCTCCCCTGTCTTCAAAGCCCGACAGTTGAAGCCGGGATTGAATTCATTTTGCATACTCCATTGGGCGCCATTTCTCCGCTGAATTTGCTTCTGAGGCGGTCACGGGGGCGAAGATGAATGCTCCATCCCAGCCATCAGTTCGATTAGATTGTCCTTGCATCATATCAGCTTGGGCCGCTGCGACCCTGGGGACGACGGGAACCCCCCCCCCGCGCATGCGTTGGCCTCGAGGCGCGCAATGAGGGGATAATTCTTTCAATTGGTGTCCGTTCAGGAGCGCGTGAGGCTTCTTGAAGCTACAAACGCTGTTAATAAAAATGAGAGAGAAAAACGCATCTGTCTATACAGTGTTTCGGTTTCAACAGGTTTATATTAGTGAATAAAAACACAGGAAAAATTCAATTTATAGATATTGCGTGCATGTGAAATAAAGTTTTAATTCTTCATTTTTCAAATATTAAAAGGAATAATGCTTTTGAAATAAGCTGTATAAAAAGACTAGATATCTCGCGGTCGGACCGGGTGTAACTAAAGTCGTTTGGACTGAAATTTTAGATGGTAATCCACTGAACAAACCTTTTTTCCCCAGCATCCTTGTTGTGTTTAAAATTGTATAAATGAGTTTTCCTTCTGCTACCTGCAGTAAACATGAACTTGCCAAGTATTCACTCCCCTCAGATTCGAAGATAAGCGGGCAACCGCTCTGAATGGACGATATTAAAGCCCGCCCTCTGGGGACTGGTAGCCATGATCACGTGACAGTGTCCTTGAATTCTCAGTGATTGTTACATACCAGAGTTCGATTTTGAACTTTGGACAGTTGAGGAATGAGTGGTTACTTGCTCATTTCTTCACCCATGTCAGTGTCTCAAGTTTGACTAGGGTTGAACTCGTTTTCCCGTGTCTGAACAACAAACAAGCACACACATAAACGCACTCCCCCCAAAACAAAACAAAACAAAACAAAAAAACCAACAACCAAAGACCAACAACTATCGATTGCATTCAAAGTAATGATCGATTTCCGCCTGCCACACGGAATCGACCCAGTCACCCACTTGGGCTCCCACTAAGCTGGGGGGTTCACCAGACTGGGTCACGGCTATAGGCCCCGCCACCAACCCCCCCCCCAGCTCGGGTCAACGCCCGGCCGGTTCGCCTGGGCCCTGTTACGCGAACTTTCATCATCCCGGTGTCATCGTGTTAAATTAAACCTCCGTCAATGCCTCGCAGATGTCGTGTCTCCTTTGAATCATTTTGACATGAAAAAAAAAAAGAAAGGAAGAAATGTGAGCACGGTCAACTGGCCCCAGCTTCTCACATTTTATCGAAGTTTCTCAAGGCACGTTACACCGGGGAGACCCGCAACTCCACACGGTTGTGATTCATCATTACTGGGACTTTTTATCTTTTGTGTAGCCATTTTTTTAAGGGTGAGGTTTTTTTTCTGGGGGGCTGCTTAGTCCTGGTGGTACGAGGGGAGGGCCAGACGACAAGCGGGACTTCGAATCTGGGGGGCGAAAGGGGGGACGCTGGCCCTCCCTTGGGTCGGGGTCAGGCTGACTGGGTCATTCCTCCATCCTACGCCAGCTAGCGGTCGTCAACCCACGCTCAACTCTCTTTTTCCTCATTCCACTTTCCCCCCTTCTCCTCAGGACTTCCATAGAAGCAATAAATCAAAACGAATACCTTTCCGTTTCCCCTGGCCATGGGCAACTTTACGGGCTTACACGGGTGTATACGACCCGTTTGGGGACGACCTTCAATAACATTGGACAAAAACCATGCGTCAACTGGGAACGAAACTGTAAATTTGGGGGTTATATTTCTTCGTGGGTTGAGTTCAAAATCCTCCAGATTGAAAAAAAAAGATGATCAAGCTTGGGTCCCTGCTTCGATGTCGTTAGTACGGGGCATAACAATAGGTAAGCCTCACCTTGGGCAGAGTGCAAGCTAGAAATGCTTCTCCTTCAAAAGAAAACCACATTTTGATGGAATTTTAAATTATGGGCCTAATACCGTCTACTATAAAACACACATAATATATGGAAGTATTAGACGCCCAGCAATTACCTATTTGCGGTTTTGACCATGAAATACATGGCGGGGTCCGAAATAAACTTCCAAAGATAGCACCGGCCTCATCTGTCGTCAGCATTTTCTCGCGTGTAAGCAAGTGGCGAGGGCCCAGACCTTGTAAACTCTCAACACAAGTTTGGACCCGGCCTGTTTTCAATACCCCGATGACGCTTTTGCTTTTGTAACATGCGGCTCCTAAAATATCACTGGCCTTGTGAACCACAGCCCCCCTGCAAATCTGGACAGACTTGTGCAGTTCAGCCCACTTTGCATGGGTAACTGTCGCCAGAGAGTCTGATCGGTCTCATATCCCGAGAAAAACATCGGAGAGTTTGCATGGACAAAACAACCGAATTCGGGAGTGTCAATTTACATGCAACGGGTTAAGGATGTAACTTCGCACATCCAAGGTCAAAACCTAAGGCGTGGGTACAATTTAGGATATAGAAAGGAGACAGAAATGTGTACCGGAGAGATGGAAGCCCAAAACTGGAAAACAAACACGAGTCTCCCGTCGCTAAAGTTTTTCACTCAGAAAGCTACAGGCCGTTCAAATCCGTAAATGGCAGCTACATCAATTGGGCTAAGACAGCATACTCGATTATGATCGCCTTTCCAGCGTAAAATCGAAATTGAACGAATCCGTGGTCAACGCGCCCCTTTGTTACAACTTGAAGAACTCCTTAGTATTCCCCATTTACTTTTTCTTTACCTACTCTTCTTATTAACACTTGAATCAACTTGCCGAATGGTCCAGCGTGAACTCCTCAGAATGTTTGGACTCCGAAAGAACTCAGATGGGTATTTTTTTAGTCCCATATACCGTTCAGAGGATCACAGATTTGGGAGAAAGCGCTCCCCGTGTACTTGTGTTGTAACCTTTCTAACTCACGGTCGTATCACGAATGAACCCCGTTTGAACGAGCCTGAAACCCAACGGGTCAGCGGCGTTGTGGTCGATAGGGTCAACCGCCTTAGAATCTCTCGCCGAATTTCTTCACCTCCCAACCCTCCCCTCTACGATACAAGGTAGATCCTGCGGTCCGCGAATCTGCCCACGAATTCCGTGACCACAACACGGGTGTATGAATTTCCCTTTCCGCATTTAACTATTATCACTCCAGTCATCCTGAATGCTTACTTTACTTTCCACATAGTATGCGTCCAACTCAAGCTGCACGTGACCTCTGCCACTTCGTGCGACCAGTTACGGACCATAATTGACTGTCACTGTGTTATCCACAGTAACGGCCGAACCCCAACAAAGCCTGCGCCCATTGGTCTCTCTGACTGAATAATTATAACTCTCTCACGCCCACTCTCGTTGTCCATTGGTCATAAGTTTGTTTACGGTACAACAGGTGGGCGGAGTCACTGAATTGTAGCAAGTGTAATCAACAGTCGACGTAGAGCCTACTCCTGCACCATGCCAGTGCACAGGGACAATTCATCGTGGACGTATCACGCGAACACGCCATGTCGAAAATACCACTCCTTTTCTTCATGGTCATTCTTGTCTGCGAGGCTGCATTACTCAGCAGAACCGATCCTCGCTGCATTCCATCAGAGGTCACTTTAACAGTGCACAACATCTGATGTACATGTACATGACATGTACAAACTTGACATACACAATGTAAACAGCGGCGAGGTTTGTAACTGGGCACAACATTAGTAATGAATTCCACAGAGACTTATTTGAACCTGTTCCCGGAAGCGACCCCCTTGGATCGCCCATGTGACTGTGTTGGCGTCATTTTTATGCAACATGGTTTTATACAGCACTATCCCTGATTGTCGTGAACTAACTGTTAAACAGGCTTCAAACTCAGGCAAATATTCAACTTTATGTGTGCCCAGCGCGGTATTTCCGGGGGGGGGGTAGTGTTGCACTTTTGCCGTCAAATCTGCTGGATCTACACCACTTCTTCAGTTGTTTAAATGTCCCATCAAAGAAAACCAGTGAGATTTGTGGAGGGAAAAACAAACAAATCTGCCTGGTAATAAAATCAAATAAACAAGGCAAAGGCAAAACAATCCTCTTCAAATCCTAAATTCTGTGTCTGATCCATGGTGCACCAGACCTTGCACCACACGAAAAAAAAAACAAACAGAAAGTCTTTACCGATCTACAGCGTTTTTTGGAACAGACTGAGTATACACTTAGGCCTATGTCCTGCTGAATTCAGATCACGTTGGCATTCGTCAGTAATTTATGTTGTGCACACTACCGCTGCGTTAGTCTGTGCATAGTACGGGAACGACTCATCCAATGCTTTGACTAGAGTCGTTGTTTATCGTCGGCAAGAAAAGCAATCTGTGCCATTAGATTATTCACACTACAGAGTAAGGAAGGGACGATAGGCCAAAAGGAGCCTGAAGCTGTGTTGGATTTAGGTGTTTCTCTACTTAAAAAAAAACATTGTTGTCACTTGAGAGAAACTTTCCTTTTCTTTTGCTTGATGCAAAAGAAATGCAATATGGCAACATCTTTTGCTTGATGTAAAATTTATATTGAAAATGACAACATGTAGTAGTCTTCGGCCCAAATCAGAGCTGGTTAAGCGTACAGTTTGGACATATTTCTACACTCGTTTCAAGTGATGCTAACCCCAAGAGCCGATCCGTGAAACGCCGCATTTGGCCCGGCACCGAAGCGCAACAACTAAACTGGCGACCCCGGGTTCAAAGCATCGGCGCGCCCCCAGTCCATTCACCAACGCCATACGGTCAGACGGCTTAGCCCGACTTAGATTTCTCGCAGACATAATTGAAAGAAAACATGAACGTGTCATGGCTATGTTATCCCCGCGTGCCTTATGGGCAACATTTTGGCCCCGGCACTCTGGGGAAATTAAAACACATGGGCTTCACTTCTCCATTTTTTGTGTGCCATGGTGGGTTTTACCCCATCGTCTGTAGCGAGCCGACCCAGTCATGCTATATACCCACGACGCCGTGTTTTGCCGTTGGAGCTTAATGGGTGTTGGGGTATGAGGCAAACGTGGCAGCGCGCTCAGCTGTGGCGGAACAGGCCGTAACTGTAGGCTGTTGTAGCCGACGTGCACACGGCCCAAAGGCCAGCAGCAAGCGGGCTTAAACAACCCATAGGCTTACTTTAGTACCCAAACACTTGCCTCTGTCCTAGAGAATGCGCCACAGTAACATCCGCGCCACCATTCTCCATCCATCGGCAACGGTCACAAAACGCGTTGACCTCCACGCCAACTTCTCCTCGGCCAGAGAGCTCTCTTTTTGTTTTCGCTGCCGAGAATGTGGGGCGGGAACAGGCCATCGAAAATTCGGCAAAGAGGGGAGAAAGTTGTCGCCCCGTAAGTCACATTGTGTCACGTAGGATGTGAGCAGGGAAATGCCGCCATCCACACGCTACGGCTTACCGTAACACTGTCGAATTCGTTGCGAGTAGGTAGTAAAAGACGGCATGCAAATATCACAAGCGGAATCCATTGCTTACACCAGGGAACGAACTTAACATGTGGTAAGTCTGTATTTTTTTAATGAAAATCTACTCGATATTTTGGACATTCTGTCTGCTCGCTACAGACATTGAAGATAACAGCCCACAAGACCTAGTTCACAGAAGTTAACAAGAAGATGGTAAAAAGGCGATTACTGCCCGGTGGTGTGGTGAAGTTCGTTTACCCGAAGGTTCATTGGTCTAAGAGCTCAATTAACTGACAAGCCTGAGCGGATAAAGGAATCGTATTTCATATTTGAATTAATGACTGGAGTATTTGCGGCCGTCGAGCTTTCGGATTAGTACGCCTCCACACCATCACATCCTCAGACTACTGAGTGGATCTCGAACACCCCTGGATGAGTTATTTTTCTGATATCTTTCAAGATGTGGCCTTCAGTATTCAAATTGATACGATAGATCAAAGTTTCACATTAAGATTCTTCATGATTTGAGTCTTGAATGGAATTTGAGTAGATTTGAAAGGACGTATTTGGAGTGAGTGTTTTTCCCCACAAAGTAACGGATGGTTGTGTCTATGTAAGGGTTTGCAGTGAGAAACGTGCAGCATACTGTCCCATGATTGTGTACGAGCAAACTGACCAGAGGTTGGTTTGTTTTTCTCTCGACGGCGCTGTAAGGAAAACAAAAACAACTCCAGACTCGATTTGGCTGTGGGGCAAAGTGGCCGGCTTTTAAAAGACTCAAGTCTTGAACCTTGCAAGTAGCTGCAAATCAACGCTGGAACAAAAATTGAAGCTGCTGATTTCATTATGAAACCAAAGTTGTACAGGAGAATCACACATGTTTAAGCCATAACTACACATATCCCAATAAATAGCACGCTTATACTTTTTTTCATGAGAATATTTCACGACTCACGTTTCTTACATTTAATCATTTTAATATTCTCGAACCAGTGACTCTCTGTTCAACCAATATTGTTAATAAACGATAAATAATCACAATTTGGGATTCTAATGAAGGAAATTATAATGCTTTATTAGAGTAGAAGTGTTTTTAAATTCCATTTTGGTATGGGTCTGTCATTGTGATAAGCATACACGTACACTTTGTGTTGATTCTTGTTTTTCAAGACATTCTTTTCTGAATAGAATTTAACGATGTTATCGTTTAATTTGTTTTTGGAATTCCTTTGTGCTAGTGGTTTTTAAAATAAAGTATTTTTAATTAAACATAGAAACAAATGTTTTTACAATAGTGCATGGCATATATATGAATACGCTTTTATGCATAACAAATCATGGTTTTATACAGATCAGAAATTTGAGAGTTGGGGGACTTAGGCAATTTCAAACTCAGGCTACAAATGACAAGTGAGGAATTACCACCCGCAGTCGGAGTGTAACTTCATTCTTGCAAAACACTCTGGCAATCCTGAAAACAGTCTCTTCCCTCTTTGCCCGGCCACATTTCATTCCGGTTTTGTTTATGTAGCAAGACGATCGGGACGCAATTTGAATTAAATTTGCATTCATCTAAGCTTCATTTGAAACAATAAAAATTCAATGAATGCCAAATGAAGCCGGGCTCGTGTTTGACGTGCGTAAGGGGGCAGCTGAGCGCGCGACACCCCGACGCCACTACCGTTCAACGACTGCCCAACTCCCGCTGCAGCGGCGCGGCGCTACTCGCTAAGCCTTGGCACTTACGAGTGTCGGGCCAGAACATCAGTGGTTCTGGGGCACGTAGTCTTGCACTCAGGAGGGCTCTCGTTAGCGCTGCTTGGCACATCCACGGCTGGACAGACCCATGTTTTATGGATGAGCTTAAACACAGAATGAAGCTTTTATTGGGTCCGAAAACCTATTAATTGATGATTCACCCGCTTAGTTAACTACGCTTAGAGTTTGTGTCGACCCATGTGCATCTTGAGTTTCGACTTAAGAGTTAAAGCTTGCTACGTGGCTTTGAAAGTTGTCTGGCCATCTACCATAGGTTTCTTGGCCCATTAAGCAAAGTGGCCATTCGTGTGGACGCAATGTTCATTCAATTCTGCCATAATTTAGAGATCTTCTCTTAGTACCGGTTTCATCTTCGCCACACAATATCAATTACTTTCGGTTCCGTTCATTCAGTGGAACATTTCTGCAAAACGTTTTCGTGCCCCTACACCTGGACTCATTAATAAGCATTCTTTATAACGTTGAGCGGTGTATATGGACCTTTTTTTAAACTGAAATGATTAATAACAAATTGAGGTCAAAAATATCGAGCAGTCAACCTTGGAAACTCTTGAGAAAGCAATATGGCGATTTTTATATCTTTTTTCTAGGAGATTTGGTTCAAGTTTTCCTTTTCTTTACCTGGGCCCGCAGGTGCATTCTAACATACAAAACTTCTGTTCATTCAATCATTTCAAAATGTATCATTAAGGCGTTTTTAAAATCAATGATTAAGAGTTGCCTGTTCAGTGTCTTTTGCATCCATACTGCAAGTCGAATATCTTTGGAAGAATAACTTCTCCCCACAGAGTATGAGTTCATCATTATTCTATTCTAGGTTTTGAAGTTTGAGATTTCCTCTGCTATTTTGATTGAGCAAAAAGTTAGAACCTTTGTTTTTAAACAAGAGTAAAATTGTATCACCGAAATCGAATAAATAAGGTACATTTTTGTAATAGGATGTAGTTACGTGACCGTCCGTCTAATTATCGAAATCGAATGCAGATGTGGTCCAAATATTTTGAATTTTCGTTGAACTGAAAAGGCTGATGTCAAATTTCTACTTGAGAAAATGAATAAGCGATCTTCGGAAGTGAAGGAACGATGTGCAAAATTGGCCGATGAAACTCGGCAAGTGTTTTTCTCATTTCATTTGTCCCCTCTTGACAAATAAGGTCAAGTAGTCCAGGGTTTCAAATTTTCCTCGTGACTACAAAACAGCCAATTTCTTAACTTGCAAATGTTAACGAATTGCTAAAATACTTCTCAAACGTAAAAGAAGACGAGGCAGTTTTTGAATACATGAATCCGCCTGTACGAGTTCAAAGTTTTGAGAGAGAAAGGATAATTTTTTTTTTACAAACAGGCCTGGTTAATCGGACATTTTCGGCATGCAAGGGATTTCAGAATAGGTAATTATAGATGCATTAAACAAACTCTCTTTTGGACGCCCAAGATAATAGAAATTGTCCCATGATCTCACAACATGGTGAAAATATTAAACTAAAAAAATAATCTGTGCGAAAATAGAGTTCTGAGGTTGAAACTGTGGTGGCATTTCAGTGGGCTCATTAAGTTCACTTCCTCGACGTGGATTTTATCTAAAAACATTTCCCCCTTCTGTCTCTCTCTTCTTTGCCGTTTTCGATGACGCAGGGTTTGTTTTTCCTGGCCTAGGGTTCGACAGCTGAACCCGTATAGGCAACGAAGGTCCAATGCAACCATCAAGTTCTCAAGAAAGCAAGCAATACACGTATGTGCTTTCTCTACAGTAGGCATGTACGGGGTCGCCATACAAGGAAGACGGGCACACTACAAGGTGCTCCGTGCTATCACAGAGTCAGTTTGTTAAACAAAAATCATGGATGTAGGCCCAAACTAACAATGGCCCGTTCCAATGTTTGGTATGATTGGGGTTGTTCCTGTACGCTAAAACTCTTTGGCCGAGAAGACATTTGCTGAAACTTTACTTTCGGCGAGTATCAGCGATTAATACATACTTGACTATATACAATCAGCAGCGATTTTAATTTCAAAAGTGTCACAGTGAGACCTGAAACATTTTCTCTTTGCATTTGATTGAAAACTGAACATGATTAATATCTGTTTGTATAGTTCAGAGTTTATTCTAGGAAAGTTCTACTAAAACAAAAATATGGAGGCGCTGCCGTGATCAGTGCATGCACACGTCGGTCATGTTGAATGTTTTGTCTATCATTTTCCCAGGTGATATCGGCTTACTTGAAAAGATCTGCTATTAATCAAAGTGAATGCGAAGAGAATAACCAGAAGCAGTGGCAGCGTCCGGGGAGGGATCTAGAGTGGATTTCTCAACTCGTTTTTGTCCCCTCTGGGGAAAAACGAAAACAAAAATTGCTTGAAGCCACGCATCTGTTGAATACTGTGTGTCCATGCATGGTTTTGTGTATGCTATGAATAGTTTTGTAGTAACACGCTCCTGGTATGCAGAAATTCCACTGTTTGGGCACATCCCGATGTGATGTCCTCGTCAAATTGTACTTGTAAAATTTTAAACCTTTGCACGTGCTGTGTCATTTGCTCACTTCTCGCGTTTCTTTGTTAAATCTTATTCACTGGTCCTTTTTGAATTTTCTTCTTTGTGTTTGTTTTGCTGTCTGTTTGAAGGCTATCAGAGGCACACCGCCAGTATAGCGAAGTCTGAAACGTGGATCCCCGCTCGATGAAATTATCCAAACACTTTCGAAGTTGCACAAGAGGCTAAAACATTGCCCTCTCCCCTGCTTTTGTGACCGTATTCAAAGCCCCCATAGATCCGCAGAGAGTCCGTCGATTACATTTTCTGACATGTTCCCAGCATGCCGTGACATTGCCTTCCGTTAAGATGGCATTGCTATTTTCAGACAGGAGTCGGTATGTCAGAGGTCAAATGCTACCATTGCCAACATGCTCTGCATCAGCGTCGTGTTGGCTCCTAGGTCTTCTACAAAGACGGCAAACCATGGCCGTGCTTCTGTGTGCCTCGATTATGCCGGAGCTGTCATGCATGTTATTGACAGAGAGGCCTAATGTTACCCCAGCATGCAAGTGTTCATAATCATGATTTGATGAATGTGTGCATGTGTGGTTTCTGGGACGGATGTCGATGAGGTTTGCCCATTTCCCACGTCATCCAACCGCGCAAGCTGTTGGATGATTTGCAGGAAATTTCTGGCTTAATGAAGTGGTAAATTTTTTTTCTTTTGTTATTCCAGCCAAAACGGGTGCATTGGGCATCGCAGGGTTGCGATTGGAATGATATCTAATGTTGCACAACATCACGAAACTGCGCGAATCGCTGCTAATGACATCGTCCCCAGGTTGAATAGTGTTCGACGCAATGGTTTTGGTTACTCCTGTGAGGTCGAGGAAAGAGCTTCATACCAGCCCATTTAAACTTTTTAGACAACAGTGAAAAGTTGAAATATCCACGCCCTGCTATTCGCTAGGAATGATCCTTATTCGATGTTGGGACCACGACATTCATGTACATGTGTAATGCACGCATATCACATGTGCACGATTAACTTCAGACATTGTAGCATTGCAATAGTGGTCCACACCGCACCGCGGGCCCAACGTGTTTTCGACCTGTCCATATCTTTCAATCGCCTTGTGTGTTGACCTATGACTGAGATTACAGGTAAAATATACAAAATACTTCTTAAAATAATCAATGCTACAGTGGAAAAATAAAAATTATTCTATGTATTTCGTCCAAACTTTTAAACCAGTTATTCTCCAAAATTCTCAAGCACGTTGTAGTCCAGTTCTCAGACCGAATTGTGTATCGTTGGTCAAAAAGTGAATGTTGGTCAAACAGTAGGCGTTGGTGAAGGAGCAGCCGTTTCAGTTGAAGGCTAAGAGTAGTTGTCACAGATTGTAAGGGGAAACAGATTAATTATTGTTATATTTTGTTCAAGTCGTTTAGCAAGGCCACAAGTTGTCGGAGATGGGTTCAATTTTGCCCATCTAAACAAATTACACAAAATAAGAGAAAATTCAAATCAACACATTGATAACTTCGCATTATGTTGCATAGGCATTGGGGCGTCCAATTATCTTTTACCTCTGATTTAAATATTTGACTTGTCCGCTATTTAAATGCTACTACAAATGTATACAAATTATTTCAATTGAAATATTTTTAAATAAATGACATAATTAATGAGGTGGAAATCAAAATGACTCTACAAACAAAACATGAAGTAGCGATAATTTCAGCCATTGAGTGTTTGGTCTTGGTCTTCGCATCAGGTCTTCCCAATCGTTTACATCCATAAATAACCAACTGAGTTAAATGTGAAAACGTTTACTGCATTGTTATGAACGAAATACTCTCTCATCAGTGCGACATTAATCATGGCAGATTTTCCTTTGACAGTTTTTGAATGGTAGGAGAAATGACCAGTGTAGCTGTGCCCAGAACAGTCGAACAGCTTTCAAACAGAGATTTATCCATCCGAAAAATGTTTTCTTTATTTCCCTATTGTGTGAACAGAATATAAACAGGCGAGATAAATCCCGTATCTTGTCATCTTTTACGGCACATCGACGGTGTAAATCTGACCGTAGGCCTCATTATCACAGCAACACGAGATAATATCTGCCCCCGGGGAACAAGGGGCTTAGAGCCCCCAGAGTTTACCCGGCTTGACTCAGCCGAGCGGCGGTCCAACCGCGGGCGAACGACAAACCCCACCAGGCCCACTCGCCTCTCCGGCCGATTGCCACTTTCCCCCTCTCCCGACGAGTCATGATAGTCCGTCAATCTGCATATTCATGATTCATTGAAGGCCAAGTAGATCAGAATTCTGAAAGTTTGAGTCGTTCCTGAACTGAACTAATTAAAATGAGCCTACATCTGTAGGCAGATATCACCTTGGATTCAAATCATAGTGTTTATCAAGATTGGAATTAAAATGAGATAGGTTTCAGAACGTGTGATAACTTAATCAGTATCGTGAATGGAGCCCCTCCATTATTGCACAGAGCAAATACGTGTATATCCATTTTGGAATCACTCTTTAATATTCATGAAGTGTGAAGGTTTTTCTCCGTCAAAATCTCCTTTGATATGCAAATTTCTCTTTCAAAATCTAAAGAGACAAACAGCCTTTTCAAGTCGCCCCGCTGGAGCCACTTCGTATGCCCTCTACAGATTTTTGTTTTAAATTTCCTTGAGTTTTCATGTATTTGCCTCTACCAGCCCGGTTAACAGCCTGTGAGGCTGTGCTTTAAAAATGCTATCATGTACTCGACCCACTGCCGTCAACTCCCGAGTTATGCACGACAACTTTGACCCCAAAATCACTTGTTTCTGTTGGAAACGTTCAGTTTAGAGCTGCACGATTGTTCACATAATTTGTTGGCAAGGACGGGCCGTGCTTAATTCATATGTATTAACCCACATACATTTCGGACTTATATAAAGCAATGCAAAAAGACTCTCAGTGTTTCAAAACACTGGCGGGTGATAACACATTGCAGGATATCTTCTCTGGCCGAAATTAAAGATGATATCGTAACTCTATTGTAACTGGTGGCCTATTCCAAGCTTAAGTTAGTTTTCAGCGAAACATTTCGGATTCCCCAACGACTACTCTCCTTCTGTCCGCGTTTCGTTCATGGCAAACAGCTCCCTGTTGGGCACGTTCTAAATCAGTGTAGGTTTTACATGTTACCCCGCTGGTGTTACCCGATCCTTTCCACTCGCCACCCGAGTTAGTTAAAATAAAAAACTGAAAGTCACGGCCCATTAGCGGCCGACAGACACAATTCAGATGACTAAAAGGTAACGTAACAAATATTTATATCCGCCATAAACCTCGCCTCTGTGCCGCATTCTCGACCAACAAAGAAATGATTCATGCTTGTGGACAAATACTTGGGAAGGTTTTCATTTCATTTTAGCATCCGCCACTTTGCTTTCATCACATTTTACGCAATACGTCTCTTCTTTTTGGTGCCTACTTAAGTCCTCTTTATATCATTTTCCATCGTTCAGTCGTTTTATTTCACCATGACGTTTATTTGTTTTGGTTTTTTTTTTATTATTCTCTCAAGAACAGATTCACCCGAAAGTTGATCAAACTTGATAGTTTTTATTGCAAAATTTTTTCTCTAATTTCTGTAGTGATCATTTTACCAAGCTTTCATTGCAATTCGGTGTTCCCGCTGTTGTTTTGTTCCCGCTTTGACAGAGCGGAGTTACTGGGTAGCATTTGTCTAATTCGGAAATAAACCTGGGTAATCTGGAAATACACTTGAATCTGAGCTCACTTTGACAATCTTTCGCAGGTAATAAAAACCCACTATTCAGAAATTAATCCCAATCTAATTTCCCGCGCAATCTTAAAAGCATACCAGATCCATATTACGATAATAACAAATAATGAGAAAAGTGCTACCAAAACACCTGCAGACGAATTTAAGCAATAATGTGATGTGACAATTTTTTTTTTTGCCGTCGACAACGTTTCAAAAAATATACTGGTACATACTGTGTTTAAATGACCTAATGCGCAGAACGATTCGTCCGCTGACACGAAATACGATCTTTCACGACCAGGCACCAAATCGTGGCAGAGCAAACGGGACACTTCTGTCACTTCCTTTTCGATTCTCCTGAAGAAATCGGGGGAGAGTATTGGCCGCCGGTGGATTTGAGCGGCAGCCCGCAGAGCTTATCATGGGGCTTGGAGCGCAACCGGACCCGTCGCAAAGCCCTCGTAAGCGCCGGTCAAGTCGCCGCGAGTGATTGCTCATGATGACCAGTGCCGATTGACGTGGGATTACGCCGTCAAACCGCCGTTTTTGTACATCAACGGAGCCGGACCCGTCATCAGAAGAACAACTTGGCATGCAGGGAGTTCTTTCTTCCATGGAGACACGGTGCACCGAGATTTCTCGGCCCGACGATCTCTTCGTTGTACGGGCGGGGAAGGGGCTGAAAACACGCTCTCGTCACTGTGTCCGTCCTTTTCTTTCGTGGCTGTAAATGGCGCCAAAAGTTAATCCCCAAATCCCACAGAAAGAAAAACCACTTCAGTTATCCCTTGCGAAATTGGTTAGTGTCTTGACTCTATAAAACGGGGAGAATTTGCGGCCACTTCATCCATCAGCGTTTTATCAGCGCTGGACCATTTTATCACAGGTCGGCAAATGGAGGAAACTGGACAATGAGTGGATTGGCGATTTAAAAAGTGGTACAATTTGTGTCAACAGCTGCCGTTTCTTTGACGAAAAGGTTTTGGAATCCTACCAAGGAATGAAGCCCTACCGATTTTTTTAGGGGGAGAGGGGCTAAAGGTCATTAAACCGTAGCATAATATCATAGCATTCTGTATCCATGACCATTTTAATGCACCAATGAGATCCACTAAAGGTTTACTTCATAAAGGTTTCAGCTTTTTCTCTTTCTAGCGTTTCTAACCAAGCCTTAAATGTCTGTTGTGGCCTGATTTAGAAATTTCTGATTGGATTTTTTTATTTTATTCATTCTGACATAAATGTCACTGGTCGTGGAAAGGTCTTTAAGACCCATATTCAAGCCACTGCCCCGTAAAATACTAATATAAATTTACATAACAGGATAGAGAGCATAAGAAATTAACTCTGGGTAAAGTAAGTAAATTGTAACAAAACAGATAAAATGAAGTAAAATGGCGAAAAACGTAGTCATTAAAATATACGAATAATTAAAAACCATAAGCAGCAATCCAAGTAACTAACACGAAAAAACAAGTAGATCATAAAATGAAATGAGGATTTGTCAACCCCTAATGAAGAGCAGTAGTGCGAGCAGTCAATGAATCCTCGAAACACAGGTTTGTCTTGCCCGTCATCAGACACCACATCGTGATATGCGTTTTGTCCAACCTTGGCCTCGTTCAGTCGCCTAATGAGGTTATTTAGGCACCGAAAACAAAATTATCAACGAAAATGCTGCCAAAAGCCATTACCTTTTTAGTCGTAGAATATTTTCACCGAGCGTCATCCGGCTTCTTCAGTCAACAAAGGACTTTATCTTTGCCATGTTAATAACATACCAAGATTCTTTTGAAATACGAATTTGCTCCACCGTCCTTGGATGATCTACAATTATAGCAAAGATTTCCACCGAGGCTCAAAGTTCCCATGACTATCATGAATGGTTTATAGTTCTTTTGTGTTTTTCCCTTAACCATTGAACGTCGGCATCTACTCGAAGCGTAATGAAACCTTGATAATGTCTATGCAGGCGGTTTGTAAAGGTATGAAAGAATCGATTCTCGACAATCAGAAATCAATTTGTCCATGGTGACTTATGCACTCGAACTCGAAAACATTTATACTCGAAAACATACATATGTATAGAAACAGTTTAAAAGGTTCTTGTGAAGATATTCGAAGGTTTTTGTGAACCAATTCCGTGTCCGCATAGGAGTGCTTCGTTTATCGACAAACTTAATTGCACGTGCAATTCCACCATGCCCTGAGACATGTTGACTCGCTAAATGGCGCCTCTTTCATGAATTTCCTGACAATTGTGTCTGCCCGTGCTCTCTTCAGTTGACATGTATGTCCGTTGCCAGTTTCGGCTTCACCTAGAAACACGCATGCATGTTTTAGAGCAATTTCTTTGAACCACGGATCATAAAGCTTGACACTTTAGCACAAGGTCGGTTCATTAACACTGCATGGGCGTGAATCCCGGGGGATGGGAGGGGTATATGTCCTCTGCTTTTTGGCGTGGGATGGGCTACTCAACCCTCCCCCCCACACACACACACGGATACACCCACACGCGCACGCGCACACATGTCATTGTAAGATAAGAATTAAATCTGATTGTAAAGAATTTTTAGACTTTTCAACAACCAAAATGCATTCAATTCACTCAAAAAGGGAGGACAATAAAAAACGCCATATGCTGTTCTAATGCGAGATTCTGTATGAATGTAATATATTACAGATATACATCTGTATCATGAACTAGATAGTGTCATATTTTCAAATTTCCATGGCCAGGCAAGTCATCCCCCACAATTCCCCATCTTCCCAATTTCCGGCGCAAATTGACGCCGATGAAGAATGGGTGGTTATCTCATCGCTAGTTTTACATGCATTTACAAATGAGCATACAATCAGACCAATTTCATGACTCGCTACGACAGTTTGAAGGTGACATTTTCATGAACAATCGGTTTAGGTGCAACTGTAAACGGTGAGCTGTGTTGCAGTGGGTGCATTTCCTCTTTAGGCCGAGTCCTGTGATCAGGGGACGGTACATTTCAGTTTGATCGAAGAACATTGCCCTTGAGTTGAGTTCCCAAACGCGAGATGTCCTTTGAGACTTGGGTAGCATCAGTCATTGGGACACGTGACATGCAACTGTCCCGTTCCATTCCAATCCTTGCCGATTCTGTGGACAATCGTCCCCCAAGGAAATGGTCCATCCCTTTAGACTTACCGCGATTCGTCGTACTCTGATTTTATAATCCTTGCTTGGTGAGCGCACACACTCTTGCCTGTCCTCTGGCAGGGTTTTAAAAGAGAGACCAATAATCCTTCCCTCAAATAGTCCACGGACCTGCAACGGCACGTACACTCTCGAGCGGTTGAGAAAATATATTTAGGCTTGCTGTCTCTGCTAGAGGCAGTCGATGCCAGCCGTTATTCTGACCATCATTGGAAAGGTATACACTCTCAACCCCATTGATATCTTAAAATAGTTATTGCATTTGCAAAATTTGGGAGATAATTTCTCCTTGACCTTTTGGTGTTGCATATAAGGGTTAAAATCTCGTTTGCCTAACATTATTTGTACAGACATTACTGTCGGCAAATCGATGGCAAAGTTTGACAGAAAGATCGCCTGAACAGTCATAATATCATTTGTCAGTCTTTCTCCTCTCGCTCCGTTTGTAGATTGGGAACGATAATACCCTGGATCTGTCAGCGGTGCTAGCCCATGCTTAAGTCTTCTATGCTACCGTCAGCGCTGCTGAAGGGTGTCACTTGAAACAAACACATCGGGTAAGATGGTGAGACATAGAGGCGTTATGGGTGCTTGAGGCTGCGATGGTGTGACTTTATGAGGTACGGGCCGTCGGGGATTTGTTCCTTGGAGGTGTGGCCGCCACTGTTCCATCCGAGCAGGAGATAGTGCACCAACGTGAATGTCTTTACAAGTCACCTGATGTCGACAAACTGCCTGCTATGGAGGGCTTTTCAGGCCACGGTATAGGCTGACTTATACTAGTGCACAGCCAAAAACAAAACATGAAGGCCGTGCCCGTTACTCCAACTGTATCACACACTTCTTTTAGCTTAAGGTATTTACATTTCCACCGTGAACTCGTAGATTTGTTGTGGGTGTCACGATTACAACAACCTAATTCGTTCTACTGCGCTGAAGATGCGGATTGCCAAATTACTAAAATGGTTGGCAGAGGATGAATTTCGTTTTTTTACGGGCTACTCGAGACGGACTTGTCACAAAGCATAATAAATGAGATATTAGAAGGTGCGAATTGGAAATGGAATTCCATTCTAATATAAGTCTTACCAAGATAAAGAACTCTTGGGAACCAAGAGCAACATTTTTTTAAAATTCGGTCAGAAAATAAGGAGTGCTGCAGTATGATTGGGTAGGTTTTCCTTCCCCAGTTGGTGTGCAATACTCTCATGGTCAACAGAGGCCCTCAATCACATAGTTTCAAAAGCGACCAGAACCCAGCACTCCACCGACGGTCTGTTCATACGAAGTGTTCAATCTTCATGGTGGCAACTATGGGCCCCCTTACACCGAGGGATCTTCTATAAACATACCCCCCCAAATGCAGTCTAGTTTTCTAGCTTTATTCTACTGCTTCCCGTTCCTATTGCGGATGACCTGCGGTGACGCTCCCCTCACCGATTTCCCTTCGTTTCCCCTCACCACCCTTCCCTTGCCCCACTGCATTTCCTGGACACACCCATATTTATTGACCACCTACACCCCCCCCCGCTGCACGGCCTCGAATTACTCCTCTCTTAAATATACCAGCCATCTTATTTTTAGCGTCGGAGATCGTGTCATTGCCCACCTTTGCCCGTGCTCCTTGTTCTAGAATCATCATCGGCGTTGCCCTTATCAGGATTTCCTCTTCTCTCTCCCCCTCTGCTGTGACTGCTGGGGACCGCATTGCGGTCAGTCGGTCTCCAGAGATCCAGGACGAGCGCCTCTGAATCTTGAGCCATGCGAAGCCGGGAGCCTTCACGGTTCCCAAGTCCCCTTTCCTCTGAGCCGAGTTAATAGTGTCATGTCTTTGACACAAACCAGCGCCCGTATCTCCCCTTCTCCGATTTCGACGCAATAAAAACGCGGCCTCATTCCGAGCTGCACGTATCTCTGTGTCGGTCTTCTTTTTTTTTTTAATTTTGGAAAATGTTTGATTCTCTCGTCGCGCCTGTGGCTCATTTCAGAATCTCTCATTTTTTTTCTCGTTGATTGCTTCGTAGCTATCAGCGAGGGGGTGGTCACGGCTTGGATTTTCGGAACACAGTGCGTGAATGAAACATCAATCCATGTGCCGATGATGACACGGTTTTATAATATTGAACGACTCTTGAACAGAGCCGAGAGCGTCGTGTGTTTGACGTGTTTTTATATGCACAAAATGCCTTTTCTGTAGTGTCAGGTGATTATTCTGAAAAAGTACACCCGAGGAATAGCCAGCATTGTCAAAAACCCGGACAAGAGTTTAGCCCGTGCCAAATTCAAAGCGGTGCCCCCGAAAGTTGTAGTATGAGGATAGCAGAATATTTTCCTGGAGTCCTCGCGTCAAAATCTAGCTAACGTTTCCACGTATAGAAATTTCTGTGTCAGCAGTTATAAGTTTGCCTAATTTTTCGCTGCTACATTTTTTGGAGTAATTATCTCACTCTCTGATGCAATTTTGGATATCAAGGATTTCGTTTGTAAGAAATGTTAGAGTTCAAATCACTGTGTTTACATGGCTCAAAATAAAAAAAGGGAGAATCTTAATTTTCAGCTTTTGAAGGATTTCCAAAAGCTTTTAATTGGGCTTTATAAGCTATGAAGGATATTTTGTTAAACAAAGGGGTAACGTTTATACAAGGTTTCGGGCTCAGTTGTCGGCTCCTTCTATAATAGTGAGGTATCCAGCAGGGATATACGTTGTCATTTTTTTTATCGAAAGCCTGAACACTTTAGCAATGCGCCTGCATCTTCCTTCAGGGAAATCTTCTTGGGATAAGAAAAATTGACCGATTATTTCTGAAAACATCCAACTTCTGCCTTTCCCCGACTAACAACCTGGATAGGCCACTGCGCTGTCGCACGCCGTCCTGCTTACATTTTATGCATGAATTCACATCAGGCTTAGTGCAGCTTCCACAAGATCTGAAAAATCGGGTCCTTGTAACATTGACAAGACCTGAAAATACATCTTTTCCTGGATCATTTCTGGTATCCCTGGATCTTTTTTTTTTCCCCTTCTGGGTTTTTCCCCTAGTTTGGTGTCTCTTGCTCCGGGGATCACCACACCTCTGCTATGTTGTCAAGTCCCCACTACGTGATTTGAAGGTGAATCCCCCACTGCCGTGCATCTGTGTCGCTCGACTCCCGAGTTTTCCGTGCCAGATTGTTATTTCCCTGCTCGCCCAACCGTCACCTGAATTAATCGACTTCATTATAGCTGGTGACGTGAGGGAGGGAACACTTGTGATAGCGGATCCATATTTCAACAACTTTTCAATTTTTAAAGAGCACGCGGCCAGGGATGCAAGGAGCGGCTTTGGCCCCCTTTTCTTCTCCCGTCGTTCCGCGCCGATGTCTCGCCCACGCCACGAGGCGCGAGCTGCCCGATTGCCGGGCTCGCGGTGGGCTCCCTACGGTACTAATGAATAGCTGATTACACACATTTGGTGAAATTTGCGCCTCCCGGAGGAGCGAAAGCGACACGCCACAAATGCTCGCCTTGTTGGACGCGCTCCTTCCCCGCCAAGTGTACGTCATTCGGGACAGCACTTTCGGACGTGCAGATCATACAAGACGCCGCATGCGGGGTGGACCCCGCTCAGTCTATCGCAACGGTTGGAAGCCCGTGGTAGATGTGGTCTACACGGTGGAAACACGAGCCCTCCAACGGGAGGGGAGCCGAGGTGTTGCCTGCACCATTGCACTCTGCACCAAATGAGGTTTATTTGGCGGGAAAACGTGACATCCTTACCAAAAAACCATCACCCTCTCGGCCTCCCAAACATCTGTTGTATCGTCTGTGGGCTGGCTACATGACGGGGCTCTACGCCATAGTACTCCACTCAAGCGGGACCGCTGCATAAAAGCTCAGCCCGGCTCCCCCTCTCCTGCGGAGGGGTTCCCCTCTCAACACCTCGGAATGGCGATGAGTAAAAGGCCTCATTGGCGTAATGACCGTTAATTCGAGGTGCTGCATGAATAAGCGATGCCAGCGCCGGAGCTGTGCCATCATCAACTCGGCGTAATTTTCCGCGTCTGTGATTACGGCCAATCTGCAGCCCTAATGGCAACGAGGGTGCGCACTTCCAAATGGCCATTTTAATTTGGCTACTTAATGGCGGGAAGAATATCATGATTATCATCCGAAATGACAGTTTGGAGGGGCCTGAGCGTGGAGTTGAACTGATGGCAAGGAGGTGTGATGTAGAAAGTGAACTTGCAATAATAGGAGGACATTTACCGGGGCGGTGGCCGAATCGTCTGCTTTATTAGGTTAACATGCCCAGACCTCAATTATTCTGCCGTCTCGACTTAGCTGTCTATACGTCGATAACATCAACTGAATTAAAGGAGCCTCTTTTGCTATCTTGGTTGGTTCCCGTCGATACCATGCTGACAACAGTCATAACAGAAATTAAACCCTTGTTGCAACAAGGAGGCCTCGTGCATTCTCGCAAACATTTTACAATACGGGCGTTTCACAATAGTGCGCCTCCAAGAGTTTGAGACGCGTTGGCCAATCACAATGCACAAAACCTGTCGACCGAATGCGCGTTTGGAAAGGGTCCACAGATTCCGCTCGTTGTGATTGGCCAACGCATTGCAAACTATCTTGGAGGTGCACTATTGTAAATCGCCCGTATTAGTTTCGTAGCTGCAAATTCAAAGGCCTTTTTATGACAAGTCTTGAGCAAACTTTGTTCTCTATAAATTTTGCTTGACACAGATTTAAGGGGAAAATGGGAGGACATTTACCGGGAAGAAGAGTAGTGGAATGAGGAAACTGACCACTGCTTGCTTGACCAACGTTAACTTTCACATACCTTGGACGACTCCATAATTTCTTACACATTAATATTTTCACACCAAAATGGCAATAATGGCCCAGGAAATTCAATAAAGTTACACAGAAGTACTGAATATCTCTTTACGTTACATTATGGCTTTGACAGCTTATCCGGTGTTTCGCTTAATTTTTTTTAATTCAAGCTTTCACTGCGTGGACTTGAAGAGTTTCTGCATCTCGTCCAATCTGCTCATCATCCAGCACCCAGGAACCTGTGCTTTCCAGAAATGTGGTGTAAATTTGACACGCCTGGTACAGGAGCAGATCAAGGCCACTGGTCCTATCAATGGTGTTCAATTTTACACCGCAGTTTTTGCACTGCAAAAGGACATAAGTAAGGACAAAACTGCACATAAATATCAGTGATGCAACGTCAGGAAATCGCACCGTAATTGGTAGTCATGCTTCGACTGATTAGACTGGTACACAGCGTTTTACGGTTCCATCGTGAAACTACATAGGAATTCTGAGAGCGCTTGCTCCTTGTCACCGCTTGGTGGCGTGCTCTGCAATGCACTGAGATGGCGTTGAGAGTTCTGGACGTGTGCTTTCCGCGCCTTTCTCAGATAACGCCAACATTTTCATTTAAGAATTTAGAGACCGAGAAACTTCTTGAGAATTTATGTACCATTTATTGCCCTCCGTAACATTTTCCTCGCATAATATCCCCTTCAAGTAGGTTATAAACACAACATCGGTACTTCTGTAACTGCGAGAACGGCTATAGATTGCGGGAAAAGCCGGCTCCCCGCTCCTGGTCCCTTGCGACACCTTGTCCTAGCTACTTTCCCAACAGTAACAACCGTGGAGGCTGTAGAAGTAAGCTGTTGCTATCTGACGAATTGCTTTCAAGACTGTTGTACCAGTTGCCTATGGCTTTACAGTAATCGAGAGGAAAGCGAGATTCCCCGTCATCGTCCCAGAAGCCACCAATAGGCTCTGATCTCTCAAGATGGTGTGATGGTGCTGGTGAGAGACAGGTAAGTTATAAGCAATTTAAAAGATGAAAATAAGACAACAGCGTCATGGCCCTCTTCCGCGAACAAGCGCCCTCTATGACAATTAATTAGAAACCCGCAAGACTGAAAAAAAGGTTTCTATCAATCCGATGTGATGAAATCCTGGACAACTTAGGCCTACCAAAAACAAATTAATAAATAAAAAAATACGCAGTCATGTTTTTTTCAAACGAAACGGGTTTTTATTCTTACATAAAACCCTTTCTTTAATAAAGAGTCCCCATCTCTAAGAAAAATGTCGGCTTAAAGCCTTATCAACAACTTTTCGTTTATCTTCAGACCCTCACAAAGCCATCGGAGTTTTCTTTTTGTACTTTCAACGAGGATTTGCAATCATCAACTGAGTTTCGTTCGTCTCCCTTATCATCACTGTCCAACGCTCTTGCAGAAAAAAAAGAATATAAATCACATTTTGTTCCCAGAGAGCCCGGTCGGTGACGTGGCCTTTCGTCGGGTCTGCAATCTGACCTCTTGCAAATCATATCAAAATTTGATGATATCTTAGGGGAGATTGTTTCTGTGAGCGGGGAAGTTTTTCTCTATGGTGTCTCTCTCCATGTGCGTCTTTCTATCTGAGTCTCTAACTAACTCGACTGGTCCAATGTAGTCCCGTATAAAGTCTCCAGATGCCATCACTCGTCGACGATCTGTACCTCCAGGTCAACGGCTCAATAACCCCTTGGCCGGAGTCTACTTCCCATCCCATCCTTCAAATAGCCCCGGGCTGCCATCTTAGCCTTATGTATTGTGACAGGCAATATCCTTCAATTTGTGGTGATGTCGGCCCTCGTTGTGCGAAGATTTCAAGTTCGGTGGGGGCGCCTAATGCGTTGCATGTGCAAACATTGTGCAACCCGCCATGGTGCTGACTGGAACCATGTCTGACGTAAAAAGTACATTGTGACCGAACGCCAATGGGTGATAAGGCGACCAAAAATGCCGGAATTTGTCAGAAAAGGACCATTCGAACGGGGCTAAAATATCGACATTACATGCAAACATTACCTCGTGGAAATGTTATCAAAAATGATAATAATTAAAGGGGGAGTAAGACGCTTGACCGTAGAGTACATGTATATAGAAATCTATGACGGCCATGAAGGGACACATAATTTTGAATTGATTTATATGTATAAATTACATTTTTATTATTAGCAAAAATTGTGAAATAATTTATTGTGTCCTTCAGAAATGTCAGATTTCAAATGTCTATGTCCTTCAAATTCGCGGACGGACCCACGTTTAGGCCCCTATCTCCATATTCCTCGACACAAAAATCCAATCATGTCCCGGGTTAGGAGATATCCTTGATGTGCCTGTCTGCAGGTGGGTCCTCGACTATCCTCTCATGGGTCCTCGGTTGGCTGTTCCTGTCCTCGATAAGTAATGAGAGCCACAACAGAAGTCATGCGAAGTAGACTAGAGGAATTACTGCATGTGAATATATTATGTGCTTTGATTAGAAGTGGATTCAGAAAAAACAGATGTGATTTCAATGTAAAACTTGTTTGGGATTGGACTAGATATAGAAGGAGCTCTACCGGTACAATTTTTTTCTGAAAAGTGTAATTATTTTCATGTGAATGATACCTTGTGTTGAATTTCCATCTTGGAAATTGGACGCAGTGCAGCGATGAGTGAAAGCAGCGTTTCGTATGAAGACTACTAACTGGTCACCCCCAGCTGCATTCAGGTAGACATAATAACGGCCCACGGAAATATCGTATTTCAGCACAGGACGCAATATATACGCGCTGCAACAAGATCAGGAGGCTGACTGCATCAACTTAGCCGGGACGGGGAAATGGGTTCGTTAGGGACTGGTGACTTACACGTCACTTCGCAGCACCCCTGCCACGTCTGCTAGGTAAAGGGGGGGGGGCAGCTTGGACCGTGAACTTACAGCGCCCCGGCCGTTGACTTTCGGCAGCATCTGGGGGCGGGACACACGGTTAGCGTTTTCGATGAGGAAAAAAAGAATGGGGTCAATCAGTGCTGAGGGTTGCGGGTAGACTTCAACAGCGCGACCACAGTATGAGTGGATTTTTAAGTTGTGAAGTAAACAGCGTCGTATCTTCTGGCAAATGCTCAGCAAAACCATGGAAGAAGGACACAAACATGCCAACATGACGACACAGAGACACGAACTTCTGCATGAGTGTGAATTGTAATCCACATTAAAATATAGCAACAATGACAGTGTGAATCTGTACACCATTTGGGGGGAATAAACTATCGTTAATTTCTGAGGAGGTTTCACTTGCTCCAAAAGCTACTACAGCGTCTTGCAAATTCATGACTACTGGGAAGTTTTTCGCTTCATTTAGTCTTTTTTTTCGCAGCAAAAGAAATAAGAAATCCCATTTTAAGCGGCGTGACTTCAATTAGCATCAATGAGAAGGGCGCCCTCTTTTTATATTTTGAAAGCGCGGCAAATTTCGGACGTGCTTTGCTTTATTCCGGCTTGTCAGAAGTATGGCCTGACAAGATCGGCTAATTAAACGGTTTGGCGTCAAACCCGCCAGGGACGTTATTGCTGCTGCTGCTCACCCTTTAATGTCTTCCACCTGGTCAATCCATATCGCTGTCACAATCGTTTTGGCGCGTAAATGTCACAACAACTGGTGGGCCGTCGGGGAGGGGGGTGGATGTCGTCTGCCGACACGCCAGAACGCTTGGTCTCTCGCCTCACCGCTCAATTTCCCCAGGATGGGCCGAGACCGGTCGGCCTCCTGGCAACGCCCAGCAGAACAATCTCCCGTCTCATCCGCAAGGCGTGACGTCACCGCTCGCTGACGATGAGCACGCGAGTCGGGACGGAAATCAGCACTATTCTGCACCCTGTTTGTGTTGGTGTGGCGGGTCTCCATTCCGACAATTTGTCATGACTTGTGCTTAATACAAGTTAAATTAGAGGATGCTCAGACCACCCACGTCACCATGACTGCAGGATGAAAAAGACGAATAAAAAATAAGAATGCAGTTTATTTATACGTTGTTAAACTTCACTTAGTTATTGGTCTATTTAAACTTACCGTCTGTCTCGTCTCGAATCCACTGTCTTGACTCATGTGCCGAAAATACCTGAGCAGAAAGGCGACTGGTCCAATCTTTTTCTTGGTTGAGGGGAACCAAAAGTAGGGAAAACTATAAATGATAAAATCTTACACTGTAAAACATTCATGTTCAATAAAAGAGCCACCATCAGGCTGCAACATCCGAATTTCAAAAGTGACCGATCGTCTGTGAATTTAATGTCATGTGGCCTGTATTTGAGGATTACTTCTATCAAAGGGAACGGACAAAGACAGTAGAATAATGCCAAGAATGCACCAGGCGAAGCTGAGCCGGGCCATTCTGGGTGCATTATTTGACTTAAATACGTCACCCTATAACTATATGTTGTCCCCAAAAAAGGGAACAACGAGTGTCGATTCGTACTAATGCATTAGAACAATGAGATAAATTCGATCCGTTGTCCGATGTTGCCTAGCTTTGCTAAACTTTACCACTGGCCTAACAATGTTGCGCTTATCCTTTAGGCTTTTCTGTTTATAAATGTTAACCCTTCGCCTGGGTGCACAAGCTTTGTTCCATTCATCAACATGCACGTTTTGTCAGAAGAAACACTGAGAGTCATACAAAATACAGTCAGCTCTGCTGAATTACACACACTCTTCTGCAATGTCTCTTAAATACAAAATGGTGTCATACGTGATGTGCTATGCTAAACTTACCAGACTAAAACAACTATTTCATGCGACAGATGTGATTACGTGAGATCGAGGATTGTGATACCGATCATATGGAAGTTTGCCGGGCAGCTTGATTCGGAACTTTTCATTGACCACTCAAATGACGACCACTTACCTGGACAGTTTGTTCTGTGGATAATACATCCAAATGCCCACCTACTGCATGACACTAATTCGTTTTGGAAAATACGCACCACTGGAATTCCACACGAGGAAGTATTGATCGGTAAGTTTCTTGCAGACAGTTCGATTGATTCAGTTTAACTGTTTCATAAAATTATTATCGAACGGTATTTTGTTTACGGGCCATTACTAAAAACTGCATGAAATTAAAGTCAATCGCAGTAAAAATTAGAAATGAACATTTAAAAACAGCAAAGAAAAGTGAATCGAACAAACACTCGGAAGAGAAAATGTGACTTTTTTGAAAACCGTTACAAGGCCAATTTCAAAATACAAAAAGCAAAGACAATATTAAAAAAAAATTAATATTATAAAATCGGAATGATGCATTTTAATAAGAGAAACAAGAAAGAAACAACATTGAAAATAAGGAGAATCAAAAGGAATATGGAGTATTTTATACCATTTTACTTAAACTGAAGACTGACATCTGCTTCGAAAAATTAAAAAAGAGAGAGAGGGCGGCACATTGAAAGAAAAAAAATGCACAGATGAGAAGTCGTTGGGAAACGGAATCAAAATGCCGACAGACAACGTTAATACATGTAGTACAAGGTCACAAAAATTCTGAATTTCACGGCGAATTCGAAAAAGTTTCATGGAGGAGTATTTTATTTGCAGCAGATCTAGGTCATTTTCCCTCGTTTTGAATTTGATTTTCGATATTTTCGGGATTTTTCGTCAGTGAAATCTTGCCAAATTTTTTATTAAAAAATTAACTCCAACTTGTACATTTCACGGAAAGAAATGGACAGTCAGTAGACTTGTAAGAATAATCTACTGTTTGTAACTGTCGATTTGTTAGAAATCTAGAGTAAATTCTACAACTCGACAAAAATTATATACACCTTAATGAGTACAGTGACGTCAGAAGAATGCAGTTTAATATTGCCCCGAACTTGTCAATGAATACCGAAACAACCATAAATTTACTGTGACCTTTATTCGTTCTGCGCATCACTTCATGTGGAAATGCATTCGTTACGGTACAGCTCCCACAGAAGCTATTTTCATGATTGAGTCGGGACGACTTGATTGGTTGCCCAATGCCCAATTATGTATCGATTCCCCCCACACACCAGCTTGTGTTCCCGTGGTTTGTATGTACAGGAATTGTGTCAGTGTGTATGGTAGTAAATCAGCACACAAGTTTGAAAAGTAGTGGTTTTCATAATGCAAAGTGGAATTACAGTGACTCGTACGACTAAAAATGTACTATTGTGATTACAAGCCCAGTAGGCCTACTGGAACTTCAAATGCCACCATATTGGACTTTTCATTACCACTTGTCCTTTCGTACTAAACTATCTCATCGACTTTACACATAAAGTCTAAAAACTGCGAGCGATTTCCTTTAACAAGAAGGGAAAAGTGTTGGAGGTCATTGACATAATGCCATGTCCATAAAGTGTTAATTACACGTGACTAGTAACGCCGAGCGACATCCGCATCATCGTTCCACTAATCAGCCGCAATCCTGTTGTGGTGCGTGGTCGATACCGATCCCTCCTATTAACTAATGGCACATTTGGCAGAGCGACACATTTCCTTTCAGCCATCCTCCGGAGCGCAAAGATCAGGCGGCCTGGGTAGGCGGGATCGATCAGCTCTGCTCACCTCCAGTCAGATTGTTTCCCCCCGCCAAAAGTCGATGGACTTGGGAAACCTCTGTTGTCCAGACATCGGCAATTGAAAGGTATCCCTTTGCCCGCCGCCCTCACCCCCGCCACCAAAGACTAAACCGGCTGCGATTGCAATTAACGCACGGTTCGATGGATGGACGGGGCCAGAGCTTTTTTCCTCACCAGGACTTATACGGTGGTCTTTAAAAGACACCATCAACTTTCAACTTCCTATGATTACATTATCTCTGAGATAAAGCATCTCCTGATTGCGCATGACTACGAATAAAGTCTAATCTTCTGATTTAAAACATTTTATAATATTATCAAAATGTTCGGTGACTGGTTTGATTTTCAAAATTACTCTCGAAATGCAGCATTTTGTTTATCTTGTTGCTATGTTCCAACTATATATTTACTTGATCTGAAATATACATAATGCACAAAACCACCTGGGTCTTAGAAATTACTTTCCTTTGTGTGGAAACTCAAAAGGTAGTTCTCTCTACCACTCAGTGTGGATGTAAAATGTTAGATTCAGTCGTGAAAATACTGGATTGTGTCCAATTGAACTCTGCGTCTACGTGTTATTTCGCTATTTTAAGGATATTCTGCTAACTTTCTTTTTGGTTTGTGTGCTGACGGTTTTCATAGTCATGCACAAAAGTATATAATACAATCCCAAAACCTTCATTCAAGAGCTACTTCGGTACAGCAAGTTTGGATGCGTATAAATTTCCTTTCTTTCAAATTCTTTTGTGATTGATTGTTGTCTAAGTTGACGGCATTAAATCAGTGGTAAGATCCCTCCTCACAAATTTTTCACTTTCAGTGAGCAGATTCTGAGATTAGTCCTAACAAGGTGCATTTTTGGAAAATATCTGACATGGTCCCAAATTTCAAAACCTACTTACATGAGTTTTGGTTGTTTTCGTTTATGTTTGTGAATATTTACACAAAAAGAATGCCTTCTTTCTAATCTACCTTTATACAGTAATGTTTCAGTGTATTTATTTAATACCTATTTCACTTTTTCCAACGCAGTTGATAAAGCTAAACATTTCAGTATCAGAAACGCACAGGCTGAATCTTAAATTAGACTCTCGTACAACCCGACATAAAGTCATAAGAGACGTCAAAGATTGTTGGAGCAAGGACCAGTCTGTGACAAACTTAAGGGTTTCAAATTAAAAGAGTTGATAAAGGCCCGCTTTTCAGATCATTTGGTCAATAAGGAATGTCACGGTCAAATAACTTCAAAGCATTTCAGAGCAGTAAAGTTCCCTTTCATTCACCGTACCAAAGAACTGCAACCTAATGTTTGGGCTCGGGGTCATAGTTTCCAGGTCGCTTGCCTCTTCCGTCTGAGATGTTCACTTGTGGTATCCGTAGGTTTCAGGCGAATGACCGGATCAGTACACTGCTTTGCCTCGAAGGACACATATGGGCAAAGAGTTATTGTCGGTCTGCATGTGTTTGCCACGTATTTCATGACGTCTGCTCGGCAACGGGGCTGTTGGGTATAGTTAGGGGTGAACACACGCTGACTTAAAGGGACAGTCGTTGGAGATGGCGTAGGGTAGGTTTGCACCCTGCACTTTCATTACCCTGCTTCAAACAAGTGGCCCTTGCTAATGGGCGCGCAAAGAACCCTTCAATAATTACTTTTAACATATTGTATGAAAATGTTCGTCGACTTTAGCAAAATTTCTCCCTTTTTTATTAATGTGCTGTGATTAGCGATTAGTTTATTTGGTGAGCGGAGCTCTTGACAACAGTGTATCATTATCGGGCATTTTGGGTTCTATGAGAGATGTTTGTCTTCAGACTTCCATGAATTTAGGTACAGTGTTTTCAACCATCCTTAGGCACAGTTCATTACACAACACAAGGCTCTGACACGAAGGCAGTACTTCCGATTCTTTAAGAAAATTTTGTGTGGCGTTATGCTCCTAAAATCGACCTTTGAACAGTTGGAGAGTTCAGGGCCGGATTCCAGGGGTGAAGGCAGAGCGGGTATATCTAGGGCTGGCTCCCACAAGAACACCCAGCGTGTCGAATGCCAGCGTTGATATCTGAAGAGGCTGTCTTCGATGCGATTGTGTATGGCCCCAAGCAGACCTAGAGAGGGCGCGATTTTCTACTGTAACGCAAGCTCTTTTGGTGGGAACTGCACTTCGTTGGTTCACAAACGACTATGAAATGCATGCTTTGCGGTCACGTCGCTAACAACCAAAATGATCACTTCCCACCAACATGGCTCTTTTCAATCGATGGAGGGGGGCTTCTGCTCAACGCGGATTGACCGTGGTTTGCTTGAGTTTGATTTGGTTTGTCTTGCTTTGGTTTGACTTTAGTTTGGATTGGAATGATTTGGTTTGATTCTGTATGGTACCACCGGCCTGGAGTGTTAAGTCCTCCTTAGATCCGCCATTAATGTAATACTGCTTGGTGTATCTCAGCTTTGTCTCGTATGCTCTATGGCATAACACGTCTTTACAGCTCGCACACTGTTTTCCTGAGAGCCGTGGCCAGCGTGCGTCTTTAACCTATCCAGCCCCCCGACCGCAACCCATCGCCCCCAGCCGATGTATATATAGAATGGGGCCAAACCAGGGCGTAACGCGGTAATTAACGATCCAGTCAGACCGGCAGTTGACGATGGGTCTGTAAGACCGCTAATTAACAATCTGCTACTCGGCCTCCGTCCGGTCAATACACGTCAACGTTATGAAATGGCGAGATGTAAAACAGCGCCGGTGCACAATCAATTTCGGCTGGGGGGTCGCCGCCCGGGTCTTGTCTGTAGGGGTCATGGACCTGGGATCGGTCACGGTACGACCTGGCAATCATGGTCGACGCATGCCATAGTGCATTGTGTGTGAAAATGTTTGTCCTTCCTCCGTTGCTGAAATAAAGCAGAGTAGCCATCCAGGTTTCTTGAAAACTAAATGGAACGTGCCAAAAAATCCCGGGAATGAAATACTGTTCAATTTCGTTCGTAACTGCAACGATTTAGCAGCAATATTTCATTTTCTTCTCATCTCATCACAACTCCGTTTTATTTGGCCCTCGCATTAAGATGTCATTTATCTCTGCATTTCATTTCTCTTGTCCACGCTTTGACGTATGACGACGGCTGAAATGCCATGTGATCCTGTCGGTTCTTGTGTCCGTTTGCTTTCATCTCCCTGCCCATGCTTGCCATTCCCTTCCATCCATCATGGGTGACACCCCAAGTCTACCTCCCGTATTGCTTGCTTATAAGCTCTCTCTGCACAAGCACCGCCATCATTATACGGTGATTGAGAGACACTGAGCTGTCACGTCACGCCACTGACGCCGTTCACCCAGCACCAAACAGGGAGACCCCCGGAGCAGATCATGCGAAATATTATGTCAAGTGCGCTGCTCCCGAATGTAAGCCCCAGGGAAGTCACTGCTAAATCGAAGAGGATGCTTCTCCAGTTAACACAGGAAGCCCATCATGCATCTAACTTGAGTTTTCAGACGTCCAACAGTGTATCTGCAAAAGGGAGAGAATAGATTTACAAGGCTGGAATAAAGTACGGCATGCGGCAGTTTAAGGTAGCTTAAAGTTTTGTTCTTTTCAAGAATTCGCGATTAAGGGATTAACCACTTAGTTCCTCCTCCCACATAATTGGTTCTGGTGCTCTGGATGTTCCATATCATTGCGCAGGCTCATAGGCCGATCTCATTGGGATGATGTCACAATAGAGTTTCAACAGTCTCCCGCGACTTGAAGTGTAGGCTTGTATACCGCGGACACGAAACTTGAACGTTTCAGTTCCGTTTCAGTCCAAATGCAAGGAAACAGACCACATTTTAGAGGGAGCTGACTAGTGGAGCAATTTAGCTACGACTGGAACTGAGTCTTCACGTTTGTGGAACGTACGCTACAGCGCCTGTCAATTTGTCAGTCTCCAATCAATTTGACAAGGTTTCCCTCAGCTCAAGTCGTGTCGGGAAACATTGGATTTCGGTTTACAAATTGCAGTGTCAGTCATGGTATCATCAGTCCACGGTGGCCTCTATTGACCCCATGGTGGGGGGACCAAATTATCGACCAATTGTTCACTGACATGGTCTCAGCCCCACCCCACGGGAAACTATCACTTGCGTCTTCAGCAGCAGGCTCCTCGGTACAAATCCGCCGTCTGCAGTTCATAATTTTTCAACGATTGTGGTTTATCATTCGAGGGTGTTGATAGCCGTTTGCCTGGCGTTTGAGAACGCAGAGAGACACGGGGCGCCATTCAAGAAGACGAGGCTCAAAAATTGTCTCGTTGCATGAGACCTCATCAAGAGGTGTGTACGGACGGACGCATGAAAACAGAGGCCGGGATAGGGTGACATATAGATAGCGAGCATGAACCGTAAATGGCGCGCATTATAGTATTGAAGAGAAAATTACCGCATGTAGAGTTTCGTGATTCTGACTGAGCACATTAAGTGCGCCCTCTGTTAGCAAATCGACATTTCAGGTCTTTGAATGATGACGAACTATTCTAGCGAAATATATAATCTGTCACTTAAAAATGGCAGACCTGTTTTTGAATGTTTACTCATGAATCTGTCTTCCATAATGACATAAATTAAGTGGCCCTTTGCACAACGCACTTATTTTATATTACCTCAATAAGTTTGGGGGTTATTTTCAATTTATGTTTTCAACAGCTTACTGGGGGCCTACTTTGACCGACGAAAAGAAGGCAGATATATGCTGATCAGCAAAGCGAACTTGAGTACACCGCTGTCTCCAATATTTTATATGGGAGTTTCTACCCTGCCTGAGACAGTTTACTGCCAAGCATTGTACACCCATAAACCACGACTTCATCTCTCAGCCAGCCATAAACACAAACCACACTCTCCCTCGGCCAAAAGCAATGCACTATTTTGGACCGAGTTCTTCTGTTGTTTCAACGAAATTCTGAAGTTCAGTCGGCCCCGCCTGCACTTTTAGCGAGAGTTCACGCTGCCCAGTTACGACTGCTGTAAACTTCCCCGTCTGGCTCCGGGTAAGCACACGCCAAATGGCGGGTTTGGGGGAGCCGGAGCTTTCGGCAAATGTTGATGGGCTCTCTGCTCGCTTGAGATTGCATTTTGTCCTCGCTGGTTTGGAATGAACACAAGCACACATTGGAAATTCATGGCGTGGTTATTCCCAACGTTTTATGAAATCGAAGAAAGATCCGTTTATCGGAGAGGACCCCTGAACAGAACTGGAGACCCCATTCATTGTTTTATATTCCTGCAATCAAACTTTTCATGCAATTTGTCTGTCTTACGTTTTGGAACCTCTGAAGTGCAGTTGTCATTAATGGTGAAGTCTTTGGAAAGATTAAGAACTTAGCATTCCAGATGTCAAATTAGTTTTTAGATTCATTTCATTTTATTTCATTTCATTTCATTTCCCTCGAAAAGAGAATTCTTCTGACCACGGACAAAGTACACTGTCTGAAAAATGTAAAATTTTGCTAGTCTGTGTCATCACCTGTATGCCTATTAATAAACTTTATGGGGATTCTCACCCGAGTTGTCAGCTCCTCTGATGAAGTCATTGTAATAGACACGCCAACCAGTACCCAGTGATTCATCTCAATCGTCCTAGGCCGTAGGAAGAAATGCAGCACTTTTAATGCAGCAAAGGCGTACTATGTGACGCGTGCGGGAGGAAAGTAGGCCTTTTTCATCACCCTACATTGATTCGCCAGGATTGTATTCCAAGACAGTGCCCCTGTAATATGTCATTTCTGTCCCTTCTTTCATGTTGGCGCTACAGGCCTGTGATTTACAGCTTGTTTTCCAAGTAGTATTTCAGCAAGAGCTCCATGCCTTAAACGTCAGCTTGGCCCCAGATCAGAAGGTGTCAAAGCGCGCCGTCTCCATAATTGATCGCCGTTGCTCTCCGGTCACCGTCTTGGCCGCGACCCGCTCAAACCTCCCCCACCTGTTTGGGACTTCCAGCGAAGCTGCTGTAGTTGTCGTCTACTCCAACATGATGTTATTTGGGGGACTTTTTTGTTTGTTTCCACCTATGCAGAGAGGTATCCTGGCCGTCATTGCTATAAAAGTATTCCCTCGTGCCTGTCATAATTACACCTCCTGGTTCTCACGTTACTCTGTTGTTTGACTTTCTGTTCAGATCGGCAGTAGAATACAACCCACGAAGGGTAATAACATTAAATGAGCTTCCACGGGCCTTACTCGACTATTGGGAGCTAATAGGCGAGCCGGTATTTAAAGGGTAACAGAAACTGAAAATATTTACTTCAAGTGAAGTTTTTAAAAATAACAATAAATAGACCTTTTAATGTTTATTTAATGTTTACCCATTAATTGTGACTCCCAAATGAATAAAAAGATCCTGTGTTTCCCCGCTCACAAAAAAATCCCCTTTTGGCCGTTCGAGTTCCCAGGCTGATTGGATGACGTCATCGTCAGAACGCTGACATGTACAATGTCCATTGTACATTGCGCACAGCAGTATCGCACGCTTGCAATAGACTACGTTGTGTTTGATGTGGCTTGGCCCACATGCAAACACTGTGTCAGTTCAAGGTAGAAATTAAAAAACAAAGACACACTCCTACCGTATATTTCTTGAATTGAGACAGTTTTTGCCTAGGGGAAAAGCCACGTCAAACACAACGTGGTCTATTGCAAGCGTTCGATACTGCATGTACTGTGCGCAATGTTATGTACATGTGCAGTACGCGTATACTGTATGTGGCAGCGTTCTGCAGTGTTTTTTGTTCAATTCAGACGTTTGCCAAACGGTGGTTGCTATAAGTTCTTGTTGGAACTAAGACTTATAGACTGGTGTCATTCATGCAGGTACCAAATAAGAGCGGTCTTAACAAAGCAACCAGGCCACTGCAGAGGAGTCGTTAGTACTGGGGTTAATTTTAGTTCCAAGAACATTACTAATCCTTCGCCAAGAGGTGACGTGCATAACTTCTGAAATCAATATGTAAAATGACCACAAGTGTCCTACTTAGTATTAAAAACAAACACAAAACAAACAAACAAAAACAAAACACGCACACATGTTTCGATTTTGGGAAGAGACCTCAATGTTACAGGTTTGTCTACGCTGAAAAGTGCTATAATTTCAGGTTGGTTGTCTTTCTAGGTACATGATATCAGACCAGTAAGCTTTTTTCTCTGATATATATTTTCAGTGAATAAAACGTACCTAAAAGTTTGCATTTGAAAACCTTTATTATAACGAAGTGTCCCTCTGTAATGACACCACTGTGACAGCAAAAGCCCTTTGTTTGGCAGATTTCACATGTTCTAAAAATATGCACCCTTGAAATAAAATGAATCAAAGGAGGAGTTCAAACATTTCGTACATGGTGATTTAGAGAAGAAATTTACACACTTCATGAGTTCTTTAAAAAGAAGAAGAAACTGTAACATGATCGTGAATAGACGGGACAAGAGGTGAGAAGAATCCGCAACCCCAGTAACTGGCGGCACGAACAAGGCGGCCATCGGAGTTCCCATGGCGGGAGATTCACACCTGTCCTCGGCCACGGGTGTCGCGTGGCGAGAGTCTCTCCATTTTTCCCTTTCACGTTTTCCTCGTAAATTCTATCGCGGCAAAAAGGTGTGTGCATACAGTGTTCCGTCGCCGCGTTCTGACGCCTCAGAGCGTGAGCCTCTGATTTATTTTTCATTGGGTACGATGGTGACTGAAGATAAAAATGTGCATGTTCAGCGGAGAGTGAAATGATGTCATTAACATAATAATTTGCTGCCCTCATTCAGTTAAACAGGTGATCAGGAATTTACCTGTTAAGTGGACATACAAGAATGAAAAACATCTTAACCCTGCATAAACGCATACACTGTTCTAAATTATACTTGCATTATATTAAATTGCATTATATTTTCAATAATGTAAATTATTTGATACTGCAGTTACCACATTTGATAAAATACTTGTCTGGTCTAAAAGATTTCATTGTAAAGCAACACACTACGTTAAAGTTTATTGAGCTTTACAAGTTAGTTAAATTCGCGAAGCGCCCTCAATGCATATACTTTGTAGTTTGCGCGAATTCACCCTTCATTCATTTGAAACTCTTCCTTGGCGAAGACTCAACAACATCGTTTATTAACTCTCCGCAGGTATTAATCTCCTGCTGTAGGTCAAATTTCCCTTCAACATTGCACGTGTCACAAACGTCCTTCTTCCACGATTAGTCATTTTTATTATTTGTCAACGAATGACGTGCAAGTTTGAATCGATTTGGGAGATTTAGAAACTCCGAAAAAACTGAATGTTTCTTGATCTCAAGATGAATTTATATCGTATTAATACTGTTGAAGAAAGTACTTAATTGGTAATTTCTTCAAACTTTATTAATTTTGTTTCGTTGTTATGTGTCTAATCCAATTTGGCAAGTGTTTAATAGTGTAATATTGTACATTGTCGTACTATTTTCTGCCAAAGAGGTAATCAGATTATCGTTTTCGCTCTTTTCAGAATAGATCAGCAAAAACCAAGATCGTCACTCTTAAATTAACCGTCTTCCCACCTAGGTCACGTGTCTTTTTGCAATAGCTTTTCAAATGGCTGTCCATAACTTGGGGCTTGCATGACAAGAGCCCATGCATGAGTGTCTCGTGGCCGCAGTTCCTTCGAACTATATGAAATACATTTGACATTTACCCAAGACGGGTAACGGCAAATGAGAACAACTGACCTAGTTTACGCAAAGGTCCTGTCCTTTCGA
The DNA here is from genome assembly GCF_001949145.1 of Acanthaster planci. The sequence goes on from NW_019091360.1 coordinate 1,977,164, forward strand.
AGAAAGATTGTTTGGAGAGACAGATTGCCAAACTCTCTTGATTTTGCATCAACGAAATGGGATCCAAAGTCTAAATTGTTTCAGGCATCCGGAATCCGTAACACTCATAGTTGGAAGCATGCTGCCCATTACACGTGGTAGTTTGGCAACCACGCGTTCTGATTGATGACATGACGGAAGAGAGCGCTGTTTACATCCGGGACCGCTGAGCAATCTTCGAACATTTTCCGTCCAACCTCTTTTGTTATCTGTCAAAGTTGACTTTTAAAACGAACTATTTCGCAATAGGCTGCAGAATTGATTGAGTAAAAACTTTGAACATACGAAAATGAACTACATGTATAAGTTCTTCCTATATCCCATGATAATAAAACCTGATGGAGTGAAGTTTTGACTTCAAGGAACCATGTGTTGAATTTCATTGCTACAGCATTTAAATCGAGATTTGAGTTCCATGGGGATACTAAGGGAGTCGCTCCCTCTTTTAGAGTGGGACATTTTCATACAGTCATATTAAAGAAACAGTTTATTAAGGTGGAGGTATTCTTTACGGAAACATTGCAAATTGATGCTGTTCCACAGATCTGATGAGAATTATATTGTATGAACCAGTTGTGGAGTGGATCGCTTTGAATTACATCGATGGGCTGTGAGCGGAAAAGATCAGGCAGTGTGATAAAAACGTCCCCATCTATCTTTACTCAGCTTTTGAAATACAAGTCTCTGGGAATGGACGTAAAATTGGATAGCCGAGTCACTTTTAACGTAGTGACTCGAGTCAAGTAGTGTCGTCAAAAACTGTGACTCGAGTCATTACAACTTTGGGTCTGAGCGTACACTTGTAAAAAAAGTACAAACTCAGTCGAACCAGCTAAGTGTCCCGTTTTATTTCTCCCTCCTTTGCTCTTTTTCATGAAGATCGGATCTTCTTCCCAACTTGGAGGATAAGACATAATTGTGTTCTGACTTAACAGGGCTCAATGATAAAAAATATGCGTACATTTCTAAGGGATAGCGAAATCAGATTAACACTCACCACTAGAGGGCGCAGTCATGTTTTCAGAACCCGTAAAATGCCATTAGTTTATCTTGCGTCAAGTGAAGTTTTGTCTCATGGCTTGTCGCCTGTTTGTGTTCAAAATTAGTATGAGAATCACATAAAGTCTCGAATCAAATTAAGTTTCGCTACGAATTTTTGTTTTGCTCATTAAAATCCTACAAATTGCGCGTGTGGTTTTGTCTGTTGGGCTTTCAAGAGATTACGAAATCCTTCATTAAACAAGTTGTAATTTGCAATGTCTCTTCGGGAAGTGGGTGTTTGGCCAGTTATAACTGATTCATGATGCGGTTGAAGATGTGGCATATGTAGCTGGGGAAGATACACTACAAACAATTCCGTCGTTTCTTTTCACACAGAAACTATTCCTTGAGGTGCGAGTGGCAGCCATAAACAGCGCCCTCTACTCGAAGCTTGGTTCTTTCCCTGCATTTTCTTAAGTTTGACTTGTTCGCGACCTATTGAGTTGCGTATTAAGGTCTAGGGTCTGAGTGGGGATGGGTTTGTTTTTCTAAATTCCCAACGACTGTCCAAAGTTTGTTATCCGTAAAGGTAACCTCACCCCGAAGAAAGGTGGTGGTTTCGACTCCAGAAATACCTCCCCCTGGCTGCTCCACTGGACGTGTGTCCTACGTGTCGATTTGAATACTCTTTTTTCCCCAGCCTTTTCGTTTTCTGAAGAGGTCTTCTCATTAAAGCCTTTTGAACTTGAAGGTTTGTAATGTAGTTCAGTGAATGCTCCCCTTTGGTTTCAGAATTGATTACATGAGAATTGGTGTTCTTTGTCAGAACAGCGGATGAAAGGACATGCATGTAGCACGACAAGACATGACATGGCATAGTATGGCATGACATGAAATCACACGGCATAGCACTGTGAGGCATGACATGTCGTGGCATGACCTGTCATGACATGGTGTGTCTTGGAACGACCTAATATACGACATTACATGGCAAACTAAACACGACACGGCATGACAGTGAAAGAACGTTGAATCTTATCGTTTAACCCTAACCCTCCTCAATCCTTCACCTGTTGGAGGACTGAGGAGTGTTAGGGTTAATAAGCTCACTTGCTCTGCCAGAGAGCGTTCAGCGCTTTGGGGCAAGTTGAACCTGAAGTAACTTTTTCCTGAAACGACTTGATTCTTTTTTACGAGTAAAGGCCAGTTCATTCTCTGCGCAAAAGCGAACACAAACGCAAATTTGTGACAATATTCGCGCAGCGAAATAGCAAAAGTTGAACACATCTCAACTCAGCGACAATTTGCTGCAAAATCTTTCGTGACGTCAAATTCCCTTCACTTTCACGTTTGTCTGAGCCGGTCTGTAATCAGAATAGACTCTAGGTTACAAATATGACAAAGGAATAATGGACAAAGGGGTGGTTTATGGGCACGTTGTGAGATAGGGTGTGGGGGAGTGAGCACAGGGCGATTAGGGGATCCTTTTATTTCTTGGAAAGGAAAATGAAACCAACATAGGTCTATCAGCAAACCTCACTATGAAGGTAGTCACCTCCCATCTAACCCCTAGAAATGTCACTCAATCCTTCAGTCAGTTGAAAGAAGTTTTTTGGAGAAGGTCAAAGATTTTTGACAAAACATTTCACATGGCGCAACTTGCAATCAATCATATTGCGTAGCGTTCATTTCATTGCGGTGTTTGGATTAGGAAAAGTCAGGATGTGCCGTAATTCCCTCAAATTAAGCCCTTCGTCTCCTCGCTTGTCTGGCTTTTCTAAACAGTGTCATTCACCGACTTGTGCAACGCCGTTGGCCTTTAAGTAATGGCCTATGGCATTTGTCAGAGGGAAACAGCTTAATCTCAGAACTGGCTGTTTCATTTCAAAATGTTGTGATTCAAGTGGCCTTTTTCTGTCCCCTCTCCACCAACTCTTTGAGATCCTGCACGCTTTCTAAATGAACTCCACAGCCGTGGTCAAATAAAATGAAAACAAACCAGAAGGGGGCAGAAAAAAAAATCAAGCCCATTTTACACAGTGCGCCCTCTATCGTTTTGAGCTAACACCAAAACAGTGGCCCTACGTTTTCATGTTTCAAATCTGAGGAGGTCCTCTGTCTAAAATACGTATGAACTTTTATCTCAACTAACCTAATGAATGCTGCCTTTTCAGCAGACATAATAAGTGGAGATATATCTATATGCTTACCGTCTGTTTGGTCCAAATTTCCGGTTGTTTGCTCAGCGCATCGGTGTTCCCACATTCCACATGCTGCACGAGTGGATTAACATGAATGCCGCCCAATGCTTCAGAGAACTTTGCGAAAGCCAGAAAAACTTCTACGATCAGGAAGGTCACTGGCACTCGCGATTCTGGTATGGTTTTTGGCGACATGAGCGTAATTAAATTTATGTTCATGCTTGAACTTTTGATCCGTTTAGTGCGCATGGGGTAAATGTCCGCCACTTCACCCTCCGTGGGTCGTCTATGTTACTCGTTGTTGGTACAAAATTGAGGGGTTTTTCCCGTACTTGGCTGCATGTGTTTGTGCGAAGCTTTTAACATAACAGGTACAGCTTACAAAGATGAAGCATAAAAAGTATGCAAATTGTGAAAGGATTAATCGTTTTATGATCACCACAGATGGCTACAGAAACAGTGAATAGCGTATCCACAAAAGGAGACTTTTTACCGTAATGACCAAGAAAATTTAATCCCTCTCTGTAAAATCGCAATCATACAAATCTTTACTGCACAGGCGAGTTTGAACTTAAATTTTGGGTTCTTAGTCTTATTCTTCCCGTTGAGTCAAATCACAGACAAGCTCCTGTGAATGCATTCTGGCAGTTTAATTCTTTCGCGTCAGACCTTTTGTAAAGCGTCGGCGTCATTAAAATCACAGTGCATACATACGATTTGTAAAGCAATTAGCTACAGAGCATGACCGTGGAACCGCGCTATATATTCCTGTGATTGAGGGCCTAATTTAAAAAGAAATAGGTTTCCTACAGTGCATCATCTAATAAGAAGTTGAACTTTGACCAAGAAACGTATAGCCCGGCTGTTCACCGTTACTCATGTGCACGCGGCAATGTGAGGTCAAAGGTTACGTCGATGCTGTTGAAAGCGCTAGGATGCATCAAGCTATAAGGGAACATTGAAACATTATGATTATGCCGACAGTGCGGAATTTCAACCGTTTTTTTATCGAGACATGGTTGGTTGGAACACATTTTAAAAGCCGTGGAAAAACGACCTCCACGTGAAAGTCTGCACAATTGGAATGTTAGGCCGTGTCTGAATCACTTGGCAAACACGCGACTTACTGCGAACTGGCCGCGGCCACTGAAATACACTCATGCGTAATTTCCAGCCGTGGGCGAGTGATTCGGACATGGCCTTAGTCTTGCCTTTCCAGGCCACTTGAACATTAAAAAAAAAGAGAGATCCACGAACACACATTTGAAGATACAGCACATTCTGTTATTCATTTTTGCGTAATTTCGAGATGCTTTGGTGTGACCTGGTTTGTAAACATATAACCTGGCCACATTCATCACATGCTTGCTTAAAATATCATCAAATTAAGTTTAGCATATGCAAAAGAAAGCTCAATAACAGGGGTAACAACAACAACAGAAAACGTCAAACGAAACATTTAGCAACACTTCAACAACAACAGAAAACGTCAAACGAAACATTTAGCAACACTTCAACAACAACAGAAAACGTCAAACGAAACATTTAGCAACACTTCAACAACAACAGAAAACGTCAAACGAAACATTTAGCAACACTTCAACAACAACAGAAAACGTCAAACGAAACATTTAGCAACACTTCAACAACAACAGAAAACGTCAAGCAGGGTCTTCAAATTAGCCGACATGGCATGCGCAGGGGTTGACTGTTCCATATTTTTCGTTTGAATACTGAAATAATGCAATTAATTACGATGCGGGTTACCCGATTAACATTATTAGGGATTATAAACAGCAGTGACAAACTTGTCATGCATGTCAACGTGCTTGCTGATTATTCGTGTCCCAGTAATGTCTGAAACCAGTGAGTTACAAACAAGGTCGAGTGGTTTGCCACCATCAAGACAGTGAAATGTATACAGATATTCTTCAAAGGCATAAGCTGTCAAAACTAAGCACTTCATCATTCAACAGCAGTTTTAAGGAATGCTGTTGGATTATGGTGCAATTAAGCCAGCTCTGAATACTTTGTGGAAGAGTTTCTCAACACAATAAAATGAAAGAACGTTAAAAAATAGTTGACATTTGATGGGAAAGTTTTCCGAGTTATTGGTTGATTAGAGTGAAAACTTACCGATGTTTAGGGAGAATTTGCAAAACGGGGAAAACTGAAAAACGACACTGTTATGAAAGCAGTGCTAAATGCCGAGTTGTCACTGTTCCCGAATTACCCTTGCTTTTCTAATTAATAATAGACCGTCTTATTTTCGGCAGAAAATTTCTGGCAAGATGTCATTATGTGTCAACTGTTGTCTGCGACCAGCCCGCAGCGCGGGGGAGCCCCAAGCTGCACTAATCCGCAGCGGGGACCAAGCCCCTCAGACAACCAGGCCCTGCCTTGCAAAAAGCCCCCGCTTGCGTCTATGGAACACCGGTCACAAAAGCGTTCACCCCGGGGTTACGGAAATTTCATTTTCCCTCACAGAAAAACGAGGCACTTTAGCGGATTAATTCCAGCGACTGAGGATCACTTGATGAGTTGAAGTCTTGATCTTAGAGATAAGATCACGGGCTAATTGTCTTTATTTTCGTCTTGACTTCAAGTGCAGTGCGATCGGTGCACTTGAGCTAGGGTTCTGCCGACGGCGTCAAACCTCAGAGCTGTCCCATCCACGACGCTGTCTTTATTGCCCACCGCGGCGGGTGGATTCTTAAAATCTCACTGATCATCACATCGCGGATTTCCCCTCAAAGAATTCCCCCTAAGACCATAGACACCTGCGAGCCTTTCGCCCCGTAGGAAGCGCCTCTTTCCTCGGGTTTTGAGCTAATATCTGGCGGCATCCTGACTGCGCAATACGTGTTGTCAGTACAAGAACTGCGTGAGCCGAAGACACTGGCGGCTGGCCCTGACGCCGCCAGGGGGCTCAGACCGACCGACCGACCCGTGGAGCGAACCCGTCTCAGCCTACCATCTCGGTGATCCCCTTCCGTGCGGTGGGGGAGTCTTTTAAGACCCCTGGAAATGAAACCTGTCATAATGCCAGATTTATTTACCTTAATGGTAACGGTTTTCCCGTCCTTTTCACCTGCTTCGATCATAAATGGAAGGACCACTTGCCGGCAAAATAAGATTGCGTGACAGTCTCTAAAACGGCAAACCTTCGTATAAGCAGGCGTCAGTGGTAATGGCCCGTATGTACAAGATTCGAACTAATGCCAACTAGATAACAGCTGTTTTGTTGCATGAAAGTGATTATTCTGACAGAGATAGGGACAGTCCTTTAACACATATGCTGGTGTTCATCAAGACTACCTTGAAAAAAAAACTTGAAATGTTTTTGAATTATATTGATCATTCTTTTACGAAAATGTCATTACGTTAAGCTTACAAACAGCACGTGTCGCACTATAATCGCCATTTAACCGTCGTGTTGCAGATGGCATTTTTAACTATTATATGGCTAGGTGTTCAAGTGTGGTGAAGCATGTCATTGATATAGTCGACAAGATTTGCTGAAGCTCAGCCGTGTCTAGGTGCTGATGCCTTTCCTTGTAATTGAACAGAAATTATTTCACATTATGAATTCTCAAGTTATATCATTTTGTTATCCACAATTCTAATAATTACAAACTCGTGTTCCTTTTCATGCTTATAAAACAAAGCGCGAAAAAAGAGACAGAGAGAAAACGATGTTTCAGCATTCAAAAGATTTACCGTAGCGGATATACCTCGTGAGCGTACGGTAAAGCATTGTTAATACCTTGGCTTAGAAAACAGCAACCGGGAGCCCCTTTTAACGCCGTGATTTAGAAGCATTAAACGGGTCAAGACTCGGTGGTGTTCGGTCTTTGCGGAACATTTGAAACTTGCTAACTTCCTCAACCATCGCTGATCGATTAATTTTTATCGACCATACAAATACAACGAGGGCCGTTTCGTTGAAATTGATGAAATCTGTGTGTTTCTAAAACGTGATCTTACAATGTCATGCGGTCAACTCATTCCTAGTGCTAGCACTTGCATTAGTCAGGAGCGGATTGGCGTTGAGGCCGGTAGTGAATCCAACCACCACCCAATATGCCGTAAAGCATTTAGATACTGAGGGAAATGTGGGGAAGATGAGGGTAAAATTACATCGAGACTGAACATCCTCGAGATAAGCATTGGGCAACTTGTTTGATTTTTTACCCGAGAAGTACGGAAAGTGTGAACATCTCGAACACACAGCCAAGTGCGTGCAAATAAACTACGGCGGCGCGGTAGTAGTAGGTCTATAGCCAGCGGCTCCAACGCCATGTTTCGAGCCGTTCACTTCATTCTTTCTACGGCATCAAAACTCTAGCGAAGTGGCAAGGAACTCTCGTCTGGAATCAGCAAATCCTTACCCAATTCTCCTTGTTTGTTATTAGGAACTCGTTGTGCAAAAGGAAACAGCGCAACTGGTGTGCTTATGAAGTCACAAACCCAAATTTAACTAAATTTAATCTTGATCCTAAAAACCGTTTCCAAATCAACACTGAAATTACCTTCCATCAAAACTGGTTCAAATTCTAATCATAAACACTTTAAAGAACTCTATTATAACTGTTGAAGTTCCCTTTATTAAAAATTTAACAGGTTTTAGAAGAGAAAAGATGCACATCTGGACATGTTCAACTTTAAAAACAAAATTCAAGATGGCAGCTATTGACCTATGTATGATGATTCATGCCAAGTTTAACCGGCACCGTATGCACGCCCCTAACGCACAACATGTCAAGGGGATTTTCATTCCATCGTGGGCATAACAAAAAGTCAAAATCATTGCATCCATCCCCAATATTTGACAACGACAATAATGCTGGGCTAGATTAAAGAAATGGCTGACGGTATAACGGTTGAGTCACGGTCGACCTCGATGTCGTGCCGAACCGTCTCGTTTCGAGTTAGTTTTGATTTACTGGTGTACTCTGCATGACCACACAACGCTGATGATTTGGGGCTTCATATTAAAATCCATCATTTTACACAAATTCACCAAAGGCTAAGCCATGACCAACGGTTTGAATATTGGAAAAGAGATGGCAGATGGAAAAAAAAACTATACTAAAGCATTTGGTCGAAAGTAACTCTGACTTTATTCAGTAATCCTCGACCTAACATAGGTGTTTTACATGTTTTGAGTTGTATTTTTTGTTATAGACGCACTTGACTTGAAAGCTCATGTTACTAAAATTAAGACCATTAATATTCAAGTATTCCAATCCAAAATGGCGGGATTTACTCACATGTGCGTGCATGACCTTCTTGTGAAAGGAAGGTGTGATGAGCAAAATATATAACTCGAAATGTTGCGACAACAATAACCGGGAGAGATTTATTCTTCGACGATGACAAAAATAAGAACTTGAAATTATGTGAGAATCTCTGACAGGCATGAGAGAATTTAACGATTTATTTTTATTACCACTTACAAGCTGCCAAATAATTTCTCTTCCAAACTTGGTGTCGAGTACTAGAAGAGGAACCAGAAAGGATTCGTGCCTGAAGGTTTATGTTCAGCTTGATATGCGGTCTCTTGGTGTGCAGTTTTAAAAACATGCCATGGAAGGAGACGTCAAATCGATAGTAAAATATACTTTGGTTGGCAAAAGCCAAGGAAAAAATGAAGCTGTCAAAAAGAAAGTTTGTGTTTTAGAATGAAGGAGCGGTTTCCAGTATCACAAAATCAACGAGAAAAGTGAAAGCGCGGCGGGTTTTTCGTTTCTCTACATGCAGTTATGTCCCAGACTTCAGAATCTCGACTTGACCTAGTGCTTACTTGGGTATCGTGGAAATATTCGTTATTACTCAATACGACCATTCATGTTATCTGGCGCTGCCTTCTGGAGTAATATGGAATCTAGTTATTTTTCATCGTCCGTCCTTTGTTTAATGTCCTTCTCCGGTCAAGCTAATATGGTCGAAATATGAGGTGCTGATGTCTGCGAAATACAGCGCACAAAAGGTTGGGATAGTTTTAAATTATTGCACAGCATAAACGATAAGGGTTAAAAGGTAAAACATGTTTCCAAAGAAAATGCAGTTATTACCAGGTGGAAAGTCCGTCTACCTTGCATAAAGCAGTTTCCCATGGTGAAGAAGGGCCTGTATGAAGTCTCACCCGGCGGGCCTGGACCGACGGTCTTCTAGCGGTGAAGCCCTACCAGCATTTCCCCAACACATACGAGGCTTTGTTCCTGGTTTTCAATTACCTTGTCAGAAGCTGATTGGGTGCACCACGACGAGGCGCGCAGTCCCGTCTGCAGGACACATTTTGGGTATCACGATATCACTCCGCCCCGAAGTGCGCCCGACATTCAACCCATGCATTTCTGTGGGAACAGTGAGCTTTACTGAAAGGCAAAGTTGTACAACAACATGTCGTCAATCCCGGGTCATTCAGAATAACATGGCAGGGTAGGTCTACCGGTACCAGTGCCTAAATGTAAATGCTTGTTGTCAAATGGATAACTTTCTTTTGCCGCAAATACATGTAAGGCATTTGCAAAACGGAACTCAACGTAGTACATTCATTATAGTTCCATGGCCATTTCTTGGTCTCCGTTTATTCAAACCCTCGAATATTTTTGCATAACATCTACAAACTTGCAAACGCTCTGTACAAAGGTACAGAGCCTTTGTAAGTTTGTAAAGTAATGTCATGCACAAACTCCGGTGCTAGTGTTGTAAACCCTCTTGCGGAAAATAAAGCAAGCTCTTTGGCAAAGGGTGTAAAAAGTCTATTCTCGCTGCTCCTGGAATCACGAAAAGCTAGTGGTGCATGCAAAACACTTCTTACACACCATAATTGCCAGACTGTTTGCCTGATTTGGATGAAACTTGGCACATGCATAAAGCGGTATCCGTTTTGACTTTGTTCTTTGTTTAAGTTTCGGTGGCTTTTAAGACGGGGCTGGATTCACCCGATATAGGTTATTCCCCCCCCCCCACACACACGCTTTTACCAAGGTACTGGGATACCGCGCCTCTACGAGTTTAGTATGGGCATGACTCGCGGCACTTACATGTATGAGGGAAGTGTACCTTAAATTTAGACCGTGAATGAAGTCGAGGGGGCGGAGTCAGTGGTATGGTTTAGGGTGGGGGCATGCGCCGAGTGAAAAAAATCATCGCCTACCAGACGCCCACACCGGAAATTGAACAAAAAGTGAAAGGATAGTGTTACTAACAGAACCTGCTGCGACATGTGACCGTCGAATCAAAATTTTCATGAAACATATGAAACCAATTAAACTTAGAGGAGATGTCAAGATGCAAGAACCATTTCATGCACCTGAAATGCCTAACTATATTAGCTATCTTGAAAACTTGAATCATCAATTCTGATTGTCAACAACAGCATGATATAGTACTTCGTTTTGTCTATTTTCTGTGGCCCACAGAAAGATCACACGACCAGGCGACAAATATGCATTTCACCCTCACCATCGGACATCACTTCGTAATATCACAGACTAGTTCCCACCCCAGAGGCGGATCTAGAGGGGGCCCCCGTTCAACCGCGGATGACTAAATGGAATTTTAAGTGAAATGACGGAAAATGAGTAGACCTACCAAAACAAATCCTGGACGAGGATTGCACCGTCCATCTATCCATCTATATCGTTAACCAATAACATCGATTTCCGGTGGATCCCCTTAGCAGGGCATCCCTTCAAGACGCCCCCCCTGGTTTCCTGAAAGCTAGATCCGCCCCTGCACTCCCACGGTCCAAACCATGAAAAAATGCGGGGACCGCCTACCAGACTGTTTATTGGTGTATACAGTGACTCAAATCACCAACAGTCGAAATCAAGGAAAGCACCGTTGTACACCAAAAAGGCTTCCTCATTTTTTCGTCTATTTTCCATGCCCGATGAGACATTTGTCGGCAATCGGCAGGACAAACTGTTTTCTGTGTCGAGGCAGGGGTCCAGGGATACTGCCAAGAGGTCACCACGATGGGGCAGGTAGTTAACCCCACCCACCCACCCAAAGTTTCCTCGTCTGGTCGTACAATCTTTTGCTTCATCTTAAACTGAGCTTTAGAAACAACGGTTTCCAGGTGATGTCTCCACGTGCTCACTTACTTTTGTACGGCTAGATTTGAAACGTCATTTGGCACCTATATTTAATAACAATTATTGTGATTAATGCATAAACGGTTTGAGAGTGAACGTAAAATAATTGAATTTTTCACCGAACATGAAGGTTTAGAGAAATAACTGGTTCCAAATGTGTGTTTTTCTCCAGCGAGATGGTTCCATGGGCAAGAGGGAAACCAACAACATTTGGAGCACCCACAATACCACCGAATTTTTGGCTCTACCGGACAACTCATGACAAGCTTCCTGATTTACAGCTGATGTAATCACAGCTTGGTGGGAAGGTTTGTAGCCGATAAGACCCCGCCAGGGGCCACACCTTCAGGGAACGGCACCTCAGTGATTTTCGTCAGTCGGAGTATAATTGAATCCGTTCTTTTTGAATACCAGCAGGCAATCTAAGCTACGCTTCGCAGCCAACGATAGAGAGACTTGTGAAGGGGGTTATTTCACAATGTGTCATGTTTAGGCTGCGGGTCCCCGCGCCTGGTCCTTCCCCCATCCCCAGCTCAAGCAATGCTGATGGGCAGAATTTAGATGGATTCGATTCCAAATGTGTCCGGACACCATCGCTTCCCGCAAGGAAATCAAATTTTCAGACACAGACACACTCCCTCAGTAGCAATTTTCTTCGAAGTAAGATTTCCCGACACATTGACACTTCAGGATGAGCGCTCAGAACAACTCCATGCTGTCTAAATGTTCGCAAATCAGTGCGCACTCACAGGGTACCTCGAATGAGAAAAATCGAAACTGTGTGTCTCACATTTGCTCCTTACATTTGGTTAAAATGTATCACACAGGCTCCCAGAATTTCACTTATGATAGTAGTCCAAACTGTAGGTAGATCTGTCAAAGTCAGAGAAACAGGAAGTTTTGCAAAATGAACACCGATCATTTTCCGTAACACAGAAAAGAATGTTCCTGTTTAAAGAGTAAAGAATTCAGCCTAGTTATCCAAACATTAACTCTCGAATAACGTACATGGATGCCGCCATATTGCATGTTGCTCTTCACTAACTATCAGCAACAACCGGTTGTATGTTTCTGGTTTTCGAGCGGCTGACCCAAGAACAACGAATCAAGCTGTTCTTGCGGATACGAAAACAAGCTGCCCGAACTCAGCTATAGTGACTACAGTTCGAGAACTAGAGTTGATTTTGGGGGAGAAGTGCCGGAACACGTTGAAATAAAATTAGGCAGAGAAAGTTTGACTGTAGTGATTTGACCTCTATAAATTGGAGTTTGTGAAAATAGATTTTGTTGGCAGGTTTTCCAGTTGTCAAACTCTTCCAGTTGCACCAATCTAACAGGGAGTCTATTTTGACACCAGGAGAATCTGTCTCAAAGAAATATTGCAAAATATTCTGCTCAGATTGAAATTTTTGTCTTCATATATTACTCACACGCTGTATATGTTCCTATCCATTCTAATTGGAAGTAGTTTCCTGTTGTTGGTGTTGGTGTGTGTGGAGGGGGTCGTGTTAACGGATTAGTTTATTATTTACTGTAAAACCCAAGAACGTTTGGCGAGTTTATAAACTAAACACATTAAACGTTTGAACACGCGGTGGGTTCAGACGTGAACCCGTTTAGCATATTAAGTGTTTATCATTGGGACATTAAATGCATGGTTATAGCGGTTGATTACATGAATCCTGCTATTTTCTGCAAATACTCTTTGCCGATAAAATTTAAATCTCATGTTGTAAGTGGTTAATTTAAGCTGACGTTACGTATAATATATAGATGCAGAGTGGATTGTCACTTAATTTTCACACCGAAAATAAACATCGTGTTTAGACAATACGTTCAGTTGTATCGCCCAGCGTTAAAGATCAGACTAGGCGCATGCGCTTCATGTGCATGCGCACTTCGATCTCTTTCCCCGTCCCCCCACGTCTGCTGGCTGTCAAGTTGTTAGTTGCAAAATGTAGAGAACTGGAACTGATTAGTATTATTATTATTAATTCATTCAGGCAGATTCTAAATATACAACACTCAACGTACATATGTACAATAAAAATTACATCCAAAATATAATATAAAAAGAGGATCAATACAGATTGAAAAAGAGGCACACATGTAAACAATCAATCAATAAAAGACGAGGAATGATTAAGCAAGAGACAGACAAGACAGACAGACATAAGAAAGCAAACCAAAACACACACAAAAAAACGAGGACAGGGTAGGACTGCCTTGGAGAAAAACAAGAGTGAAAAATATCACTTTCGCCCAAAGGGCGTGCCACTCCGACCCTGCACTACACTCAGTCGGACACAAAACGAGGGACATCACAACAACAAATCCCACCAATCAGTTGTAAACACACCACACAGACACAAAAGAAAGGACAAGAGAAGGAAAAAAAGGGATAGTGGAAAGGAAAACCAAGATAATAAAGAGAACAGCAAACATAATAAAGGCTGACATCAGAAACATAAGGAATGAGTAGACCGGGAAGAAAATTACCCCCACGGCACCACCCACTAAAAGGAAAATATTTTGCGGCTGACCAACCCACAGTAAACCGGAGCAAGTAGTACATATAATTGCAATTTAAGGTAGCCTTTAAGTTTCTACAAAAAAGAAGACAGAGACTCACAAGTCAACATGTTGATTATATCGTTAGGATAAGTACTCCAAACCCTGACAAACATGCAGGGAATGGAGTACTTTAATGCATCAGCGCGAGCGTACAGATGGTGAAACTTTAATCTGGTACGGCATGTCTGCTGTTACTGTGTTAGAGTTGCATTTGTTCGTTCCTTACACAGGTTCATGCATATAATGTGGGTATATTTCAGGATCTCAGATGAGTGATAATTTTCTGAAACAATAAGGTTTGTTAACAGTATGTCAACCATTTTTGTTCCCGTGTTATGACTTGAACACGTGTGTGTCATCGTTACCCAATAACGTGCAATTTACACACACTGCACCCTTTATAGATGTGTCAATGTGTATAAAACGTGTTACAACCTGTGCACGTTTAGGCCTATCAAGTAATAAACACAAAAACAGGTTTTTAATTAAAATGTGTTTAAAAATCTAACATGCTAAACGCATCCATATATTTAAGTATAAACATACGTTGCGTTTATGAAATGAAATATATAAAAGCATGTAAACATGTCCTGTGTGTTTATTTATGAATGTGTCAAAATGTAAAAAAAAAGTTGAAGATTTGCGTTTAATTTGCGATTAGAAGTTTAACGCTTGTGCAGGCGTAGCATATATGTACATAGTGTGGACCTCTGAACAAAAAAATAGGGTGCGATGGCGTTGTGTGGGTTTTACACTATACAAGTTTGTTTTTCCGAATAGACCGGCTGCTAATCTGAAATTTATCATTACTTATATTACTGAGATTGACCCGGTCTAATTAGAAAACACTAAATTTCAAACAAACACCATATTGTAAGTATTTACTGACGGCGTCGAAAACACACGTCGGCAAGTCAGGATAAGCAGTGATCAAAATTGAACCAAAAGCAACACACCTAACAAAACGGTTTGATACCGATACGGCGAGTAGTGTTTCTTGTCTGTCTGATGAGCTGGGAGTAGCGTTTCTTGTCTGTCTGAGGAGCTGGGAGTAGCGTTTCTTGTCTGTCTGAGGAGCTAGGAAGAGGAGAGGAAACGCGCTTTGTAAACACCTAAAAAAAAACGAATGTCAATATGCATTCCTACACATTCTTATTGTTTTGTGTGCGGGTGGACGTAACGTTTGGAGAAGCACTTGTAGTTGTATATCGGGGAAGTACGGGTTTGTCAATCAGCGGTCCATTATCAGCCACCTCGTGGTTTAATTATGCACAGTGTTAAAACATTTACTGGGAAAACTGACGGCTTGAAATCAACAATGTGTGCAGAAGATATGCGGGTGATTTTCACTGCAATACACTCCAGATATTGGCACCATCTGCAAGAGTTGTCGCTTGTGGATTCCCATCCATCATCTGGCATCGCGCGCCTCGGCCCTGGATGTCTTCCTTGCTCAAAGCGCACCACAGAGGGGTTAAGCTCTCGGATTGGGACAGCCGGTGACGTCATGCTTGTGTCAAGTCTGGACGTGACGGCTGATGGGCCCCGCCTCCTCCGAGTTGATTGTCGGTCGGTCATCGGTGCGCAGACGAGACCTAGTTTCTGTTCGATCATGTACAAGCTTCTCTAGTCAATTCCCGCGTCAGTTTGCCATCGAATTCCTGCCTGTCGAGCGCCCATTATAGCTCAGTCAGTCAATCTTTTTCCTTCTTTTTTCCCTGGATGATGAAGTAGTCCCTGTTACTTGTATATCATTATACCAATAATGGGTTTTGTCAGAGGAGGTTTCGTCCGTAAAAAAGAAAATAAATCAACGAATAAACTATTTTCCACAAATGAAACCCGATAATCTCTCAGTGGTTAGGCAATTTCTGAATGCTACAAATCACGTCTTTGGTAAAAACGGGTAGAATAAATTCCGAGCAAATTACAATTGGCAAATTGGCTAATTCACGCAACTTGTAAAAAAAAAAGCTGAAAGAGTTGTCGGATATTTCCCGAGGTCTCCTCTACCTTTAATGTCGGTAGAAGTTTACGTGACTAGTTTATGAAACACACCCCAGTTATCATAACGCGGGATGAGCTTTGAGGTGGTCAGGACTGATATTCTAATCACGTCTTTGTTGTCTATTTTGATATAGTTCATTCGCACTCTTAAGTGGAAGAAGCAATCAATCGTCTCTTCTTGAAACTCTCTTCTCCTAAATCTAGACTTACACAGCCAAAACGCATCAATTTTTTTTTCCAAAAAATACGAGAGTTTTGCTTATGAGACTGAATTGCTGATAATCTTTGAAGAATTGAGTAATTATAAAGCAAACAGCAAACTACCATATCTGCTTACCTTAAAGACTTAAACTTTCCACTTGTAATGAACCCAATAGATAGATTTAAACACCTTATTGCATGGCCTTACAGATTTTCCATCAGGAAACTCCAGAGGGCAGCATACAAATTTCCCCATCGTTTGCAATGATGACGGTTACATATCAGTAAATAGCCTAAGCTGCCATAAACAACAGTGATTAAATACCATCAAATCAGGAAAAATAATCACAAATACAAATTTTTCACGTGCTCAAGATACATATCAAATTAAAACGTATTTCCGCATCAATCATTGACTTAGGGGGTATCATTAATCCTGAAAAAAATTATGTGAGCCCATCGCCATTTTGAAAATTGATGTCTACTCTCCATTGCAAAAAAGAGGCATTAATTTGGAGGGATCTGTTTTATTCGAACTTTATAAAACTACAAGCTGGTAGTTCTCTTCGCTGCACGCTTTCCTACGGCACAGAATTTGACAGCATGCAAATGATGATAGTTGTCTGCCCAAGTAATTTCAGTCTATTTATTGGCCTGCGATTTAACCCTCAAACACTTCCATGTGAAATATCTACCACATTTTTGCAGACTGAAATCAAACCCTTCAAGATGTGAATCCCCTTAAAATTATTAAAACCGTATGTGGCATCGGTGTTCCATAAATAGTGCCTCTGCTAACTGCTGAAGATCATGACCACGTGGAAAGAAAATTTTCAACGAATAAAACAGAATGAATGACGTTTCCTGAAATTTAATAAAAATGTAGGCTTAGATTTTGCTTGTATGACAAGTTGGCACCCTGCCACAACATGCCGGATTAGCCACGTTTAATGATCACTGCGGGCCACAATGAAGGAATGCATGACTTGTTCACTCATGTGAATCTAATGACACATTTTTACGATTCTTTATTTTACAAAGAATGATGATGTAGGCCTATAAAAGTCCCAAGTGTACTTTCATCTACAAATTTAATTGAAATTGCGCCTACTGGCGCCTGCGATTACAGCACCTAACTGCCCCCCCCCCCTTTGTGGGATTCACGCATACATTCTAGGGAAAACTGCGATTGTTTATCAAAGAAACCAGGCGAGGTTGGATTTAGAATGACAAAGATTAACACCCAGAGTGAATTCAGGCCGAGTTTGGGTGGCCTGTTCTCGTATGTTCACGAACAGCTCGCTTTGATGTTCGAGGGTCGGCCTCTTGAACGCCGGGAACAAACAACCGGTTATCGCTGGTAGTTAGTGGCAAGTCACATGCAACATGGCGGTGTCTATGTGCGTTCTTTGAAGGTTAATGTTTGGATAACTTGGCTGAATTCTTTTCTACTTAAAAAGTAACATTCATTTCTTTGTTATGGAAACTTCTTAACGTATTTTTTTTAAACCTCCTATTGTGTCTCCGGCTTTGTAAACCATCTCACTATTTTTGCGACTGTTCAAAAATCACAATCCCAAGAGTTTCCCGCGTGTTCCTGTAAAACCCTGACGAGGAGGTGGTGTGTGATTCTGTTCTGGGAACAGTGTTCTTGGGTCGAGTTTCCGCCGTTCGATCGAGAGAACAAGAGACCCGTGTCTAGAACAGGCCGCCCGAACTCGACCTCAGCAGGAAGAAAGAAAAAAGTTGCGTGCCTTGCTTGATTACTTGGAGGTGTGTCAGGAACACCTTTTACTCCCTAGTTTTCCTCTGTGTCTTTAGGAGACGGGAAAGGGCTTTTAGATACGTTTCATTAAAGGCCAATTACACTGACTATTCAACAGTGTGTGTTTTTTTAAACATACCGTGTCTAGTTCTTGTCGTCAGAGGTCGTCCTTTCATTATAGGCACGATAACAAACAAAACGTGTGGGATGGTAGATTCCGTGCGATAGTGTAAAACCGGAAAGTTGGAGCTTTATTACGGCGTATCTTTTGGAGGCAAAACTTGACAAATAAACCAAGACACACAATATTAGTATCTTTGTTCCCACAAGTCCACTCGGTTGTATTTTTGCACAAACTTTGGGCTTGTTAGTAGCCTTCGAGTCGAGTGGAGTAATTCACTCGCTGTGATTCGAGTCAAGCCGAGTCAGTTACCCGTTGGAACTGCGATCGATGGGCCAAAAAGTGTGACTCAAGTTGGACTCAAGTCGACTCACTGACCCGGGTCAATATAACTCCGATATTACTATCCTTTCTGATGTTACCTAATATCTTATAAGACTTGATGCAGAACGCAGTGCTTTGATGCCTATGGCATGGGCGAGTTAACGAACAATTTTTTTTGTCACTGTCCTTACAGACATAGGTCTAGGCACGAGCCCGGACGAACAAACAACACGCAGCCCTGTCAACGAACCAACAGTTCGTTGGCATGGTACAGTTACGGACGCTGCGTGCTTTAGGAGTCAAAATGAATTTTTTTCGAATACTGCACGGTATTAGGTACGTTGAATCGCCCTAGTTTGATATCGTTGTGTCCACGAAATAATCCACAAGGAAAGCAAACATTATCTTGGTGCAAGTTCAGTCAATTCAATTGCTCTTTATCACAATTGAAACTCTCATGAAAATAAATACCTCATCTCCAACAAGTAATTTTTTTTACCCAGCCAAAGCCAAGTGAAAAATCTAACATTTTAAGAGAATGACATTGAGGGTGCTCAGTCATGAACCAGTGGCGTAGTAAGGATTTTACTGGGGGGCCACAAAGGGGCACCAGCATCTTATGGGGGGCACCAGCTTTCAGTGGTGTGCTTTTTGGGGGCAAGCTTTTGTTAGCCTTGTTCAATATCCATTCCTCCGTTTTTTTCGGGGGGGGGGCACCGAGAATTTGTGGGGGGGTGGCACGTACGCCACTGTCATTAGCCGATTAGTGACTGAAGTTATTGTTATCATTACTCAGTTTAGCGTCGACTTTAATTTATTTTTGTTGAGGTCGTTTTTACCTGAAATCTCTTTCGAGGCCTCGAAAATTAAAAGGACAGCACCTGTCGAACTTTAAACACGATGCTTGAACCATCTTTACTTTCCACTGTGATCGTTTTAAGAAGTGTCGCCCTTTCCTTTCTCTAAGTTGACCCAGTTTACCATTTTTCTGTCTGTTTAACGCAAGAGTTGATGAGCTGTCACGGAATATTCGTTGTGAGTCATCGCTGAGATGCAACGTGCCGGTGATAATTTTAAGGACACTAAACGCTGGATTGGTAAGCCGGCCCCAGCTCGCCCTGCTCACGGTTTGCAACACTTCTCGACATGATTTGGCTCCTCTTGTTGGTGTTGCCGGAGGCAAGTCCGAGCCAATTTCCACCGCCTCGGTTACCCAGTGGACATGACCCCTAGCGGCTAAAGCGTTCCACATTTTCTGTGTAAATCACCATCGGGTTGGCGCGTGGAGATAAAAAATGTTGACTTCGACCGAAATGGAGTGGTTTCCCCGACGACCGTATTATGAGCTGATGCTCGCGCCAAGAGGGACTCATTTTTCATTTTCTTTTTCATTTTTCTTTTTTTTCACAAGGACGTGCTTCTGTTTTTGTTTGTGCTTTCTGTGAGATGGCCCATGACATCAAATCAGAGGGAAGGATTTGAACAAGCAAGCAGATTATTTTGGTAAACTGGTGTGAAAATAAACATGGCTCGCCTGTGGGGATTTTAGATGGGATAGCCCTATCATGTTACGTAATTATTGGAAGAACCATCTCCAACTGAAACCACCCAAGAAATACTCATTTCGGAATTTTATCTCTATGTTTCAAGCAAAATCGTTGAAAGTCACTTGGAGAGGCGTTAAAGAACAGATTTTCATTGAGACCCTTTACTTCCAGCGTTATCGTTCCCAGGTCTTTTCTTCACACACGAGAATTGATAAAACCACCAAGATTTATCTACCTACAGCCGATGGACTTTAGATTTAGTCCGGCCAGCCCGATGCAGTTCTTGTCAGTGAAACTTAGATAAGACTTTAGAATTGGCCCAAAATGAAGAACCTTCCTTTAAGTTTATTTCCTTAAAAAATGATAAACAGCGATATTTATTTTGGTCTCCTGTTTTCCCTCAGATTTTACATCTAAAGACTATAAAGTAACTTTTAAATTGAAGTACAAGCACCTACTGCACTAATCGTCATGTATTTCAATTTTCGGAAGTGAAAGGTCAATTTTTGGCGCGATGTGTTCCTGTCGGGCCAGGCAATTTTTCTGTTCCAATAGTCAATATTTTATGAAGGCCTTTTTCGGAGTTATTCTTTTAAAGGAGAAAGTTGTAACTGACTCGGTTGTACCATTTTCAGAACCTGCGGCGCGTAAGAGCAAATTATATGTGGGATATCAGAATAACCATGCAGACTGATACATCATAATGAACCTCAAGAAGCGTGTCAAGCAATGACTCCATGTCGGATACAATTGAAAAGTAAGATTTGTAATTCAAAATTTAGAATTCTGCTCCAGCGAAATCGATAATCACTCCGTCTCATGCAGTGTGGCTCGCCAAAGACTGTGTGACTGATCCGTTTGGCTGCAGCAGCGAAAGTTATTTTTAGAGCAAAGATGGCCAGTAATGGACACTATATAACAGTCTGACTGATATACGTGATGTCATTTTTTTTCAGATAATCAAACCATGGAACGTGATCATTTAAGACTTCTTTCCAGAGAGTTATAGAAAGTTTAAAGATGGTCCGGGTTTCATGGAAATGGAAATGGACAGCACTTACTGAATATTTTCAGATATCGTCAGTGTTTGCTCGATGTCGTAAACTGCACGCGTATTGAAAGAACTAAATACCGAAGCTACCAAGTATTCAGATATGAAACGGTCGTCTGTTGAAGGTGATTGGAGACTCGGGCGGATAAGTTACCCCCTTGGCTTTGCCTTTCGGAAGAGGCCTCTTTCAGATGCCCATGAGGGCGCATGGGGGCAGGGACCCCCCAGCGGAAGGTTTGGTCACACAAGGGGAAGTATCAGGTTTCTAGGGCTGTCATATCTCATTACATTGCAATCCCCTGGTGCGGCAAAATTAATTTCAGTCGTGATAGCTGACGATGTGCAGGTCGCTTTCTCTACGGTGTCCTCGAAAAGACGCAGCAACTGCACGATGCTTGAAGCGCGACTGCAGAGAATATTCAGTTGGCCATCATCTGCAGTAGACACGATACGCCATGCAGTGCGCCACCAATCGTCAACCTTGAGGAAAATACCTTTAAAATGTGCGTTTGACTTCTGGCTTATTATTTTTTTAATTGCAGAAGGTGCGTAGATGGAAGCATCAAAGGCGTAACAGAATTATTTTCGACGCATTCCTAAGGTCCGATCGGGGCCCATTGTGCTTAATTAACAAGCATGGGTACAGTGGAAGGAAAAACAATTGTCAAAGGTGCGGGATTGAACAATAAAATAGGGCCGAGAAGAAACAGAGAGTGTAGAAGAAATAGGGTTTTGGGACAAAAACAGGGGAACAACTTACCGGCTTATTCGGATCCCCATACTCCATTCGATATTTGAGTTCATCTTTAGTGAAACTAGTGGGCAGGATAGTTAGGGGCGTTGCTAAGAGTACCGGTATGCGAACCTCCGCTCTTAATAACCAGTAATTTTTCACTGTGTCACGATCAGTTACAGGCACCTTGATATGATCCTTCTGAACCCCAGTCACCGCCGAACCACAATGCTAAAGAGACTGACTTTGACATTTATCAGCTTAGCTTGCGTTTGCCACTTCAAAACACCACGTAAACAGTCAGTTTGAAGACGTTTGTCTCGAAATAAGCTTAATTATTGCCAAGGCATGTTAACCAAAGACAGTATAGATCCGCTTCGCGGCATCGCACTATCTTTGACTGTTAACCACACGTTTTGTATTTGTTCCCAAGAGAAAGTCTTGTGCCCCATTTAATAGTTTTATCTGTATTGCTGATTACATATATTTAAAGTATCATAGGAGTCAGTGTATCTGCCGTCCTTTTTAAATCCGGAGCTAACACCTTTGGACATCTCTACAAAAACTGCTTACAAGCAAACAATTTTCGTTTACTTTTCGTTTAGTGAAATGAGATTCCAATAATTCATGTCACAGGGTACTCCATAAATTTGTTTTTCGCTTTTTGTCAACATTTTCTCTTTTTTGATAATAATAACAGTCTAAAATGATTTTATTTTGCAGACTGATATTTTGTTCGTGTTTGTAATAATAATATTGCAATCTGTCATTTTTCAAAATTTATAATTTGTAACTTGAAAGCCCCTATGACAACCGTTTTAAAGGTGTTTGGGTATGTATGCCCATAAATTAGAGTAACGGGCAACAAATACACGGTCTGTCCCTGCAAAAGGAGGGAAGCAGAGGGCGCACTCTTCTTTGAGGAGTGAGGGGTTTCAGGATAGGTTTCTGGCCCGAATTAGCCAATGTTTGTCCACATCACTGTTTTCATGCCCTCATATATGAATCTCCTCCTACAGAATCACTGGAATTTGGTGTTGCCAGTGAAAACAGGGGCAGTGAAAAGGGAGAGTGGAAGCCGTGAACAAGTGTTTCAGCTTTCCCCCTGTGAAATTGGATTGGGAACGGGCTAGAAAACTACTTCGTGGAGGCGACATGTTTCCGACTGTCGATAGACTTCTGTACTGTAAGGTGGTCAACCTAGAGGGAAACAGAGAGCCAGTTTGGTATATTTAAACACACACACCCCCAAAAGGGTCATATCAGAGCAATACACCTGATACCACAGCAGCTCGAACACGTTCCTTGTGTGGGATTCGGTGTATGGCATAATAGGCCATTTTCCAAAACATGTACTCGACTTTGGCGTCGTCTCAGACTTCAACTACTTTTCTACTACCTGGCTTCGAAGTTGTAAGTGCAAAAAGTAAGTGTGGTAGGGCAACAAAACATAAAGTAAGATGGAAAAGAGCCAAACATTACAGTACCTCCATTTACTTAAAACGCTTCAGGCCAACAAACGGGGATTGGTTTCAAAGACGAAGCCTGAGACACAGACGAAGATGAATATTAGAGAACGGCCATAGAGTTATTTTATGGAACGTATTGGCGCCCTGATAGGGCTCACCTCACTTTTGTATTGATGTTCACCAATGACCAACGACGCGCTTCGTTTTGATCATCTGTTGAAATTACGCATGGGTCAATCTTTAAAATGACATACGATTACCCCCCCCCAAATAATATAATACATGTTGCAATATGAGATAATGTGTTTTGATTTTCTATGTTTTTCAAAGACTATACGCACAGTTGTATTTTTCCCTACTTTAATAAGCATAGTATGATACGAGGCATAGCTGTATGCGCGTACTTCAGACTCTGGAACCAAAATGGCTAGTCATTATATGTACAGTAAAGCATGCAGCTATTGCGTGCTAATTTTGGCAATGTGCACTGACGCATAATCCACCATTTTGGTTCCAACAATTGAGGCTCCTATAAATCTCTCTGTGAACAGCCCTGATCCGAGGACATTTATACCGCCCTCACATGACATAAATTCTGTGAATCACTTTAGCATCCTGACATGGCAATATCCCATGTATTACCCGAGAAAATAACTCGGCGAATTTATGCTCTCATAATTTGTTTGCTTCATTTACCCGCATCATTCATTTAAGGAAAAAAAAAACAACATCCTTGACGACAACAGGAAAAGATGAGCTGCATGCAGGCGACGAGGCTCAAGACACCGATTGGTTGCCTAGAACACACATACCCGCGAATGAAAGATCGGGGGAGATCTCCTTGATGCACTGGACTTTAGCAGGTTGCCGTGTAGATAATGAATGTCGAGGCTCGTGTGTAAACTTGTCTGCCGCGCGTTGAATTTCTTCTAACTGGTAACTGTAAGGACTCACTGTACAGTTGTGTCACGACTTGTTTGTGTGATTCTTCTGTGGTGCTGGAACTGTAAGTGGGGCCAGCAGGTAATTCGTGGCTGGGTAATTTCTCACATGCATGAAGGGAACAACCGAACAGAACAGAGCTGAATATTGCTGTGCAGTCATCAGTGTGTAGCTTTTCGGTCTCTCCGGAATCCAGTAAATTAAATTTGTCTACTGTGCAGAGAGGGGGAAGTGTTCCTTTGCATTACAGGTGTGCCATGAAGCAGAATAGGTACATATGAGATTCTAGATTACCACGGGTCGACATTGGCAGGGCCCCACCATTTAACATCTCAATGCATTTATTTTCATTCGTCGAACACGCCGGGGGTGACCTTTCCTGCCTATGGTCGTCCATCAATTTTGATGAGATGATCGTATCCACCGCAACTGGTAACTGACCAACTTCGCATTGAGGGGGATTTCGGAATGTGCTTTGGTAAAACATTCTCGTCTTCCTTCCGCAGGTCTCGAAAGGAAACGTCTACTGCTTGTCTTAAGGCCTTACGAGATACAGATTAAGGCATGGATTTTCAGACTAGCACGGACGGAGAGATGACATCACAGAGCCCCTACGATGTCAGCGTAGTCTCTGTCATCAAGGCGTGCCTCTTAGGCGTGACTGCCGCGTCTATCCTCCTGGGCAACACCACATGCTTGATTGTCCTACGGTACACGCACGACGGAGTCAGCCCCGTCACCAAGCTGTTTCTGATATCGCTCACCACCAGCGATCTGTTGGTCGGTGTGCTCGTCTGCATTCCAATCGTGGGGTCGACGGCCCTGCAGAGCTGGCCGTACGGGGACACCTACTGCACCGTGGTTGCCATGTGCCACGCGCTGTACTTCAATGCTGGTTTGTCTGTGCTTGCCATCAACATCGAGCGGTACATCGCGGTCATATGGCCCCTGAGATACCCATTCATTGTTACCATGGCTAGAGCGGCCATTGTTGAGATCTTCATAGTCGCCATCTTACTGTTATGGACCCTGTTGTATGTACTACTCCCAGGCCGAAAATCCTTCTACTACAGCAACTTCAACCAATGTTTTATCGACTTCGTGGTGGGAACCGATTTTCTGGGTCATTTGGGAATGACTGTCTTCATTGCTGTACCTCTCTTGGTAACAGTCATATTGCATGCTAGATTGTTCCTACTGGCCAATCGCCACGCCTCTCGAGTCGGTAATATAACCCTGGGGGTAATTAACTCAGATGGTCGAGACACCGAGAACGTAGCTTCGAAGCCTGAACAGGTGGAGCCACCCCTAGACACCCAACACAAGGAACGGCTGCGCACTCGCAAGAGCCCCGATGCTAAAGCCGCACGGACCTTCCTCATCATGGCCGTGGTGCTGACTGTCTCCTGGACGCCGTATTACACCACCATTGCCTGGGAAAATCTCCGCACTGACCCGGTCCCCGAAGCACTGGCCTTTGTTTCACAGATCCTGTTGTTCCTAAACAGTGTCTGGAATGTCATCATCTACTATACAAGGAACCGATCCTTCAGGAAGACAGCCAATAGACTCCTTGGCTGCTGTTGCCGAATTCGGTCCCGGCGGAGGGACCAAGACACGATTACTTAAGGTTCCCGAGTCTCCTTGAGACAGTTCACCTCATTATTTTGTGGTAAAGAGTACGCCCTACACCTCCATAGGCATTGCTTATGGAATTGCCAGTCCATTGACAAAGTTTTTACCTCATATTGCAAACAACTTTTCATGCTGTCTCTTCGTCCATATCTTCTCAAAACAACAGGAACCCTGTATTCAGAACCCTATGGAATTTAATCTTATTTTCCAAGACCTTGAGAAGTCAAGACTCGGGAAGGGCTCTCAATCCTAACACTGAATAGAATTCGTGGGACGGCTGAAAAAACGCATAATGGAGTTTTCTTCGGCGTTCACGGGTGTTATCGTTTCAGCATAATGCCATAGAAGATTATAGTGTGAAATGCATGCAGCATTCTCTGGAAATTAATGTACATGCTTCGATTGTCAGCATCGAAATTGCACTCTCTCCCTTTAGTGGCAGAATCCGCTGTCACGAATGTTTCACGAGTACAGTACGTTAGCGCTCGGGCACACACGTGTTTATTTCCGGTCCATCGCATAGGCGACACCTTTCACCTTGACACACCGAAATGGTCAAACCACAAGCATTTCCTGATCGAGAGCACAAAGTCATGGAAATGGCTTTTATTACTATATACTCAATTCACCAATCATAGATCTGTTACGACCACAATAATTAAATATAAAGTGTAGTATTTTGCAGAATCAAAAGTGTATCCTGTGATCTGTAATTGGGCAGTGATAATGTACCGAATGTTTAGACACAGGTGTTAAGAATTCCCTTAACCACTCAAATAAATGAAAAAAAATTACAGACGAAAGTGATGGGGTTTATGTTAAATATCATTAGTCCATTTCTGTCAACTCAAAAACGTGAGGCAGTTTCTGACCTAGCAAATGTTTTACCGTCCAGTGGTATAGTTCTCCCTGATGGATCGATGCAATAGTAATACATCGTCTCATTTGTGACAGGGGTTCGGTTAATGATCTGTAAAGCTACTCTTTGAAGATTAGGAGTTCACGCGAAGTACGTCACACAGGTAGGTTACTGCCCGCTGCTATGGTGTTCTATAGCCGCCAAAATTGCGTCGCGACGCCTCCTTTCTCATTACTTTTATCCCGTGTTTAATGCGTTCTGTCGTGCTGTCGTGGCGTTGTGTGTTGTTTCTTGATGCCGTCAGGTCATGCCGGCTCGTCTTGCTGTCGTGTCGTGACGTCCCGTCTTGCCGTCGTAGCATCGTGTCGTCCCGTCGCCACGACGCGACGGCACGACGCGACAGAGCCGTCGGAGCGTCGCGTTGTGGCGTTGCGTCGTGACGTCGGGGTGATGGGACGAAGCAAACGCAATTTTGGCGGCTATAGATCACCATACGCTGCAGACGTGTCTGTTGACCTGAAATGTTTATTCTTAGTCACTTGTGACACACCTACAATATTGCCTTGTTCCGTTCGGACTGCGTGGCACGGAATTTGATCAGCTCATCAATGCAAGACATTTTGATAAAAATAGAACATTTTCCTGTTCAGTTAACAAAGATATTCAATAAAACGGTATTTCAGCGTTGTTGCAACGTTACTGGTAAGTGGAAATCGATTCCGAATATGCACTTTATTAGATTTCATTTTTGTTACTAAGAGAGGATGGTATTAAAAACTGCAAATTCGTCTTTTGTTATTCAGTTTAGTTATTTGGTCATTCAGTTTTTGTTGGCGTCATTTCACAGACTGAACGCGATGGTTTAAAGGATCTTTTGCGCTTCTGCTCTTTTCAGTGAAACAAAGTGTAATCTAACATTGTATCTATTCTCTTAACCTTTAAAAAAGTGAAAGTCGCATGGAAACATTCATACATAATACTTGCAGCTCCATCATAAGGAATTAACAAGTGGCGTTTGTTTCGCTTGAGTTTGGGAATCAGACATTGCATTATTTTCACCTTTCAATCTCCTCCTTAGACGTGCGTCACTGTACGTAAACATACATTTTCCTTGGATACGAATGATTGCATTCGCATTAACTTGAATGGCAAAAAACGAGTTTGCTTTTTGGAGATTATAATAGGCCTACCCTGAATAGGCAACGCGAGGCGAAGTTGCTGTAGAGCAGAATGAATGAGAACCTACATGTATAAATGCAACTTGGAATCTGACTGGACATTTTAAGTATCTTTCCGTCGAATAAGTGTGAAATATTGAGCTATATTAACCTTACCTTTACTATGGGTTTTCTCATTCAATTTTGACACATATTGTCACCAAAACAAGCTCTCAAAGTCATTCGTTTTTAGCACGAATTTTAAGTTGAATGCGATTTCCTATCGCCTTTCAATGAACTACTGTACGCGAAGAATATTCCGCCGAATTTTCCAGGCCAACACATAATTTATGACCAACTCAGTTCAAACATAGGCAAAATGTTTCGTTAGTTTTGAGCTGGAATTCAAATGCCGTATACAACTGGATAGCATATGAACATAATTTGGACACAAAAAAACATAAAAAACAAATACATACATATGATTATAATAATAAACAGTAAGATATGTTTATACATTATGCATCCTACCAGGAATGTTGCTCGAGGTGATTAATCATTTTTTTTATCTCTGCTCATTCTTAGCTCGCTGGGGAATGTACACAGCTCAATATCGTCATTTTAAGGGCAGGTGTCTACTCGGTCACGATAAACATCTTCGCCATTTTAGGGGTAACCATAAAAAAAAGAGAGGCAAAACAGGTAAAAGCAACTTGCCTGAGACCAGCGCATAATGCCCAGCTGCTGTATTCGATCGTATTCGATGCGCGATCGAAAGACCCATGAGCGAGAGCTTCAAGTCATCACTGCACATGTACACATATTTGAAATGTGAATAATATTCCGTTTAGTTGTTCAGTTGAATATTTAGATCATATATCATCGGTGCTCTAATTTTGTCCCAAAAGTTAAGTTGAGCGGTTTCAAATTGTGACATTATATTGAATACTGTTCTCAGTGTAATTCAAGATTGCACACATTCTTATTCCTTATCATTTGCAGCAACTTTGTGCTGTGTAGCCGACCAAGCTACTGTTGAACATATTCGATTTTTGATTCTATCATTTGATACACCTGTCCTTAATTATAATTGATTAATTAATAACGCACCTGTCAACTATAACGATTGTCAGAAAAATCCATGGCTTTGCAAGTGTAGAAAATTAAAGAAACACTGCAGTGATTTTTAATGAAATAAATTGCCAAAGGAAATGGAAATCGTCTAGAGTGAAGTGTATAAAGCCTAGCATTTTTTGTTCACAAATCAATGCAACATCGTGGTTCGCATCGCAGAATAATTACGCATAAGGGAAGTTACCGTATGCCCCAGTTTTGTCTGGACGCATGATATCTGAGTTTTAATTGATATCCATTTTTTGTTCAAATGGTATGCATGGTAGGTTTCGTGTCTCTTGGCTTTACTTTTTCTCACGACCTGGAATCTGCTTCATCCATTTTGTTTTCATTGCTGAATATTAAAACTGAAAGCGCTCACTCGTGTGTGACTAAATATGAAACTGGCGGTGGCTTTCCAAGATGGTACTCTGTAACTGTGTTCAATTATGCTGCGCTGAGAATGGTTTGCTCTACTTCTGTTCGAAGACCGCCGATAAATTAATTGAATTAGAAGGGTCGGCAATTATGGCAGTTTTTACGACCATTGTTTGAATTTCGGTACTATACCGCACAAGCAAACAGAATGAAACATGAAAGTGGGACATTCAAAATGGATCCATGGAAAAAGGTCGATATATGTACATGTTTGGCACCGTTTGCAATAATGAGATGAACTTGACATTTGGTACAGCAGCAGCTAGCGATGAATGTCACCCTGTCGATGGACCTTGCCGAGCGAGACGGAAATATCGGTCAATTGCTATGCTGGGGAAGGACAAGGCAGTTGGATCACTCTTTTTTACCACTGTAATTAGATCTTTGAGTTATTTCCCTTGGCTATTATAGTCGCTATTTTTTACCTTAGTGTTGACTTTTTTTCTTCTTTGAAAATGTTCCTTTTTAACGGAAGTCAATAAGAAGCGCTCCCTTTAGTTGTGTCTATACATCCCATAATTATTGTTCCCGGTGTTGGTCAGTGTTGTTGAGAGGCACAGGGATGTACTCAGCGGGTTCCTTTGGTGGCCAGGTGGTGGCTTATCTCAGCTACCAGAGATCTGCCGTATGACTGTCCATCCATTCGGCGGGGTTTGGAGCCCGAGCTGTGCCAACTTGCCCTTCAAAGGACGGCTGACGATGATAAGTTCGACCACGACGTGGTAGAGACTGTGAAGAGGAACTTATATCTCGATGATTGCTTGAAAAGAGTCAAGTCAGTGGAAGAAGCAATCAAAATAGTTGAACAACCGACAAAATTGCTGGCATGTGGAGGGTTCCACTTGACAAAGTGATTAAGCAACTCCAGAAAGGTCCTGGAAGCCATCCCTCAGCAGGAGAGAGCAAAGAGTCTTAGAGGCGTAGACCTGGACCGAGAATCACTACCGGCAGACCGAGCTCTTGGAATCCTCTGGTATGCTGAAGATGATTCAGTTTGGGTCCTAAGATCAGAAGTCATACTCGGCGAGGTCTGCTAAGTAAGCTCTGTCTACGATCCACTCGGGTTCTTGTTCTTTCGGGTTCTCTCCAAAAATGTATATGGATGTTTGTCCTTTGCCCGTTTTGTCAGTTCGACTGGCAAGGTCCACTGCAGTTTTGTCATGGGCAAGTCACGTCTAGCATCGTGAAGGCAATGACTATCCTAAGACCTGAGCTGTATGCGGCTGCGCTTGCTGCTCAGCAGGACGTCAGGCTCAGAAAGGAGACTGATCTGGATATTGGTAAATCCACATTCTGGGCAGACAGCTTGCTTGTCCTGCAGTATATCAGGAACCAACCGAAGCGTTTCCACACCTTCGTGGCCAATCGAGTGACAACAATCCATGAGGCATCATCACCTGAGCAATGGCGGTATGTAAGCACGGATCTTAATCCGGCCGACGACGTTTCGCTGAGGGGCTCGATGAAGACAAAGCGAAAGTTAGTGGCCTGTGGTACCGGAAGTGACAATTCTGCTTGACAAGGATCGAGAAGTTAAACGGGAGACAACCTCTTGAGCTGTGGATGTCCGATGCCAATCCGATAGATGAGCTTATGAATAGGTTTTCCTGCTGGCTCAGTCTTCGTAAGGCAGTGGTATAGCTCTTCCGTTTCAAGAATTGGTTGACAAATGGCAAGCCAGTTTGCGGCTCATCCCGGCTTACGGTTCGGGAGCTCAGGGCAGCGGTGAGCTAGCTATCCTGAAGCATGTTCAGCATAAGAGCTTCCCTCAGGAAATCAAAGATTTGCAGAAGGGCTGTACAGCTGTGAGAAGACAGAGTGCCATCTACAATCTCAGACCTTATCTGGACGATGTTGGTATTCTGAGGGTAGGCGGTGGGCTACGACTTGCTCCTATTTTAGAAGACCGCAAGTTCCCCTCCATTCTGCCCCCAAATCATCATGTATTCCTCCTGGTGGTTCGTCATGTACATGAGTTGCTTGCAGGTCATGGCGGCAGGGATCATGTTCTTTCTGTTGTGAAGAGAAAATACTCGATTCCGAAACGGCGTCCTTTATTAAATCGGATCCTGACGGAATGCATGCTTTGCAAGGAGATGCATGCTCAGCCATATGCTCAGTGCATGGCCGATCTGCAGAAGCTAGGGTAACCCCTGGCTTACTACCCTTCTTGCATGTAGGGGTGGATTGTTTTGACCCTTTCTTGGTCAAACGAGGCCGCTCTAGGGACAAGAGTTACGGCCGCTTGTTTGTCTGAGCCATCCACCTTGAAGTGCTGCATTCCTTGGAGACAGACGTTTTGATGCCAGAAGAGGGGTGCCGGAGCAAATGTACTCGGTGAAAGATAACCGAGAGAAAACATCGTCAAGCTTCACAACGATGACCAGGTACAAGGTGTTCTCCTCGCCAAGCGCACTGAATGGCACTTCAACCCACCTGCGGCATCCCACATAGGTGGATGTGGGAACGCCAAATAAGAACTGTCGGAAAGGTTTTGTCTGTTCTTCTCCGCGACCAGAGTCTTGACGATGAAAAACTTAATTGTTTTGTGAGGTAGAGTCGATCGTGAACGACAGGTCGCGATCACTCCAGTGTCGGATGATTCCGACAATTTTGAGGCCTTTACTCCAAGTCATCTCCTGAAATTCAGATCAGGTCACTCCTGCCACTACGAGGCTTGCCTGAAACTGAGCAGTTTCAAAAAAGAAGGAAGCATGTGCAACTAATTATAGCTGAAAGGTTTTGGAAACGATGGTAGTGGCACATGCTTCCATCTTTTTCAAAACTGCTCAGTTTCAGGCAAGCCTCGTAGTGGCTAACCTTCAGAGAAGAGAACGTTGGGTTGAAAGGAAGGCGAACCTCAAAGAAGGTGATCTTGTGCTAGTGACGATCAGGCACTGCAAAACCACTGGCCTTTGGTTAGGATCAGTAAGGTCTTCCCTGGAAGCGAGGTTTCGGTTCGAAGTGCAGAGGTCAAGACTGCGACTGGGATCCACACTCGACCTGTTACAAAGTTGTGTCTTTTGGAACGTTCTTAGATTTGGCTTAAAGTAAAGTTGTTGCTTAGTAGTTAGATGTTTTAAGTTAAAGTTTGCAGTTTGCTGTCTATTTGCAGGCGCCTGATTATTTATTGAAAGTTGTAAATGTACCGAAGATGTAGGGCCATTTGAGGGGTCAGGATGTAATTTTAGTCTGTATTCGGTTTACCTTTGACCTTGGGTGCATAATTTATTCTTAAGTCAGTTGGTGTTACCTAGCGAGGCACTAGTTCTCGGATTGCGCGTCCAAAATGTATCCGGTTCGTAAGTGACTTCGTCACAAAGGCGCGGACGCGCCACGATTTGCAGGCTCTCATTGGACAATCGCCGAAGTTGCGCGTTAACTTCCGCTTCCATGGTTCCATGTAAACGGCGATCAATGCATACCGTACCGACTCACCGCGTAGGCGCGCAAGTTTATGCGAGTTTGAAGCGGAGCACGCTGAGTACGCGCAACAAATTTATTCTTTAACGTATGGTCTTTGCGTATACGCAGAACGCGTGCAAGAACCCGGTTGTGTTGTAACCAGAGAAATATGGTAACTGAGTACCTTCTTCAGGGCAAGCAGTTTCACTTGCCCCAAAGAAGGTACTCAGTTACCGAAAGCTCGGCAATCACATATTTCAGCGCACTGATTTGATGTGATATATCTCGGTTGTAACCATCTGTCTTTCTTTCGCCGATTGGTGGTGCACTTTAGCTCAGGACAGAGAGTAAGGAAGTTAACCAAGAACCTTGAAATTCACGGCCCGTGGTTAATTTGAAAATCTAGGGGCTGGGCATTTTGTTATGCTTAGGTTGTTCTTCATTACTTTGGTCATTAGTCACTGTGAATGCATACACTGAGAGCTATCATTTTTACCCTTTTTCCGACGGGTTTTGCATGAAATTTGTTCCTACGATTCATGTTAACCCTTTGCTTTGAGCCTCTGTCATTTGTTTTATTTTATTTTCCCCTCACTTCGACTTCCCCTCCCCTCTCACAAGGACCGATCCTGCAACTATTTACTGACTATATATTCGTCTGATAGGATCTTTCATTCGAATAAAGCCACGGACACTGTTACGTTCAACGTTTCGCTCCTGCATTAGCCTGCATGTGATATAATCAATGGCCGTTCTCTTCTCCTCCTGGGAAATTTGTATTGAAGTAAACATCACTATTGAAAAAAAACTCTCTTCCTGTAATAACTGAAAGTCAGTTGTAAATGTTTAGGCCCTACCGGTGTTTCCGCTCTTCTGAAATCATCTTCTTTGCTCTGTGATATTTATAATGGTTCTGTGGAAACAAGGTATGAAAGTATAACAGAAATTGGGAGGCAGACCGTCTGCCAGTGGACCGTTCAAATGATGAACATTCCTCCTGGCGGTAAATTGTTTGCCCTAACCGACATCCGAATATTCGACAGCCCAATAGTGCCCTGACGTATGCATATTTAAAAAGTGATATTTGTCCAGGATCGTGAACATTTTCATTCTTCCTTTTTGTGAGATATATTTTTGTCAAGTTCATTTTTATGAAATTATAAAAACCACCATTAATATCTTGAATTATGTTAAAACAAGCTTTAAAAAGAACGCCATTTTTAGAAACACTGATTCTATTAGTGGGGAAATAATCGTGTTTTTCAAGTTGTTTGTACGAGATAAACATACATCTTTCAGGGTTGTTTTTATATCGCACAAGAACGACTTTGAAAAAAATAATAAACCTGTAATACAAAAAAAGCTACTTTCACGGCGTCTGATTGACTCTTTATCATGACGTCACCATTTCCCAAAACTTTCTTCACATCCAACATGGCAGCTGCATGAGACTTCGGTAGTGCCTCACCCTCTAGTGTGGCACAGATCACTAGTGATTTATCCTCGGGAGTGATCCGTGCTACACTGGGGCTAGTTAGTGCCGTGCTGTGGGGCAGAAGACCGACCTTCAAACTCAGCTTTCCGGAACCGTTGGTAAACTGTGTATTTGTGACAGTCTTGCAGTTAAGAGATGTGAAATTTAACTTGCAAAGGCAGTTAGGTATTTGATAATTACTAAATTAGACTAGTAGTAGGAGTAAAACAGGGACATTGTTTTTCTGTGAGTGACGGTAAGATTGTGTGCATACAGCGGGCATGCGGGCCTTCGTTGATTGTCTTTATGCATAATGTTCTTGCCCACTGTGATCCCCCAATGTCATGAACGTGAGTTCGTTGGACATTTTCCTGTACTTTCCTTTTGCAGTGTTGCTAGACCTCTTCGTTGAAAAACTTTAACTTCGAACAGTTATAAGTAGGGACCTACTACTGGTGCCATTACCTTTCAGTTTCAGTATTGTGGTCGACCATCACAAGACCAGACCTAAGACATGTAAGAAAGAGTGACAAGACCATGCACAAGACCAGTCAAAAGTAACACCGATGTGAAGTTAGTTCCTCGTTTAACGTTCGACATTCAATGTTGATCAAGTAACTGTTCCATATTCGAACGTTTAATAAGTAACCGTTTGACATTCCGGGTGCACTCGCCTTCAAAGCTATGGAGTGCAACAGGAACAAAAAAAACAAACTGTTTCCAATAGGCCTACATGTTGATTTGAAGCTTTGCATGGTGGAAGTTATGAGATGTACGATGGGCTTGCGGGTACAGCATGGACTCAATCTCTTGGAAGATGTGTGGTTATTAAAAGAACCAGTAAGTGTTGACTTGACTTTTCGGTCAGGATACTCTTGCTATTCTTTGGAGAGGGTGCTAGACTCGAGTGGAGGGTTGGTTTAAAGGCAATCCGGACGGGGTGGGGCTTGAAACGGTATTCGCAGGTTGCATATTACTGGCCACACGTGCACTGGAGCATGAATGTGTTGGATACTGTGGTGGATCAGAGATGCCAAAGGGGGCATCGGGTAGAGAAGACCCCAACGCCTTGGGTGGGTGCAAAGTATGGGTTTCGAGTATGGACCCTACTGCCCAGGGGTGGGGGCTGTCTTGGGTGCTAGTACTAAAAGTAGAGTGGGCGCCATGTGTCGCTGAGCTGTCAGCTGTGACACCTCATGATGTATTTCCTTCACTGAAATCTGTGTTGCACCATGGAGGGGATTCCTCCATGGTTGCACAAAGTTTGAACAATTTGTTGCGTAAATATGTCAGCCAGCGAGGCAAAGACAAGCAAGATGGTAAGAATTAAGAAAGGCAATCTGCCCTCCTCAAAACCCATGAATATTGTCCCTTTCAGTACCTGTCAGGTAGAATTAGAAGGTTGGAATGGAATCACTTAATTTGCGGCTTTGTCATAAAACCTGTTTTTTTTTCATCTCCACAAGGTGAAGTACTGTGCACTATGCATGTACATGTAGGTCTACACGCACGTACATATATGTGTAGGTGGTCTTGTTTTGGAAGGATTGATGTTGCTATCCCATGTATTGGCTATTTCCCTATATAACAATGGATAACTTGACGACTTTTTTGAGGTTGTGTAGATTTTCCTTGGGCTGTTGTCTATGGGCCCGTTTGTTTCACACTGACCTGGGTCTTGGTAAATGGTCCCATGGCCCAAAGCTG
This sequence comes from Acanthaster planci, assembly GCF_001949145.1. The sequence goes on from NW_019091360.1 coordinate 2,013,015, forward strand.
GTTAGCACTATGATTGGGCAGGTTCTGGTGTCAGTGAACCAAAGTCAGATCATGTTGATCGAGTGTGTCGTTTAATAGGGTTTGAGCTGTATCAGGGGATCAAAAAAGGTATTTTACACATGTACAATTCACCTTTTATTAGTTCATTACGGATTTTTGATTCATCTCTTCTGTTAAGATAGGAAGTAATTTTCTGTGTGGAACTTTGTGTTGCTTGCTTTTCCACTGAATGTCATTGATCCAAAAAATGAATGAGTTTCATCTTTGATTGTTGGAATCAAAAAGTCATTGATCTTGAAATGATTCTGTGTGGGCTTGCCCCCACAAAGGGACAGGGATTTGCACAAGATTCATTGATTGAGCTTGAGAATATTATGCGTTGATGCAATGTAATAGTGGTGGTTATTGGTGAAGTTTTCAGTAAATGATAGGTACTGTTACCAATTAATTCAGTTGTCGTAAAATATATCGAAGATTTTACAGGTTTTCCCAGTCAATTTCGGCAAAAGAGCAGCCAGTTTAATTTTTGTGTGTTCAAATTTGTTGCCATTTTTCCACTTAAGATTTTTTACCATTTTACGTTCAGAATTTAGGCATTCAATTTTGTTTGGAGTCATTCAGATTCCTTCAGCAGTGTGTTCAATTTAGGATAGCATCCTTCTTTTTTGTGACGAACAATCATCATTCAATTTAGCAAAGGCTGGTTCGACTGGACATTTTTGCTGATTTCCTTATTTCAATTTCGTAAGGAGGCAATGAATTTTGCAAAATGAAAAATCAAATTAAAGTAAGATAAATCTATGTCAAAAACAAAACAAAGCCAAAAGTAACAGATTAATTTAAACAGACCACTTTTGACAGTCACATTTTTTATTATCTTTGTTAGTGAAATCGTGTCTGGTAATTAGCTTTCTTATACCGTAGGTAGGGTTAGAGGTGTCTGTCCCTGGGAAAGATAGAAACATCACCGATGCCAGCAGGGTTAGGTCTAGGTAAAATAATTCTCCCGGGACAGACGTATCCCCATACCGCAGCTTTAAGGTACTAGGCGCTGTGACATTCATTCATTCATTACTTCAGTATCCATTTATTTTTAAGTTGTACCTTACTGTGATGTTGATTATTTTTATGGAAACGGCGCATTGTAAATTTTCAATAATTCTTCTTTATGAAACATTCTGTTTTCCATATTGTGAGGGGGTTCTTTATGGTTTTTATTTACCCTGATTTCTTATTTTTATCTATATTGTTTCCATCTTCCTCAACCATCAATCTTCCCGTGTTGGTGTGCGAGACATCTTGGCATATGTATATGTTTGGGTATGGTTTTTACCACTGCATGTGTTTCAATTGCATCAATGTTCTGAATGACTGCTTGCTAAAGTAGATCATCATCCACTACTATGGATTCATTCATGCTTCAGCCTGTCTGTCTCCAACATGTTATTGCCACTCCTGTAACCCCAGGGTGCAGCCTTGAATGCAAAAGGTGCCATCTCCTCCGTGCCGTTCAGGAATGGGGACTAGGGAGGAAGGAGCTTCAGCGTGATCATTGGCTTTGTACCTTCAGGGAGTTGGGGCGTGTATGTGAGGCCTCGCATTATCGTAAATACAGGTGTGGAATGTCCTCCACTAGTTTCAGTGTTATCATCATTATGCATCCAAGGTCCTGGCTATGGTTGTAGTGGAAACCCCTGGCCTCTCAGGTACATGCAGATGCTCACTCAAACTAGCCTTCATCTGCTGAAGAGTCAAGAGAGGAGTATCATCAAGGATACCTTGCAGGTGGTTTTGCATCTCATCATTCATAATGAAGTGTGTTTTAATCACTCCACCTTTGGCCTGTTGCCTTCCAGTCCTCAAATATGTTGCATCAGTTGACCTCGCTGTGGACTTGTTGATGCTCAAATTGACTGTAAGCTCAAGGTAGTCTTGCTCGTTCCCTCAAAAGCATCAATCAACCTTTCCCAATCACTCTTGCATAGCGACCACAAGCTGCCATTTCTTCAAATGATGTGTACATAGCTGTAGTGAAAGGTTGTCTTCCAAGAACATCAGCAGAGTGTCTCCTGTGCCCATAAGTGAACCGTATTTATACCATTAACATTCTGAAGGAAATATTTTAACTGTGTTTTTTAGATTGTACAAATTGCACAAATGCCTGCCCAGTGATGAAAACGAATGGCCAAAGACATGCCTCCAACAAACACCTGCTAATTGACTGCTTTTTGGTTGAATTGTTAATTTGGGCGACCTAATTTCATTAAATTGAATGACGCACTCAGTTCTTTTTGCCTAGTCGTAAAATGAAATTGAATGACCGTTTTACAGCTGCATTCAATTACACTCAAAATAGAATGGCACGGAAGTTAAATTGGTTGCTCATTTGCCAAAATTGATTGGGAAAATATACCGGTGTATATATTTTACAGGAGGGGATTAAAGTTGTTCGATCCAAAGATCGTGTGGCAGGGATCTCCTTGGAATTTTGGAATTGGAATTTTCCCTTTTCACCTGGATAGCTTCACGCAGCTGCCTTAGCAAGTTGGTGTATGTACATATATGTGTAGAGTAGTTAATACTCCTGATCATACAGCATCCACAGGGATCTTTGTTACATGTATGTCAATGTAGCTGCAATCTGCATTCATGTATTACCCGTGTTTGACCCTAGAAAATACGGCATTACTCAAATTTTCTTGCGTACCAGTATTTCTCTAGGTATTTCAGTTGGGTCGGTGAATTTATTATTTTGGGAGAATTTTAGGAAGACATTGAAAACCTGCCAGTACTGTATGTATTGTCACATATGTGAGCACTAGTAAAACAGAAAAATTCAATTTTTTTCCCCCATTTTTGTTTGGTTGATGGAATATGACTCTGCAACGGGCCATTCTTTAATGTAGCATTTGAAAATGTGTGGCTCTGGAAAGAGCCGTTTGGGTTTGTGTCAGTGGAGTGTTCGATCTTCCAAAGGTTGGACTGGTGTAGATGGCTGCAACCAGAAGTCCCGATGTCTGCATGCAGGCCATCACTCACATAGTAAATTTGCCCATAACTGGAATACCCTTGTTTACATCCGTCTGGCACTTCTTCACTGGTTGCGGCACATCAAGGACTCCCTTACATGCCTCACCGAGGACCATCTGGATGGTGACACACTTGGTCTCTGCAAGTGGGATGAGATATCTGGTACAGCTTCAAGCCCAGTCTATTGGCCTTGACGCTCAGCCTCCTGTACTACGTGCCAGCCCTCCATAGCGTTGTTGCTACATGTATGTGTACTGTGGTTGAAGATTGACCAGGGCTTTGGTGGCCAAATTACTGCTATTCCTCCAGATGTCTTGGACATGTTCATGCACTCAAACAGCTGGCTCAGGAGGAGTTGCGTGACTTTATGAGCTTGATGAAGGAGGGCTGCACATGTGGTAGGTTCATCGGGAGAGCCATCAGCTTCCGGATGACGCATTGCACGGCAGAGTCTGATATGTCAGGGGCTGCTGGGCTGAGGCATTGGCACTATTGCTGGAGTCTAGTGGTATTAGACACCCTGGAACGTGGCAGTTGGGTAAAATAGCTTGAAGTGCTGATCGCAGTCTGGACTCAAAACCCAGTTTGATGAGTGCACTGGATATTCCTTTCTGTCAGAGGCAGACTCTTCTTCAAAGGCCCAAAGAACTTTCCGATAGACTTTCTTATTGTGGCTTGACATCAGACAGAATGCCAAGGGGACTTGCTTTTGTAGTCCACGTTCTGATTTCACAAAAGTAAAGGTGTATGCTCAGAAGCTCAGTGAAATGCTTGTGAGACAACATCGGAAGTACTGTCACAAGTCTTGGCTTGATCAAGGGTGATAGCTTTTACTGGGGTCATGAAGAACAGGTGTCTTTTTTCATCCACGACGATGTCCTTGACTAAGAAATCTGCAGGAATGAAATCAGTAGCCAGCTGAAACTTGAGATCGATGAGATCTTGCTGCTGCAGATCTTAATGAGTACGTACCCTGTATGGCAACCTAGAAGTTGGCTGGCTTGGAGAAGCTTGTATATGTAGGTGGAACATCAGATGAGAGGCCCGTCATCATTACCTCTTTGACGCTGGCATATATGGCAAATATAACCTCAACAGCAACTGGATGTCTGTACAGTACTGTAGATGAGCCAGCAATGAAGCTCTTCCCATCTTGAAGAAGAACAGAAACCAGGCAGTCAAGAGCACATGCATTATGACGGGTTTCGTTGCCATCGCTTAATGTACTTGTAGCCACAGTTTTCAATCAGAATTGGCTTTCCTTGCTGACGTTGTACTATCTCCTTCCATATTAAACAGGTGTTGACCGACAAAGGCAAGGACTTCAGGGACAGATGCAGTGTTGATGCTCTCCTCAGGCATGTCAGGCGGCCGATGGATCTGAAAACTACCAGAGACTTCAAATGGCAGGTCAGACTCCTCGTTCCTACAAGTGGCGTGCTCATCCACTTCCATTTATGTCATCAACAATTCCAGGAGGAGAAAGAGCTTGGGTCAATGCAGTGATACATGTACTTTCTCCGACTGGAGTCAGAGTGGGTGAAAGAAATGGAACATGTCGCACAATGCCACGATTTACAATGTAAGCTCAGAGGAATTGTTCATGAACTGCTCGCGTCACGTGTCAGATCGATGTTGCCATCTGTTGGGACAGTCGCACTGGAGAGCGTTCTGGTTGCAGTGGACAGCCTTGTTGCACACAATGCAGGGCAACTTCATCTTGAGATTATGCTGTGACTTGAACGGGGAAAAGTGACTTGAAGCAGGACATATCTTGTGTCTTGATAGCAGTGGTTAATTGATATACATGTGACTGGCAGTGATCACACTGGACTTTCAGACATGTTTAGAGGTACATGTATATAGAGAAATTTTCATAGCTGTAATGGACATGCAACAAAATTAACAATGCCCCAAAGTAATGGATGAAGCCAATAATTCACCCACTCTTGAACAGCAACATTAAAAATGATTAATACCTGACACTTCAGTTACCATCTGCACTACAAAATGACGACATGAACTCAGTGGCTATCTTGACACTACTTTATTTAGCATTCATAAAGAGAATCATCAAGCCATGATTGACCAGCGGTGGCAGGAAACAGACAGATTATTCGGATAGATCTATAATAACTCTGTAATCACTAACATAATTGAATGGCATCTGTCTACGAACTAGAAAACAATTTTACTTTTGATAAGAAAGTTTTATAGGCTTGGCAACCAATTTTTGCAGTCACAGTTTAATAAACCTTAACAAGCACTTTTCAAAAATGTATAACTGCATAGGATTTCAAGCAGCCCTTTGTTTAAATTACAGTATGAGAAAAGGTCATCACAAAGTTATTCCAAATACATGTAGGCGTGGTTTGTAAAACCCAAAGGTACATCATGCAGGAGTGAAAAAAAGACCATGAATTGTTAATGGTTTGTTGTTTACAGATATTTGTATTTTCAGCCAGAAAAAAGGCTGTACAGTTACATGAAAACAAAACTTACTATGTACAGTACACCAAGAATCCTTATTTAATGAAAATCATTAGACGCATAAAAATGATGGAGTCTTATAAAACAATTTATCCAATCCCACCTTAAAACTAAACACAATCTGACCAATAAGAATAGAAGCTCAACAAATAACATGACAAATCTCAGTATGAAATCCAAGAAAATCTACAGATGTGTAAAATAATTCTGTAAAAATTACAGATTAATTAAAACTTTAACTAATTGCAGATACTGATGACGGACTGCTGATCAAAGACGAACCCACCTCCTGAAATCCCTACAGACTTTAAGATCATTGATAAAAAAAGAAAAAATTTCTTGCCAATGAAAAGGAGAGTTACTTTAGGAATCAAAGAAAATATTCTACTACTGCACAAGTACATTTGTATCCAACCATGTCTGCATTTCATGCATGTGATGTACGAGTTGGTGCACGAGTTACATGTAGCTTGCGTACGAGTTGAGCGAACTGTATATGAGTGTGAGTTGGCATGAGTATGAGTTGACCTGTCCCATTATCGTTCATGAATTTGTGCATTATGTTTAAACATCGTTCGCAACTGCATTGGGTTTGTAAATTCTCTCTAGTGATGGCCACTGAATTTTAGCAAATCGACAGTTACTTGTACATATCTTCACTAAAGAAAGGACATGTTCCAGGCAAGCTTTTTTGTTTTTATTAAAGAAATGATGCCCTGTTTGTGACAAATTATCTGCCTGAAATCTTTCACCCATATTTGTGATCATTAGTAAGGACAGGACTGTGGTACCATGGCAGGATTGGGCTAGTGCAGTTCTGACTTTGAAGCAGGATCTGTGCATTGAGACTTCGTTCTCAGGACCCAGTGATCTGCAATTTTAGAAATGTCGTCGCAAGAAGTGCTTGAGAACTGGATCTCCGGAAGACTTGACATGTTGAAAATTGCATCTACAGGGGTTGCCTGTTTCCACATATTTTGGTGACAGGAGCCACCTTGCTGTTTTGTCTATATCGGGCCGTTTGTCGCAGGCAAAATTAATGTGGCCCACATTCCAGCCAATTTGCACATCCAGGGAACTCTTTGCCATCCATGGAGTCTTCCTTTGTTGCAGAGTCTTCCCTAGTCTTTGTCTGTAAGATCTTTTCTTTTATGTTACACGTACATGTATACAGATGTGTGAGAACTTACAGGGACTTTTCAACCTAATCTGATCATTGGACAATAGCATTACCTAATCATTGTTAAGTTTTCTTAAACCCTGTAGACACTTGCAATGTTTCATATTTCCATTCATAATTCACCACTGTTTCTTTCATCTTTAAGATATCAGTTTGATCTTGTTACATAAGATAAAATAGTAATTCACATGGAATCACTGATGGTTTGGAGAATTTTGGATTGTAACAATGGTCTGGCCCTTTGGACGGAAATCCACAAACAAAACCATTTTGGCATCTAAACAAATTGAGGCTTTCACTTTCCCAACAGATGAAATGACCTTCTTTGGAGGAGGTGAGGACAGGTGTGTCTGCTGCCCAGAGGCACAGAATGTTTCTTGGTCTCTTTTTCAAAGTTATGGACCCAACACTACTCCTCAGTTTGAGATGCCAGTGGCCAGTGGTGTTTTTTGTACATGTAGTTGAAGGCCAGCCAGACCTTGGTTTATCTTCATCTTGGCTGTTTTCCCTTCCTTAAATCAGCTACCCATATGTTCCCATTTGCCATGAGGGAACACCATCTCCCATATACCAACCACATTGGCATGGATTTGCCTGCCAGAACTGAACCTGGCAAATTGAGTTCTTTGATGACAGCCTGGTACTTTGTAGTTTTCTCCATTTTCACCACAAGTTGATACCTTTAAACTACCGAGTCGTGCTACAGTTACCAAAGTTGCTGTTTATGTAAATTAACAAGCTATAGTTAGGTATCTGCAGAGCTGATACGTGTCTTCATGTACATAGCACCTGTTCATTTTACATGGATCTTAATTGATCGCGATCCGTGATCCTAAAGCTGGTTTGCGCTATCCTTTGCGCTAGGCAGGTTCTGGTGTCAGTGAACCAATGACAGATCACTCACTTATCACGATCCAGATCAATGTGAAACAAACAGACCCATTGTTTCCTTGCTGCAGTGTTCGCAGGTCTGACCCATCTAACTACCGGTAAATGTTTTCATCATTATGCCGATATTTAGAATGATAAAACATCAATACGATGAACAGTAGGTAGTTTGCTTGTGTAGATACCAAGTTTGTTATATTTATTTCAACAAAAGTTGGTAATGTCAACCAGTCCAATTTGTTCAAGTCAATTGCCTCATAAACCTTTTTCCCTAAGTCAAGTCTCCAGTCAAAAAAAATTGCAACTTCTTTTTCTAAAAATCTGCTGTTTACCCTGGCATATTATTTATTGAAAAACTAAATCTGTTGTCACAGAATGAATGATTTTAATGTAGATTTGGAACATACATTGTATACATGAACATGTAGCTTAAAGTTTAACCATGAAGGTTACATTTTGCATCTGTGATGTACAGATCTATGAAATATCAATGAAATTGAAAGGGAAAAATTCAGCCTATTGGTTACAAAATTGTGTCCCAATTTCCATATTTTTTAACTTGCAAGAGTAGACTTCAGGTCAGCTAATGTACATTGTATATACCTAGCAATAAGGTCAGAAATTACTTTACCTTTACCCTCATGTTTGAGACTCAGTGTTTGTTGCCTACAGCACTCCCACTCATCTGCTGCCGCAGAACCAATTACACGTAACAGAGTTGGAGCCCAGAATATGCCGGGATTAAGTTGGTTGGCAACATGAAGAGCTTCATTTCAGGACAGGGGTCCATAGCATCCCTTAGGCGGGACGTCCTTCCTTGGCCGGTTGATATACCGGCTGGGCATGCCCGGCCATTTTCTGGCTGCTTTGATCCTCGGCCGGTAGAAACGGCCTCTCTGGCCAGTACGAAGCCTGTCTGCTCTGGTACACGTGCCGGCACTTCAAAGGCACACAGCAAAAGATCTGCAGTTAGCGTAGTGACCAATCGCCGGCCAACCTCCAGAGTTGAACAAAAGCCCGCTGTAAGCGGATTAGGCCTTGTGTCTTGTGAACAAGACGTAAAGCCCAGTTTCCAGATCTCAGCCACAGAGCATTATACGGTACGTCGTTTTTCCTATTGATTTGTAGGCCCTTTTGAGTAAAAGTAATATGTAGAATTTTATTTTACAAAATTTAAAAATTAAAAAATTACAAAAGGTTGTTCCGACATCATGTATGGAGTTTCGATGCTCTCGCATGCATGTGTACTGAGTTTTGGTGAAAAGAATCCAAAAAATGAATGCTTTTGCAGTGTCATGCACTGGCAGAAAAACTGAATTTTGACCATAAAATTTTCAAAAATAAAAAAAAAAAAAAATTTTTAAATAAAATTCTGTTCCAAAGACCATTATCTTGCTACATATGACTGGGAAGGTTGTTACGACATCATACGTGGAGTTTCGATGCATTGGCATGCATGTGTACTGAGTTTTGGTGAAAAAAGCCAAAAAAGGAATGTTATGCTTTTGCAATGTCATGCACTAGATGAAAAACTGAATTTTGACCATAAAATTTGAAATTCTGTTCCAAGGACCATTATCTTGCTACATTATTACTGGGAAGGTTGGGGGTGGTGGAATAAACATGCAAGAGGAGGTATGACACTGTTTTAAAAAATGTATTCCAACCTTATTCAAACATATGCCAAGAAGCAAATCTCTTTTTTGAACTTGTGTGGCTCTGAAAAGAGCTGTTTATTTTGGAAGCACCTTTCTCTTCATGTGCATGTAATGCACGAGTCTCGCGTCACGTTGCTGCGTGTGCGATCTCCTTCGAGTGTGCTGTCAAGTCCAGGATCAAGTGCTACTCTCTCCAGCTTTCCCCAAAGCACTTGAGATGCCAACTCGCGCCATGTCTCATAATGGCCTTTGTGACGCCGAGATGCCCGTGGAGTAAAAAGAAGACCGCCACCATATGCACGTAGAAATGTCATGAGTTTTATGGCATGGACAGGATTCCTTGTGCAGTGGTGACAGTGGCGATCTTCACATTTGATGAATTCAAGCGTGAATGTCCGTTGAACCAAGTGTCTTGCCAGAAATCTGTACTCCTCTGCAAGTACAGATAGGGTTGGTGTGGTACGGATCTTGGTAGAACTGGTGTCACTGAGTTCTTCAACCAGAGATTCATCCCTGTAGTTCTGCTGTGAGGTTGACTTTATTGCCACAGGAGAGACTGGGAAAGAGTCGAATGTTCTACCTTGAAGACAGTGTTGTACATCATCGATCGCCTTGTCGAGGTTACCATCATCCTTCTCATCTGGCACAATATTACCCCCCCCTGCAAAGTTGCAGTCAACTGTAGACCAGTCAACCACATGGTCAAGGAAGCCCAACTATGTTTGATCATGTTGATCCTGCTGTCCCCAGGAGCGTACGATGTGATGCAAAGGTAATCCAGGCACAAGTCAAGCCAGAGTCGTCCCATCATCATGACTGTCTTCACGCTATCCTTTTGCCAGTCAGGACCATTGTCAGACAAAATCACAGCGGCATGTTTCCCATGTTTTTCTCATTCCTCTCTGATGAGAGGAAGCAGGTCGGTGTTGTGATTATACACTGATGCCTTGAAAAACTTGTTTCCTCGCAGACGAACAGTTAGTGGCCCAGTTCTCGGGTACCTGTGGTACAGGTGACCCAATTCATCTGTAAGATACAAGCTTTTTGATGAAGGCGTGGCTTGACAAGGCAGAGGATTTTCTTGCGTGTTAGTGCCGTTAGCTTTGACGGGTGGTTCTCTTTCTGAACTCACTGACCGGGACCTCTCCCTTGGAGTAGTGACCTCACGGTGGAGAAGTTGCATGTATCCGCTGGGGATGGCCTTGTAACCTGTTGCAAAGTTGTGGTCTGGGTAGCACACTTTGTCATGCTTCAGGAAAAACGTTTTAAAGGCCATTCCCCTATCTACACACAGACCTCTGCACAGACCAGCTGGAAACTTTGTCGTTAAAACATGCAGCCATTTCCAGCACGTAGTTGACAGAAGTGCGCAAAAGTGAGAGGCCATGTGGGTATTTGCTGATGTCATTTTTCTTGACTCCAAAATTGACATCGATGACAGACTGCTATCTGATGCTGGCCTTGTTGAAACGATTTGGTGGGACAAAAAGCTGTCGCAATGTGCTTGTGCTGATGCAGGGTTTCTTGACCTCGGGTCTTTTCTTCACAACCTGTTCTTGCAGCTGATGAGCACTAACACCAACAGAAGACCACGATTCTGACCGCCGTCTGAGCAGCGAAACCATGCTGTGTTAAGCACGTCGACAATGGTGGGCACCAGCGATGGATATTTTTCAAAGAGTGGTTTCTTTCAGCCTTTTTGCAGAAGCTGACCTTGAGTGGGAATCTGACGATGCTCAAATAGCCTCTTTTTTTGTCATGGATTGACGGCTGTGCATTGGCTTCGGAGACGAAAATGGTAAGTGGTTAGTTGATGTGTTGGGTGGAGATATTGCAGCAGCTGCAAGGGGGCTGAAAACTGGTTTTTCCGGCTCATGATGAAAGTGTCGCGGGTTGAACTCCATCTTGGAACTTTAACAGACGCAATATGAGGGCTTTTTCAATACTGTTTGCCCAATGCTACAAATAATTGGCTTAAAATCAAACCCCACTAACCACCCAATCGCGAGCATACCCGGTGAAGCGAATCACTATACAACAATGCCCATTAATGTGCAATCATGACCGAATGCGCATTTCCCAGTACAGCCATTGAGTGCACCTGAGTATGATCATCTTTCTTGATTTACCTTTGGATATTCTACGGTACGTTTTGCAAAAATGGACTCCATTTTCAGTAGCAATTCCCGCAGCCCAATCAGCAAACATCAATGTAAGGAAAAAGTTCTTTTAAAAGCTTCTACGTGTATTCAACAATTTGCATACGGCTGTGAATTTGTTTTTAATGGAAAACCGAAATGGATCTGAAATTCGCTAGATCTAAATACGTGTCCGATGGTATATTTTTACTCAACTTTTCATATCTTCTATGTCACTTTTTTTAACAGACAGCATGGACAGTGAAGATTCTGATGACGACGTACCACTGAATGGTTTAAGAAACCGCATCCGTGCAAATGTGGCTCGGGAAGTCTGTCGTCTGATCAACGAAGCCCCATCTGATTCCACTTAGCAGCACTTGCCTCAATCTCCCAGAGAAAACATGGCCCAACGAGATCTTCTACTCATGATGTAGATATCATGAGAGATCTGCAGAAGAAGGTGACATCACTGCAGCAGCAGCTTGATCACATGCAGAACCGACAAGAGAGTCTCCGGGAAGGTGTGAAGTTCATCGCAGCAAACACGGTTCCTCAAGCTGTAGCTGGGATGAGCAACAGCATTCAGTCTTCCCCTCAAGTGGACCAGACACCAGCGCTAGCCACTTGTCCAACGAACGTACTGCCTACAGACAGTATTCCAGCCCCCACTCCGCCACCCACTCCCAACGAGCACACCCCAGTAGCGGAGGTAGTTCGCGTCTCACCTGAAACCCCAGCCTCCAGCAGACAAACCGTTCCACTGCAGAGTGTAATGGGTCCTGAGCCGGGAATGTATTTACTGGGAGACAAAAAGTAAATGGTCCGGCCCGTCTCCGAGTACGAGTCAATTCTCAAAGATGTCACCCGACGAAGACGCCATGCCGATGATGGGGACGAGGCTGTCTCGTCTGCCTTTCCCTGCTGACATGAGTAGTTCTCAGAGAAGAACTGGCCACCAAGAACATCACTGGAAATTTGCGGGACAAGAACATTAAAAAGTGCCAGATTCCAACGATCAATAAAGATATTCTTCAAGTGATGCAAAATGCAATTTCCTGACTTTAAGGACTGGTTTACGGACTCGAAGTGCAAAACGGTCGAGGCGCTCAACAAGCAATGCAAAAAGGTGGGACAAGAGTTGAAGGGCAAGGACCATGAGGAAGAGCTCTGAGATTTGGCTTTAGTTGTAAGTATGTTTCGGTTTTGATAATGACCTCCATAATGACCTTACAACCAAGAATTTTCTTTTCAATCAAAATTACTAAATCGGTTGTATTAACGTTGCGTTCGATCCTCAATATGCAACATTTTTAATGTATTGACATTTTATTTTAGCTCCAAATGGAAAGAACATCCCTAGTATTATGATCTTGAATCATGCACCAAATCTTGTCGTCTTCAATCAACCGATTTCCAAATACACTGCAGTGCTATTTTAAGATGTGTTTTGTCGTACCTTTGATTTTCTATGCTATAGATGTGTAGGTATACATGTTTGATGATGTTCCAATTTCTGCGATAGAATATAAGTTGTGTTGACCTTTTTGAAAACCAAAATGCAAGTTGGACTGATTACTTTCGCATATGTATAGATAGTTACGTTAAAGCCTCGTTCATCGTTCATTAATTAAACGATCATCTTATTAATACCGAAAGGAATGTCTCTTTCTTAGGAATTACTCGTGTTTTATTACTTGGGTACTGCAGTATAAAATCTAAAAACTTACTCATCGTAATCATACACCTGCAGAAAGACTCAGTAAATTGAACCAGCCCCTACTCAAGTTCTTTTGTTGCCCGTGGTCGAAGATAATAGGATAATAATAAACCCTCCCTCACACCCCTATTGTTGGACCCCAGAAGTCAGAGTGTGGTTATCAGGCAGGAACACAAAAGACCTCTCAGCAGGTACAGTGCATGAGTCACAGGCTGGGCCGGTAGCCTGCCCCCTTTGAGGACGATTCATCAAACAGGCCGAGCTACCGGCCGGCCGGTACATCAACTGCTGGGGGGTGGCTGGGATTAAGAAAAGAAAAACAGGAAATAAAATGCAATTCTAGCCATATTTTGGTGATATATACGTCACGGCCCTATGCTTCAGTTTTGTTGAAGTAAACTGTGTACTCATGACACCCTAAAACAAGTTTTTAAAGTGCATTTTTTCTAACCAGATGATTGAATTTATGCCTTTCATATTCCTTTGTTTTTTAACTTCGGAATATTAAATTTTGAAAATAATTATTCACAGATATTTGATGAATGATTGAGTGATTCAGGGAGCTTTCTGGCAAATTTCTGAGATTTAGAGTAAAAGTGAATCATTACATTTGAGGTTTAGTGTCGTGTTTGTTGAGGCAGTCAACTTCATAGCTTTGACATGACAATGAAATTGAAACCAGTGTAGGCGCAACTACATGTAGGCAAATTAAATCTCATGATAGATGTGTGTCGATCACTATGATGCAAATTATATGTCTTACCACAACCAACCACCGTCCCATCGTCATTGACCAATTAACATTGGAGGATGTGTAAGCCATCTGCAGGGTTTGCTGATCAGCAAAATAACTGAGCCTTTCCCGAGTTTCCCAGCAGCAGATGTGTAAACGTCATATCCCTCATTTGTTTTGTAGATGCAGTATCCAGGAAATCTTTGGAGGAGTGCTGTTGACAGCTATACACTGCCTGTAATTGTAGCAAGGAGATTAATGGCAGTGCCCTTGCAGATTGCAAAATATGATGTTGCAGTGTGAAATATTCTAATTCAAATATTTTATCCTATTTGCATATTAAATGTTAGCCAATATACTTGCCTAAAATACAGCCCTCAGGAAGTGGTTCAGTGGGTATTTTCAGAGATAACAGATGTTGCCAGGTTCCCTTCTAGTCTGAGTGAAAATTGATGTTATTTCTTTGCAACAGCGTTACTCGGTGGATTTGGATACCCGTCTTGCCAACAGTCAGCCCTCATGGGAACAGCAATCTAAAGTTGCCAGTGTCAAAGCTCACAGGGAGGATGCTTAGATTTGGCAGGTAGGTAATTAGTAAATCATGAATACAAATTAATGAACCTTTTGTATTAATTAGTAAATCATTTGCTTGAATAGTAAATCATTGATACAGAAATAAGCCTTTTACGAGTTAAGTTTGAATAAAATCTGGTACACGTACAGAGTTCTTCAAATTCATGTCAACATAACAATTTGAATTTTCTCCATACTGGTAATCAAAGACTCTTGCTGTACCTTGTGATTCGGGGCAAGCTTTTGCTTAGTTACCTAAGAAACGCCTTGCAACAATACACTTTCTCAATGGATAAGAACGGCACAAAGGAACCAGTCCATTCCAGAGATGGTTGTCGCTATGCAAAAGCTTGCCCCGAGTCATGAGGTATAGCAACAGTGTTTTTATAGTCTGGGGAATTCAAATAATAATTATTATTACAGAAAATGAGTCACTTGGGAGACATAGGAACGTGCACAAAATTTTTCAAACTTTACCATCCCATAAATCAATATTCCCTAATCTGATCTTAACCAAACTTTGTGTGTTTTCCTTTCAGACCCTAATCTATCATCTCTCAAAATGTGGACATTAAAAATTTTCCTTCTTTTGGTAGTTGGAGCATTAGGGAGACATTGAAATCTCTCCCTAGTGACTGATGTCTCCCTAATGTTGAAAAATTTACCACAAAATGTCTCCCAAGTGACCTATTTGGAAATATTGACATTTATAAAGTGCCCAATCCATCAAGCTTCTCCCAGGCGCTGTACATCAAAATGTAAATATATAAATAAAACCTACATGTACCATAACTAAAATCAATACTAAGAAACTAAAAATGCTTGTTTAAAAAGATGTGTCTCCAGCCCAGTCTTAAAACTCTCCACATTCCTAGACTCTTTAAAATGAACTTCAAGCTGGTTCCAGAGATGGGGACCAGCCACAGAAAACATCCTCTCGCCAGCAAAAGACAGCCTAGTTTTTGGAAGAGTAAGCCAAGACGAGTCCAGCGCAGAACGAGTGAATCGACTAGGAATCCTAACTTAAAGCAAATCACTTAAATATCTTGGAGCTCTGACGTGGAGACATTTAAAGACCAGGAGACACACTTTAAAAATTACCCTATACTTTACTGGCAACCAATGTAATTGCATCAGCGCAGGAGTAGCGTGGTCAAATTTCTTGCCATTAGTGAGTAACCTTGCTGCAGCATTCTGGACTCTCTGCAAAGGAGCAAGGGCTGACGCCGATAGACCTATTGAAACAGAGTTACAATAGTCAATGCGAGATGTAACAAGTGCATGAATAATCTGCTCCATGGCTGATTGGCCCAAATAACATTTAATTTTGCTTAGATTGTACAGGTGATACATTGCAGAGCGAGAGACATTCTTGATTTGGGATTGCATATTCATTTTGTTGTCAAAAATCACACCCAGACTCCTGACTTCAGAGACTGCAGTAATATTGTGATTACCAATATTCACAGCAGTCCTAGGAATTTTGCTCAAAAATATATGCGATCCAATGATAAACAGATTTGTCTTATCATTTAACTTCCAAAAATTAATCGCCATCCAACATCTGATGTCGTAACAGCATTTTTCCAAAACTGACACTTGTTGCTGTATGTTGCTGGCAGTTGGCTGAGCTGACAAATACAACTGAGTGTCATCTGCATAAAAATGACAACTCAGTCCATGATGCCTAATAACATCCCCTAATGGCAACATGTACACATTGAATAAAAGTGGTCCGAGTACAGAGCCCTGGGGGACACCATACTTAAGTGTCACTCGTGGTTCCGACATCTGATCCACTCTTCGTAAATGGTCTCTAAGCTAAGAAGAAAACCACTCGACGGTATTTTGTGAAACTCCAACATGTGTCCTTAATCGATGAAGCAAAATGTCATGATCAAGCGTATCAAAAGCAGCACTTACATCAAGATATACCAGAATGGAGACTTTGCCCTTATCCATATGATTCCAAATATCATTTTGAATGCGGGCAAGAGCTGTTCCCGTCCCATGGTGGCACTTATATGCCAATTGAAAATGTAACATAAACCTGGTCATATGATTAGTCAATGGTAAATTGGCAACTGGACGATAATTCTTAAGCAGCTTGGCTTGATCAGCCTTGAGGTTGCGAGATTTTGGAATGGGAGTAACAGTAGACATCTTAAAATCATTTGGAAAAACTGCAAGGTTAATAGAAGTATTAACGAGAGATGTGATTATTGGGCAGATTTCAGGCAGACAGCATTTCAAAAGTGCAGTTGGTATCAGGACAGCACTGCAAGTTTTTGGAGGACACTTGCGTATGATTTGCTAGATCTGTGCACAAGGGGTGGAGCCTAAATTAATTAAGCTTACATCCTTCAGGAAGAACTGGATCTTGAATATCAAAATCTCCTTGACCCACACCACTCGTACGTCATAAGTTGCTGATCTTAGTTTGAAAGAAATTAGCGAAGCGAAGCATGCTTGTCAAGAACCAACCTTAATTCCGAATTGTAAAAAGCTGCGAAAACGTTCGGGTCGGGTAATGAAGTTTCGTCCAAATACTTTGAAAATGCAGAACAGCGAATGTCTGGAATGTTTTTAATCCTTCTAAATGCTACAGATTTCTGCGGTCTCACAGGCTTACTGATTTCTGAAGAACAGGTTATCAGTGAATGATCGGGAACAGCAGGATCAAAAAAATCTACAGATTTGATAATGTCCATAGATGGACGAGTAACATCAAGATCTAAAACATGACCTTTAATATGGGTTGGGGATACTACAAGTTGAATCAAATTGCAAGACTCAAGAAAAGTAATAAAACAAATCGTATCATGTGCTTGAGGCTGATCCATGTTAATATTAAAGTATCCAACTATCACAAAATCAGATGATTTTGACATGAACTGTTCAATGATTTGAGAGAAATCAGTTAAAAAGGTAGTGATTGCTACATTTGGAGCCCGATAAACAACCATCAACAAGAAACGTTTATCATGACTGTCGACATTGACCACCATGTTCAAAAGATGATCCAGCTGCAGTAGATGGAGTACTGTAGTATGTAGTCTCATTCCGTACTCCTACTACACCACCACCAGCTCTACCTTGACAAGATTTATGGAGAAACTGGTAATCGCCAGATGTTAACTGTGACACCGTAGTAATGTCTCCTTCTTTAATCCATGTCTCAGTAAGAGCAAGCACATCAATGTCTTGATCAGCCAGCAATTCAAGAATGCCAGTTGTTTTGTTACATACAGATCTCGCATTCAAACTACAAACCCACAAATTTCCTATGGATGGAGTGCAACTCGAAGCTGACGCCAGTTTAATGGAAATTAAATTACCTGTCTGGGGTGGTCGGCAAAACGACGAATACCGTGAATTGAATTGCCTAGGCGTTATAATTACCGGAATTTGTGCTTTCACTCTGATTCCTCCTTTCAGACTTCGTTGTCGTTTGAGAATTCCCAGATCCTTTATATTATTGCAAACTGGCCAGGGGAGATTCCGTCTATAATCCTTAAAACTAAAAAGCTCAACACAAGTGTAAACTCTACAAAATGGTACTTTACCAGGCTGTATGCCACTAGCATTGTTAATACAGCTTATTTGGCTTCCATTTGTACAGCCAGCTAATTTAGAGTCAGATTTTCCATAATGATCGGCTGCATGGTGGTTTCTCACATTACATGTACTTGGACCAGGGTTTTAGCGATATCCACACACATAGCAATATTCACTATGCGGTCCAAAAGAAAAGGAGCGAACAAACACATATGTCTTTGCTTCAGCCACTTCGTAACTGGATATTTAGAACAAGAAATTCAAATGGTTACATGTACATGTATGTCAGGGTTCCCCCTGCCTGGAAAAGTCACGGAAAATCGTTTTCGTTCTCATAGCATTTGAAAAAATGACTAAAGTCATGGAAAAGTCATTGAAATTTTCAAACAGTGTGTGTGATTTCTATTTTTAGAAATAACTGCATAAAATGTGTGATTTTAGTCACAACTTTCAAGTCCAAATAGTCCAAGCAATTGCGTTATTGGGTCGTGAATTTTCATAATTTGGTCATAGAAAAGTCATGAAATTTAATTGTCCTTTAGGTGCAGGAACCCTGTACATTATATGCAATAAGATAACTCAGTGTAACAGATTTTATTCAAATTTAACTTGCAAAAGGCTTCCTTGATACATGTAGATCCTTTGCATGAATGGTAATTGGTAAACTGGGGCTTGATACATTCTTATTTCCTGATATTGTAACAATTTATTTTCCATCTAATTAACCCAAACCCATCCATAAACATGCACCTCTCCCAGTCTCTGGCTTATATCAGTAACCACCAACTTCTCTCCACCCTCTCTCCTTAAGTTCACCTCCAATAGCTCCTCCCTCCCCATCCAAGGTACATACTGTGTGCTCAAGTTCCACCCTCCCTAAGTTCCGCACTCCTTGCCCAAGCTCCACCTTGTCTCCTTAACTCCTCTAGTTCTACACTCCCCACCCAAGCTCCACCTAATTGTGTCGTGAACTCAACTAGCTCCACACTCCCCGCCCAAGCTCCACCTTGTCTCCTTAACTCCACTAGTTCCACACTCCCCGCCCAAGCTCCACCTTGTCTCCTTAACTCCACTAGTTCCACACTCCCCGCCCAAGCTCCACCTTGTCTCCTTAACTCCACTAGTTCCACACTCCCCGCCCAAGCTCCACCTTGTCTCCTGAACTCCACTGCCTCTACCCTCTCCATTCAAGGCTCTGTGCTCAAGCTCCACCTGCCTAAGCTCCACCCTCCCAAAACTGAGCCCAACCGCTTATTCCACCCACTTTAGGTTCCACTCTACATGCTCCAACCTCCCCATCTAAGATCCATCCTCTCTACAAGCTTGAATTTGAACTTTACTCTCCCCCAAGCTCTCTGTTTAGGAGTGAGACATCACCCTTAAATGTGTACTGTAGAAACAGTCTGAAACAGTATTGCCTCACATTTTTTCTTCATAATTCAACATGCATTTGTAATTTGGGCCGGCATTTTTATAATTGCCAGCCGGCCTAACAAAATGAGTCATAAGTCACTGGAGCCATTTTTGAGTTAAACGGCCTTGACAACAGTGTGAATTTATCTGCATAAATCTCAGTCAGCGCGCAGCCCCTCTGTTAATGAGCATTGTTGGCAATTCCATTTGCACGCGAAAACAATCTCGCAAGTATATGGGAGTTCGCGAGAAAAAATGAGAATATATGGTGTCCCTTCAACCCACCAGGAAATCTGTTGCTTCATTTGTGGGTCGAAATGGCTTGGTGAGTAGATAGTTGACGTTTTTCACCATCAATAAAGTTCTCCGACAATTTCCCATCGATTTATTTGGACGCAAACTTGCTTAGTGTTTCTCACAAAAATCGCAGGCCTCCTCTTTTTTAAGTGCACCTGACTGTTTCGCAATAACTGGATAAAATTGAGACTTACAATTCTTCAGGAAAAGGACAGAACATCCGTTTGATGCCAAGAATTTTGCTGCCGGGCCGGGCCAATCAAAATTTTAAAATTTTATGCACTACTCACTCAGCAATCCTGGCAGTGTTTACATTTTTGCGAGACGAATGGTAAGACTGTTTCCCCAGTAAACGACTATCATTCACTAGGTTTCCTTCAATGCAAAGTCTGGTTCCCTATTAAAGGACCAACATTCACTAGGTTTCCTTCAATGCAAAGTCTGGGTTCCCGATTTTAGTCACACACATTTACATGTATCTCTGATGTCATTTGATTGGCCAGTATTAGAGAGAATATATGTCAATCAATTAATCACAGATAGTCTTTCATGAAATACATATGGCAGTTTTCTTGGTTAATCTCACGAAGTCTAAACCTGCGATCAATATTTTGGGTGCACCTGACTGTTTCGCAATGACTTGAGAAGTAAAAATTTATTGTTTGGCTGGATATATGACATATCTATCTTCTGCTGTCAAGAAAAAATTCTTCCAGCCCAGATTTGGAACTACTAAAACCAGTTATTTTGTACCCTCATTTTTACGCACGAAAGCCTACGTTTACGGCTAATATCCTTCAAAAGAGACTGCGAATATTTGTATTTTTTACAAAGGACACGAGACTGATATTTTAACTATACATTTATGTAAAGATATTTCATTCTTAAAGGTAACACAAGGTGGTATACACTTTAGAAAAGTCCACAACATAGCTCATTACATATGCATGAATCAGATAGCCGTGCATACGTAGCAAATGAAAGGAGCAGTTTTTACGGGTGCTGCGCACTAACTTATCTTCAAAAAATTTCGCTCACGTTATGCGCATCTTCATTAATTTTGCAAACTGTGAGAAGAAAGAAAGAAGAAAATGGAAAATCCTGAAAAGTCCTGGCAAAAGAGTTGTACTGGAAAATTGTGGCAACTTGGGGTAAAGAAGGTGTCGTGGAGCCCTGTTTTCAGTGAAAAAAGTCATGGAAATAATAAAAGAGTTATTTCTGATTGGCAGCGTTTGTGGGATAACGGAATAATAATATACTTACAGGCTATCCTTGTCAATCTATAGTAGTCTATAGTCTAATCTATGATAGTTTTCTACATGTAGTTTATACAACCAAACAACATTTCTCTGCAAAATAGCATTAAATGTCATAGAAATTGTCATTTAGTCCAGCAAAGTCCTGGAAAAGTCCTAGAGTTCGGTTTTCAGATTTCTGTGGCAAATTTGCAAAGTAACAGTGTCCCTATGTGGTGGGAAGTCACCCCATGCTTGTAAATGTTCATGTGTGCTTGATGAGGGATGCACTAAATGAATGTGACACATTTCTCTTGGAATGTACGTGCACCGGCAGGTACTTTGAGCCCAGTCAAAATCTGCCCACTAACCTGTCACATCTTTGCCAGTGAACTGGTAAAGGGGTACATCTAATCAGAGTGGACTACATTTTAGTTTCTCATTTCATCTTCTTTTTCTTGTCAGGAAGGGGAGTAGAGATGGTCCCAGTGCTAGTCGACCCAAACTTGCAGAGGCTGAGCCGGTCTACTCACTGAACGACTAACTGGCCAACATGTATAACTCCCGTACATGCAAAGTGTGCCTGAACCATGTCAAAGTCTTCCGTCCTTGTATATGGTCACATGATCTGTTGTGAGCATAGCTGTCCAGAATGCTTCTATCGTCCTGTCTGTCGCGCGGACATGGCCTAGTAGAGAGAGTCGTCTTTTCCTGAGTTCTGCTTC
>NW_019091360.1:2035333-2061477 GCF_001949145.1 Acanthaster planci
TATCGTCCTGTCTGTCGCGCGACATGGCCTAGTAGAGAGAGTCGTCTTTTCCTGAGTTCCCTGCTTGTTTTTCCATTGGAACACCATTTGATTGTGAGGGTACGTTCCTTATGGCCAGTTCTTATTTTTGTCCTATTTTATTCAATCAGTTGTGACATAGTTTGTCAAAATTGCAAACCTTTGGGTGAATTGTCAAAATGTGTTTTTAGCAGCTCTTTCAAGCTAAACATCTTTTTAAAATAGAATTTGGGAATAAGCCACCCAGAAAAGTCAGAAATATAAATAGGACAGGATGGCGGGAAATCTTTTTAAGATTACTCATAAAAAAATTCGTTTCAAATACAAATATTGCACAATCAGTTTGACACCAGCAATATTATGGATTAATGGTATCATGAATTTCCTGAATCTCACAATAAGTAATAAAAAAAATATTTGTTGACGTTTGATTCTTTGTAAGCTGTCCTCAGTTCTGGCTGATTTTGTGGCAATTGTAGAAAAAGTCAACCCACTGAAGTTCCTTTGAATTCTCTGCACATCTTATTTTTGGCACCTGCAGCAGATCATCACATCTTTTGCAGAAATACCAGATAGTAAATTTTGCCGCTCATAGTTTGTGCATTGAGTGAATAATCCATTTTCATCAACATAATACAAAAATTCTGTGAAATTTCCTGAAAAATGCCAGATTTAATTAGTAGCCTACTAGGGTCCCCAAAAGAAGGATGATATGTTTTATTCGTATTTGCTTCAGTCATTTCAAAAACAATTGAAAAAATCTTGTTTTGAAAACCATTGAAATATTCACTTTTATAATATTTACTTCCTGCACCAAAAAAGAAATGGTACTTAATAATACCGAGTTAAGCTGGAGCAGCAACCTAGTATGCGGACAGTCAAAAGATGAATGGTTCTGTTTTGTTCAGGGAAAAATATGGATTCATGCAGGGTGTTTTTCATGGAGCTAAACCTAAATACATGTACCTGCAAAGATATCTGGTAAATTGGAAATTATAAAATTTTGTGAATTAAGTCTTGTGACAGTGGACAGAGCAGAATCACTCATACTCACAAAGATGGTTTCGCTTGGTGCCACCGCAAACCTTTTTCTTAACTTGGCACTTTTACCATGAAACAAATTTCAAATCTCACAAGCTTTGCAAAGCTCTTTGAAGTGATCTTGATGGAGAAATTCTGTTTTCAGTGGAGTTTTTGTGGAGTTTGACATTGATACAATATTTCTGTCAAGTTTGTCGGGCAAGAAGGCACTGTTTACACCTATTTTAGATTGACTAGGAATGCCTCATGTGTATGCCCCTGTTTTTTAGATTGTATTCATCTTTTTAAATCGGTTCTGAAACTTATTCCCTCTTCTATATGGAAATACCATTTGTGCTATTGGTTGTCACAGATTCAAGTGAAGTTGTGAAGCAGGTACATGCACATACAGATTTATAGCATTTGAATCCAGCAGCGCCCTCTTTTAGAGGTCACAGCTAGAGTTAAGGTCAGCACACTTGCCCTCACAGTTCCACTCGTCTTATGTACCTTGGTGGTATTTTTGTTTGTGTTAACAGAAATGGTGATGAAAAGAACATTCCCTATTTTAAGCTTTGTTTTAACAAAAAGAAAGAAAGACTAGGAGTTTTTAGATTCCTCGATACAAAAAGATAATTTACTATGTGAAAAAATATACTGTGTTTAAAATGTCCATGAAGTAAATACACTTGGAAAAAAGAAGAAAATAGTTGTTGGATTCAAATCTTAAATTGAGGAAAGAAGTTGCAGTATGTGTATAAAAGTCCCACAGCTTTGTGTTGGCTGTTTTTTTGTAAGAAAAATTTTAAATTGGAAGGTGATGTGCTTCAGTTCAGTTCAATGTGGACCAACCTGCTGGACTATGAAACTAAACTTTGGGGGTAACAATTGTACCACATATTTCAAGTGAGTTTGTACCATGTTTGAAAATCAGAGAAATAAAATGTATATTGACTAGTCGAAGAGCCTTCTGGGTTTCGTGGTGGCTTTTTCCCGTTGATCTGTTTGGTGTTTGATAATTGATTTTTTTTGGAGATGGGTTAGGAAGTGTTTTGCTCTTTGTTGTTGGTGTTTGAAAAGAACTTTTGCAGAACACTGCAAAGAAAAAGAGCAAAACATTTTTCAGGTTCCAAGTGCCTTACTTAATGTGAAATCGTCTCTGCTCGATTGATGTGTGCTCTTTAATCTTCACATTAATTCAAATTAATTTCGTTTTCTTCAAGCGGCACTATGTAGACGGTCAGTAGAGGGTGCTTTACAGGTTTTTGCTTTTCATTTAAAATAGAGGGCGCGCTATCTAAATTTATAAAAAAGAGGGCGCTATGCGAGAAAATGCCTCGCATTTCGTTAGTTTTCAAGAGAGGGCGCTATTTAAAAAGCAGCATGTGTCGCTATTAATTAAATCAGCAGAGGGCGCTATAAAACTTTTTTATTTCTTTCTTCCAAAGAGGGCGCCATTCCAAGTATCAATAGAGGGCGCTAAATATTGGATCAATAGAGGGCGCCGTTTAAAAAATCAATAGAGGGCGCTAATATTAGGCGCGCCATTTTTAAAGAAGAAAAAAATTGTAGCAACTTCGCAACACGTGTGTGACGTGACCCGAGAAAGCAGGAAACTAAGCGGTAAACAGGTACAGTTGTAATAATGAAAGAAGCATACAATGCTTAGTTTGGAATAGAAATTGTGTTTAAAAGGTTTGTATGTTATTTTGGCAATAAAATTGTGCCAAAACTTGGTGCCCACTGTTTTGCTTGGGCATGATACATACATGTACATGTACTGATGTAGCAATGGCTGGGCCCCACATACTCTCGATCCTGTGAGGGTCTTACTAACATGACTTATTACCGTCAACACACCGTCAACTCCACGAACATACAAGTTTAATCGACAAAAGAGGCATAGAAGTGTAATTCTTGGACTGAAAGTGACTTTCCAGTAGTTAGGGGTCACAAATCAATTTTCAAAATGGACTTTTTTCACACGAAAAAAAAAAGATCTCTAGCAGCCTAGTGGTTCACCGCCATCTTGCCTGCACTTGGACTGTACCATTTTGGTGTGGGTATGAAGGAAATACCACAATCAACAGAGGGTACTAACAGCTAGCTGCAGATTGTTGGTGCATTGCTTGGATCATGTTGTGAGTTAGTATTTTGTAAATTTCAATCTTTTTTACTTGTGCAGGGCTCGCAGAATCGGTAGTCCGAAGTCCCGGGACACTAACCAAAATTTTTTGTCAGGCAATTAAATGTTCCAGGCTGCCAGCCTGACGGGCAAGCACCTGTTTTGGCAACTCATTTTTTTTCCCGGTGTTTTGGACATTTCAGCACCGCGCACTGAAAATGATTGACATCTTAATCTTGATGTTGCACGACTGTACATGTTCGGGTAGGTGCACCGTGGTACATACGGTTGAATTGTTGGCATGAATGCAGCCCCATCTGTATTCAGTCGTTTTCCTTGTTCTGGATCGCTAAAACTATATTCAGTCATAATACAACTCAAGTATCATCAAATTCCAATGAAATGGGGTCAGAGGTCTACCTTGTACATGTACATGTATATTTTCAAATTTTGAGCTTTTAATTTGTCTTGCAAGTGACGACAACACTTTTCCTAGTTCTGGATCGGTTTAGCTAGTTCTGGATCACTTTACACATAAAAAGTAAACCCATTTCTCTGCCAAAACGCATTGTAACAAGCATACTTTTTCGTAAAGCAAGTCTTATTTTAAAGGGGATTAGTTTATATATTAACATGGATAGCCTGCATAAATTTTGACTTGACTTTGCTACTCAGCGAGCAGTCGACCACAAATCCCCCCCATATGCCGCAAAGTTGACGAACCCATTATGTCACGTACAAATCTGTTACGCACGTGTAGTTGAGTTCATGACATACGTACATGTACTTGCATACGTGATTCGAAACTTGAATAATGCGCATAGAATATCTTGCGTAGTGAGTTACCCACCGACCTGTAATTTTTTCTGGTGTTGATTTTTTTGCGCTCCCGTGTTTTATGACAAACCATCAACAAACATCGAAGCGGGAATGGAAATTTAGCCAGAATTCCTTTTCTTAAAATTTTCTGGGAGTAAAATTTGTACTGCAAGGCTTTTATGTTACCTTTCAAAAAAGAAGTCGTCTGAGCGTGTAATGCTGCAGAACAATAGCAAAAAGGTGGGTAGGCCTAGGCCTATTCATTTCAAGCGATTGGGAACTAGGAAAATGACTGTAATTACTGAAAGCTTGGAGACCACATGTGGCTAAAACTTCCTTGTCGGGCAACTGGAAATGAAGTTTGGGCAACCAGATTTAAGACTCCCCTGCCCGAAAGGCAGCAACATTTTTTAAAATTTTGCAAGCCCTGTTGTGACTACGATCACTTCCTATTGTGAAATCTGTACGTTTTGCGGACAATCCTATGTTTCTTTATCATATAATATTCCCACCCCTGTAGCTTAACCCTAACAGTCCTCAATCCTCCAACAGGTGAAGGATTGAGGACTGTGAGGGATAATGGTATGGTCCCTGCTCCCCCAGAGGCAACATGGCTGCTGATTTCGATTTTGGCAAAATTAAAACGGCAATTTTCCAGAGTTTAACCTGTTGATGTTTAGCCAAAATATCCTTTCGAACACTTTTTACTATTGAATACTGCTTCTTTTGTTTTTTGACATGTTTTGGAGGTGTTGATGCTGTGTTGACGGTGTTTTGATAGTCCATTACATGTTGATGGTATGTTGACGGTAATTAGTATGACCGTCTCGTGACACTCATGCAAAAAGTTGTTGAATGTCGACTGAATTCATTTTTGAAATCTGTTTATTTGTTGTCCCATTTGGAAACACCACTAAACCTCTTAACACCAAGGGAAGCATTTGCTGCTGAGTGACACGTTTTTGCTGCCTCTTATTATTGAGACATGTTTCACAATTTTCAGTGTATCTTCAGTTTAGGCATGGGATGGTAGGGCTAGTCCGAGTAACTTGGACTTGGTCTTTGATGAAATTTCTCTTTTCATCCCCAATTCTCACTTAATCCTAAGCTGAGTGCATTAGACAATTTAAGGACCATTTTGGAGGTGATTTTGAATCTGGTTAAGAGCTACATGTACAGTGTACTTTGAGCAAAATGAATTAATGGCATTGAAAGCCTATAGAAGGTACCCCAGAACTACGGGGTATATGGGCATTTCTGGGTAAAAAAGGAAAATTGGCTCAATTTTTTTTCACTGAGTTTTTTAATTTGGTTGTATTTTTACAATAGCATATTGACTAAAGCTATGGAAAAAAGTCCTGAACTAATCTTTTCTAGCTTTTTAACTTGAAAATTCACCTTTTGAATAGTATGTGTGTAATTATTTAGTTCTGACATATCAAAAGAACTATTACATATTCCTCCTTAAAATCCCTATTTTCATTTTTGTGCTGGGTTAAAATTTGGATATACATGTAGTTTCAGGAGAGCATTTTCTCATTACATTTTATGACAAATTTTTCCTTTCTATTCTAGCTTTTTCAGGACAGACCCTTTGAATCAATTGATGGTGATAATGTAACGCAAGTCACACAAACAAAAAGTTAACTGTATACCAAAACCCCAGGGGTATTGAGTTTGTCAATTAGAAACCTCCTCCTGAGTGCAACCAACCAAATGATAACAACGATAACCCTAGGTTATCTGCCTAGAATAATACATCTGGCACTGAAAGTTGGTAACACGAGTCACATGTAACGCGAGTCACAGCATTTAGCGTTAGGGTAACACGAGTCGCATGTAACGCGAGTCACAGCATTTAGCGTTAGGGTAATGCAAATCACATGTAATGCGAGTCACAACATTTAGCGGTAGGGTAACGCGAGTCACATGTACATTCACATTGTTGAATAAAACCAAACTGAAAAGCTTCATTTGCTTTTGAAAAAGCTGTATGCGCCGCTCTATTTGTGTGTAGTCACTTTGCCCTGTGTTCACTTCGCCCCATGTCTCTTCACCCCTGACCATGTTACCCAATTGCCATTTCGCCCCATCCCCACAAGGCCCCACCACCACATCTCCCCTAACCACTTGGCCCTGCTGCCTTTTTACCCCAGTTGTGCTTGAATGTGTTCGAAAACTCTGGCAGAATCAAGGCTTTCTAGTGGCATGGATTGACACCACGTGACAATGGATTTTATGATAAAATTGGAATAATAAAAGAAACGATATCATATAAAATGTTCATCAAAGTTTCTCCTGTAGTCTTTTATAGATCCCCTGTAGGCCTAGGCTCTGTCTTCTCTTTCATTTTAATCCTTTCGTTTGAGCCACTAACTGACTAGTCCTTCCTGTGTGAATCCCAGTTTCTCCAAACAAACTGACTTTTAAATACAGAAATAAATGTTCTAATATCTCTCTTTTTCATCCTCCTTTAGTAATTATAATCACTTAATATAGTCAAGAATCACATAGCAACCCTAAACTTTCAATGATTATATTTTGGTGAAACTAGGCACATACCGTGTACAGTCTGTACATTTTCAGCATAGCTTCACTCCTTACAGCGCCGATGATTTCACTACATTTAGGCCTTATTGCCTGGCCACATGACTTGACTCCATATTGATAGGATGATCATGCTTATTGTAACATTTTCTTTAGCAAACTGCCTGAATTTGAATCTTTAGTTTGGCTGGGCAGATAAACTGTTGACATTGCATCCTTTAGCAGTACTCCTACGTGTAGGTTAAAACTAAACCCATACATGTAGATGTTAAGGTTTACATTGGGGGCGATGTGGTTAGGGGCAAAGTGGAAATGGGGGAAGTGGCTATGGGGCGATGTGGTTAGGAGCAAAGCGGAAATGGGGGAAGTGGCTATGGGGCGATGTGGTTAGGGGCAAAGTAGAAATGGGGGGAAGAAACTGTAAAGCTTATATTTGAAGAACAGTTTGGCTACTCTGTTTGCACGCGTCTTCGTAAAAAAAAATTAAAAATGAATGTTGTGATTAGTGTCCCAAGCATACCGGTAATGTAGATCCTCCTGCCGTGGTGAGATTTTTTAACACTCCTACACTGTACTCTTTACCTGCTACATGTATGCACCGGTGCATGTCCTCAGGCAACATTTTTGTATCCTAGAGCCCCCAGATATGGTGCACTTCGACGTTCACTTGACTTTCCTCACACAGCATTGCCAAATGTCTTTGAAAATTTACAACTCATTTGGTTATAACTGTTACAAGTACATGTACCTCCATGATACATGGTGTTGAACCTTTGTGAATAATTTCATTGTTATGAAATTGCATTTGAATTCCAAAACTGTCAGCATCCAGAAATTGGGCTCAAATTCAGCCGAGTGTTCCCAATATTGTGGGGCACAATCGCAGAGAATCCTACAGAAACATTTACAAAATCATTTGAAGTTGGTGAATTCTTGTAAGCGTCATTACTTCCACTCAAATACCCAATGTCTTTTGGTCTGGGAACCAGCTAGCATTTGCAATGCTGTATGTGCTTGTGTGTGTATGCGCATGCATGTAAGTCTTCACATCATACCGGTGCATGAGAGTTTTATTTGGGATGTTTATGACTGGAGTGAGGAATTGTGAATAGATTTTCTACAAATACGTTGCCCAATAGCACGTTTTATTTTTTAAAGTTGCATGTATTTGGATAAATCCGGACATACCCCTGTGTTTGAATGAAATATTCCAGTATTCCAGCTACATGTATATCTAAATCTACACGTACAGTACAGCGGGTATAAAAGTACATGTATTTTTAAAAGTGTAGACAAATTTAGCCATTGTAGGGTAAATTGATAACTGAATGTTAGTCGCAATGTACATGTACATGTTTTTTAAAAGTGAAGATGTCATCCAACCTGGGCTAGTATCAGTTTGAAACTGCTCAAGGTCCAGTGGTAGGGAGGCTGAATATATTTGGCAAATATATGTACTTTTTTACTCTTTCAACGCTAATGTTGGAGAGTTATGGTATTCATAAGAAACACTTTGATTTAAGTTTGAATTCCCTCAGTTTCTGACAGCATAGCAGTTCATTTACATGTAGCTAAGAAACTTACATGTAGCTCTAGAGCAGGATGATGCCAAATATGTGAGTTGCTAGTTGATACGCGAGTTGTTATTGTCGTCCGATTTGTTGAATACACGTACAATGTACATGTACATGTGTGCTCTATGATGATTTACAGTCTAATTTTCATCAGTTTGTTTTGCAAACTCTTGAAAAAAATCATATTTCTTTAAAACTTTACCACTTCTTGTCAAGCCAAGTTCATGTATTTGGCAAGTAAAATGCTTGTTAGAGACTTGGAGTTTCTAGCTTTGTTGTGAATTGGACTTCTTTTATATTTTCCAGGTTATCTAACCACCAGCATGGCTGCTTCCATGAATGGTCTACCCACTGCTCAGCATACAGCATACAGCATAACGTCCATCATTGGTGCTTCCTTCATCAGTACAGTATTCAGCCATCTTATGCCTGTCAGTCCAACAAAAATGGTAAGGAGATAACCATATGAACCACATTATGCGGTCTTACATGTACATGTACAGTGGCGCACCATGCATTGTCATTGGGTAGGTTGTGACTTCACGGACTGAATATTCCAGAAATGTACAGATTTAAAGAAAACTTGCGAGGGCATCAATGAGTCATCTACCGTTACTTTCATCAACGTGAGCCTCCCAAGAATTCTTGTCAGAAATATCCTGGAAATGAGTGCAGTTACTGTAGTGGACCAGGAAATCCTGAGGCATATGGTTTCCTTGACGAACGTCATTGAGAACTTTCAAGGATCATCACCCATCTTCGCCATATGGTGAAACGTTACCTAGTCAGCATAGTCAGCAAAATAAGGCCCGTTTGTAGAACACAACACAGTAGATAGAGCATGTTTCTTTCAGACTTCAAGTGTGAATTTACTTATTGTAGGTCTGGCAGTGTGGCGCTATGCCCTCAATGAGGCTGGGCTATCTGCCCCCCACTTAACATATTTCTAATTTGCAACAGTGCATTTTTTTCGCAAGGGGAGCCTTTAATAGTTTTTGAAGTAGTTCTTTGTAATAATTTTAACACCCAAATTGTGATTATTGAACACACGTATGGTTCTTGCGCAGCGCCCATTTTTCCGAGACGGGTCAGCAAAAATGTATACTTTCCCACTGCACTGCTCAGTGCACAAAGGCTAGCCATGTGTGGTTTTCAACTTCAAATGACTGTAATAGCAACACCGCGTATGTCAGAACCCCGGAATGAACTGGTTTGTTTGCTTCGTAAGAGTCCACAAGGCAAAAAGTAATGGGGTGGTTGTTGAGGTTGGAGGCCCTGACCTTAAACCACAGGGAGGCCATTGCCATGTGAGTGAGTCAAATCACAAGGATCTACACGTAAACTCTGGGCTATAACATTGCTCCTTCCAGCAGTGTGGACAATCTTGAGTGGATAAGGTTGCAAAATCAAACTCCACTGAAATAATCTTTGGTTCTTGGTCTTAACCTTAGACACAAGTGGGTTGTGATCAGTACAAATGATCGTTTCTCTGACACTATTTGTAATGTACACGTCATAGTGTTGTAAGGCATGAATCAAGCCCTATGCCTCATTTTCGATGGTGGAATATTTTGCTTGGTGTTTATTCAACTTCTTTGAGAAGTAACTGATTAGTTGCTCGATGCCCGATTCATCGTCTTGGAGCCAAACCGCTCCCACACCAACATGACTGGCGTCAATGGCTATTTTGAATGCCATGTTGACCTTCGGCACAGCAAGAGCGGGTTTGTTAAGATTGTCTTCAATTTCTCAAATGTATTTTGGCATGAGTCAGACCAAACAAACTTCACATTCGTCTGCAAGAGTTTAGTCAGGAGAGTACACATGTAGCAATAGTGCTGAAGTTTGGGACAAACTTTTGAATAGCCTGACTCTTCACATTCTTCACATCAACAGCATGAATCGCCATTAATGTGTGACCAAGTTTATCAGAACAGACTTTTTGCACCTTTGAAATAGGTCTGACAAATCTCTCAATTGGTCATCGCTCAAATGGTCAAGGATTTTGTCTTAGTTGGCAAGAATTTCTGAATTTGAAAGCTGAACAGCCAGAAACTCAAGTTCAGATTTGTGGTCTCATGGTCTTGATCATTGTCGGACTCAACAACAGCTATCCCCCAGGTTGACCAGGGTTCTCACACTCGTCATATGTCTTGAGCATGTTCACATGACAAACTCTCTGGCTTTTCCTTTGATCTGGGGGTACTGATAACATCATTGACATCATGGACTTTCTTTTTTACACAGTAGGGCCTACTGAATTTGCTTTAAATTGCTCACCAGGCAGAGGCAACAGCACAAGGCAGGTTCCTCAAAATATGGACCACTAGATAATGTTCGACTTTGGGGGTTCATTTTTCCTGAAGTGAACAGCCGTGAATTTCCAATGTTTGATGTAATGAGGGAAGTCATGGCTGATATTTGGAACAGTGATGACTGTGTCCATCTTTCAACTGAATTGGAGTTAATTAATTAAAGTCTCGAGCGTCAGCATTTAGACGGACATGAACTCCCTGTTGAAATCCGAGCCAATAGAATTTACTGAGGAGTGATAATCCCTGAGGTTATTTTACACAGATTTGTATGTATATCTGGTGAAAGGTTGTAATATTTACACATATTAAAACCATAATCACGAAATTAAAAAGTACATGTACATGTACCTCTCATAATTAATTGGGTCCTGAAGTCGGCTGTCAGAAACATCATTCAACTCTGTCATTAGTGTCAAAAAATCGACTGCAAAAAAGCAAGTAAAATCCATATATTGATGTACAACACAAGCTTTAAAAAAGAGTGCAAAAAAGCACCGCCAAACTATCATCCTTTTACGACTGGACCAATCACATTTTTTTTTCAAGTACCGGTACGTTTCCGAAAACTGCAGTCCAAAATACCAATTGTAGCGATTTTGCGGCTTCCATCAATCTCTCGCAGTGACGTTAGAGAAATATTTTGCTGCATCGTGGCCTGTTTGACCGTTGACATCAACCCAGATAGTGCACCCTCTTTTTCATTCGATATTCATGAGCCCCTCCACGGAATGGCGACGCTCCACGATTTTTCTCTTCGGAACAATTTTTCTCAAAAGAAAATCTGTCATTCTTAATGGCGTTTGCAAAAGAATGACGTTCAAGACATAAAATACGATTCATGATGAAAATCTAATGCTCAGAGTTATTGATTTTAATTTTATTTTTAGCGGAGTTATCTCCAAAATAACCGGCAAAATGAAAATCGCGCATGGAATTTTCGAGCACTACAGGTGACAGCATTTTCGGCATTCTTGAACATCATGCAGTTTGTCAAAATTCTCGAAAGTCATCAAATTCTGTCAAATATGACGTTCGCAATGAACATATTGCACTCATAAATTTTTGATGCAGCCAAACGTAAAGATAATTTTTGGTGGTCGAAAGATACAAGACCTGGCAAATATGTTGGTATAGTGAGAGTGATTATAAACAGTAAGAGAATGAAGACAGCCAAACTTTTCTCATCATTTTCCGTCAATTTTGTGCTCTTTTTTCCGTGGCTTATATTTTTAAAAAGTTATTTCTTAGGTGCTTTAAAATATATCAGTCGAAAAATATACTGAATTCTCCTTCTTTGTTGAGAAAAGTTTTTAAATCAAGTCCTCTGGTGTGAACACCTTGACGTAAAACTTTAAATGAATTCAACTCCATTTGATTTGCACTGGTAGCCAACCAAATGTCCACCATAAGTACATATTATGCCTAATTATCCCCATATAATCATTTTTATAAATCTGAAGGTGCAAATTTGTATTTTACGTGATCAAAGTCACTCTTTTAGAAGTTTTGAAAAATGACATCCGGAGTTGCATTTTGGTCCATTTTATGAAGAACATGCCACAAGCACTTTTTGCCAGGTTTGCAGACGCGGACTTCAGACTTCTTGTCAGCTCTAGTTTTCATTGCTTGCTGAGACACCTTGAGATGTTCTTGTGCCACGGATCAAGCTTTGGACAGCCTCTCCTTGAAGTTTGACCCATGCATGTAGTCAAGCCAATTGGTCTCGTCGTCCACTGCCAGAAATCTCTCCTTAATGAGTTTCAAAGGCCCCCTCACCTCATAGCTGGACACCAACTCAAAACGGTGTAAACCTAGTTGACTCATTCGGTGAGTCCCTTGTTGCAAACAACAGAAACGGGATGCCCTTGTCCCAGTCTTCTGGAAAATTCTTGCAGTAAGCTTTGTGTAAAGAACTGGTGAAAATATACATGCACCATTGATGTGGATCAGGAAAATGGTTTTATTCTCGTCATGTAAGGCTGTAGAAATGAAGTGAAAGTGAATAACAGAAAATGCACACGTAACATTTATGATACACAGAAAGAAAGTAAAAAAGTATATTTAGGACTGTAGTGTTGAGAGTCCCAAAAGTCCCGGTAGCCAGGTTAAAAGGTAAAGTTCAAAAAGGGTAGGGAACAAAGTTACTTTTCTTAAACTTGGCATTAAGTCCTTCGATACTACACTCCTCCTCCTTATAGCGAAATGTGTCCAAGTGGAAATATACATGTACATGTATTCCAATGTGCATCAATATTGAATGATTTTGAAGTTTGAATCCAACTCATTCTTTTTTTTAATCAACTATATAGCAACTACATGTACATGTACATGTGCTTTTTTGTCAACTAACGCTACTTACATGTACATGTATGTACATGCACATGCGCATGCACATTCAAGTGCAGGGGTGCACTGCCCTGACTTGAAACAGACCACACAGGGGACTATTCTGCCTCCAATGTGAGCAGCTGTATCCACCTACATTTTGGTTCGCGAGTTATTTATCCGTGAAGCCATTACGTTCAGGCGGGTTTCTGATACGTAAATGATATTTTCTGTCAAGTGTTGGATCGAATTGTGGCTCGATTGAAGCTTGTTGTGGTTGAGGATTATTAGAAGGATTATTGGCATGGTAGTACCCGTTCCAAAGTTAATTTCACTGTCCAAATTTGGAGAGGCACAAGCTGGTTTGACCAGACGTTATTGATTGAGGATGTGGTCCAGGTGACGATGGATTTTACATCTGTTATGGTCAAGTCAGATCTTGTAAGACACCAAACCTGAGGTACATGTACCTGTGATAATGCCTGGTAACCATTGGTGACCAGCCTTTGTAAAGTTGCGAACGAAAACGGTGTCACCAATCTGGAAAACGTATGTCTACGCACGCTTGTCATAATGCCGGTTTTGATTTTCTTAATGGTGAATGACCCGCTTTGTGACATCAGGCCAAAGATGGTCGAGATGAGAACGTACATGTAGACGATGAGCCATTAACATTTTCGCGGGAGATACTGTGCAGAGTGATCCTGTACTGAAACAAGAATGTTGTTTCAGTTGTTCCTGTTTCCATTCATTTTACAGCATGCTTGACAGTTCGCACAGCGCATTCAGCTAGTCCGTTAGAGGCCGGGTGATAGGGAGATGTGCGAATGGGCAGGATACCAGTCTTTGTCATGAATTCGTGAAAATTCCGCGCAAGCGAAGGGTATTCCATTGTCGGATACCACTTTATCCGGCAATCCATTGGTCGCGAATGCCTGTCTCAGTTTCTCTATTGTTGCATAAGTGGTGGCGTGGTTTATTGGAAAAAACCTCCATCTATTTGGAATGCCAATCCGCAACATCGAGGAACATCTTGCCTATGAAGGGGCCTGCATAGTCAATATGCAATCTGAACCAGAGGTGGTCAGACCATTTCCAGGGATGCAGTTTGCTCTTCGGAGGCATCGGTTGATCTTGCTGGCAGCTGTGGCATCTTTTGACCTCCATTTCTATATCTGCATCCATCTTAGGCCCCCAAGTGAGCCATTTGGCGATACTTTTCATCCCGGATATGCCTGGGTGACCTTCGTGAAGGCTATGGAGATCGCGCTTTCACCCTTGGGTGGTGGACCATCACTCGATTGCCCCACATGAGGCAACCATCTCGCACAGAAAGTTCTGTACTATGAACTCTGTAAGTTTCATATCCTACTCCACCCTATCGTGTGAAGGCCAACCTTCCCTCACCATGCGAAGTACATGTACATGTATCTTGGACAGCAAGGGATCACCAAGTTTGAATGTGTGATGCGGAGAGAGGAGATGTGTCAAAGTTGTCCATTAGCAGAACAGTCTTGGCGGGAACCGGGACTTTGGCAGTGAGTGGTAGGCAAGGATAAAAGACTCAGCGCATTTGCATTTCCGTGGGCTGTTGACAAGTTGAAGACCAGCGTGTAGTTGTACAGTACATGTGTATGGCTAAGGTAAGAGCCAATCGTTGAATGCAAGCAGATCGAGGTTTAAGGTGGTACTGCTCTTCTTTCATTAAAGAGGCTCAGGAGAGGCTTAAGCGCTTATGGTTGGTCACTAACGTAAAATGACAACCATAGATGTGTCTGTGAAACTTAGTTACACCAAACACGCAGGCGAGGCCCTCCTTTTTGAGCTGCAAATACTTCTCTGCCAGAGCCAATTTGCGTGAGGCAAAACCGACTAGTTTTTCTGAACCATCCGGCATTCTGTAGGCAAGGACTGCACCGATCCCATATTGTGATGCATCACAGGATACGATGACATCTTTCTTGGGGTCGCATCAACAGTGTAGCGAGATGAGACTGGTCATCAGTGTCTGTGATCAAGATATCATTGAGGTACATGTATACAGTCACGGTATACCTGGCAAAATTGTGGGCACAGAGGCAACACCAAAATGTAAGCGGTTGTAGCGGAACAAGCCGCGATGGGTGTTGATGACCACGTAGGCATGCAACTCCTCATCCAGGATCACCCGTTGATCTATGCTTGTGAGAGGTCAAGCTTGGTGAATTTAGTTCCACCCACAAGCCACTTTTGCTGCTTTAACACTAGCATATTCACTTCACTGTTCCTCTGAAAGTGTGGCATAGACTTTGTGATCCTTACCCACAAATGCGTTTTGCAAAAGCAAAGGCCAATACTTCTCTGGCCAATCAAGCTTTTTGGCAGTTTTCTCAAAAGACAGGAAATATGTTTCAACATCCTACTTGCTGAATTTTGTCACCAGCCTCACATTTTTACTAGATCAAAATCAGTTGAAGTACTCTCTTTCCTTTTGTTCTTTTCAGCACTTAATTCCAGCTGTTTATCTTAAGTTCATGTTTGAGTTCAGGGTAATTCCACCGTTACGGGCGTTACATTCATAGACAACTTCAAACACTTAATTGATAAACAAATCTATTTGCAATTGGAAGAACAGTTTATTTCTTCTCACACTTGTAGAAAATATGTTAGTGTTTAACATAATTGAGTTCAAGCTTAATTTACTTGTCTTTCATTTTCCTTTTCTTTTTCTCTTTCTTGCCTTTCAAACTCAAGCCTGAGTCTTTCCTTGTCCAGCTCAAGTTTGGCAAGCTCAATTTCCTTATCGGTAGTTTGCAGAGACTGGGGCATTTCTTTAAATGATCAAATCGAGATCCAAGTACAAGAATTTGTGTCTTTTCAAAGTTGGGGTGCAGAAAATTACGTAGGCATGCACTTTCTCATCCAGGATCAGCTGTTGATATGCTTGTGAAAGGTCAAGCTTGGTGAATTTAGTTCCACCCACAAGCCCAAGTACAAGAATTTGTGTCTTTTCAAAGTTGGGGTGCAGAAAATTGCGACTCATCCATGCATGGAAGTGGCAGAGACAGTCGTGCATCTGGTTAAATGATGTGGGAGTATCAGCATTGGGAGCAAACACTACCACATTGTGGTTTCTGGCAATGTCACCCAGGGGCAACGTGTACGTTGTAAAGAGAATGGGACCCAGGACAGAGCCCTGTGGGACTCCACAATCAAAGGACCGCAGGTCAGATTCTTTGTCATTAATGTACGCTATTTGATTCTCAATCTGTGAGGTAAGACTTGATCCATTGTAGAGCTAGACCAGTGATGCCAAGCCTGTCATATAAACGTTGCAATAGAAGTTGATGATCTACCATGTCAAAGGCAGAGGATACATGTATATCAAGGAGAACAAGAAGAACTGATGGTTGTCACTGGCAGAATATTCTGCAAGAATGCCTACAAGCTTGGGTTTCTTCACTCCCTGCGAAATTTCAAGATGAAGAAATTTACCAATTTCATGCAATGCCTCTTTTGTTAGCTAGCTGTCGCAGTTTGTCGAATGACAATCTTCTTGTGCATCAAACTTAGCCATGATTAATATACAATCAGTTAGCAACAACACAACAACCTTGTTTGACAATGTGAAGAAGAATTTGGCTTGTTGTTTCTTTGCAGGTCAAGCCCCCAATTTGTTACCATCCGAAAAACTCCAAACAATGTTTAATTGTTCTAAAGCTTGATTTTTCTCTGATGCAACAAAGAAATCAAACCAAATCACACTGATACATGTAAGGAATAAATAAACAATTATGATTTAATGAGAATGCTGCACTTACATGACGCTTGTCAACAATAAGGATAACTGTGAAATTGCTGATTTGAACTAGTTTACAATAATACTCAAGGATAAAGAATCAATAAAATATTTTATATAAAAAAAGTTCTTACAGGCAAGAGCTTGGCAGGCACTACTGACAGTGAAGAATGCTGGACTCTACATATGGCAAAAACTGTTCACTCCTTGACGGTCCAAAATTGACGACTTCTCACAGCCTGTGTACAGTAGAATTGTTGCCCAAAATCTCTCGAGATGTGTGTCACTCTCTAGCTCTTTTGCTCTCTCTCACTTTGTCTGCCAGGGTCTGTCTTTTTAGTCTACAACTCTTCTGGAAATTTCTTAATTTCTTCAAAGTTCTTATTACATAAATTTCTTAAAATTGACTTTTAGCATTACGTACTTCATAATCTTACAAGAAACTTCCAGAACATCCACTGGAAAACTCAAGATACATATACATGTACACTGTAACTCTGGAATACAGTGAGGTCATTCATTGTAGCCTGAGGTCAAATATGGATCATGCATAGTCTGGTGTGCTACCATTAGATCGTCTGTTACATGTACAGAGACTGCATGTGTAGACATAACACTTTGTCTCTATGACCTTTGTGCACTACCTCCATGCTTTGTGCAGCTACATAAACCATGTTACCCTTCAAGAAACTTCATTGTACTTCATAATTATTTAGATACATTGTATTTGGTTTTGTGTTTTTTTTTTAAGTATGCTTTTAAGTTTTAAACTGAAAGGAAGCTGCTAATCTGTCCTTTTGATGCATGGTATTCTCTATCATGTCTGTCAAAGCTAAGAAATATTTGTAGCTCACATACGTGACAACATTTAAGTCAGAAAAACTAGCCATAAAATTAGTGTCAAGTACATGTGCTTTAATTCAAAGGAAAATTGAAGGTAGACTTAGACAGTGCTGACTAAAAATTGTAATTGTTCTATCACCGTGGGTCAATACATGTGTTGAAACGTAGACATTATGGGGAACGAAAATATTAACAAGAACAAGTTTGGTTGACACAGCTTGCTTCCGATAAGTACTCTTAAAGAAATTGCCCCTTTCACCCTCCTTCTGCTGTAACAGTGTCGGCAGGACACGGACTCATACCGTAGGCATAGGGGTCATTTGACCGCTGGTAGTTTTGGCTGATAGGACAACCTTGTCGAGAATGTACATGTATCTTTGCATCCGAGGTTAATGCAATGAAGGCCTAACAGCAAGATTGCTCTTTGCATGGGCACTGTAGATGGATCAAAATGGAAAAGACACCTGTGCAGAAAGATAGTTTTTGCTTCCGGGAATCTTTATTGCAAAATTTCAATACTTTTGATTTGTTCAGCAATCTTGGCTTACGATGTCGATGTTGGATATTTTTCTGGCGATTCGTGATAATGGTAAAGTTTGTAACTGGTACAACCTTCATGATAATCACGGACTGGTGCATTGTCTGATATCCACTACCTTGTTGTGTGTTAATTGAAGGGGGAAAAAACACATTGATCACTACTGAGAGAAATTTAATAACTTTTTGCCTCTAATGAATGCAGGGTTTTGCTTGTTAAT
The DNA here is from genome assembly GCF_001949145.1 of Acanthaster planci. Next base: position 2,053,456 of record NW_019091360.1, read on the forward strand.
CCAGACACTCGGCCCTCTGTGATATAAACCAAATCACATTTACCTACATGTAAAAGAGTTTCTAAAAACACTGGGGCAAAATAAATGAAACTCCAAATTCAACCTTTCAAAGTCCTTGTGTCATGTCACTTTTTGAAACCCCTAGATTTCTAGTCTGTAAATTTGGAACTGTTGGAGACTTGGAAGCCCGTTTCTTGTCCACAATTCCAAAATGAATAATTGCCTGAATTTTTCTTTGATTCTCCCTCAGACATGTCAGATTGATGAGAGACACTGCCTTCATAGATGTCTACAGGAGGGCGACCCTCTCCAGTTTGGACAAGAGTTCTTGGACTTTAAAAGGTAAGATTTTTCATTGTCTAAACAGCACAAGGTTTTCTGGTCAATTTTAAGAGGTTTTGTTCAGTTCTGTGTGTTTCCGACTCCTCACTCCAATCTTCGGGTGCGTTCAAGCGAGCTACTCCTTCAAACACGAGTATACTCATGAGCACTCGAATGGCTGGAGTACAGCCCGCTGGCCATTGAGAGTGTACTCTTGCTAACAATAACAGGAGTAACTGCATGAACGCACCTCTCATGTCGGCCTAGGTGGGATTTGAACACGGGTCACAGGGTTGGAGAGTGAGGTGTTTATTACTTCACCAGTCTGGCTCCCTTAAGTTCCTACTTACGGTTCCTAAATTTAAATGTCCTGGTACAGTACAATGCCGTTATACTGAATACTTCCATACCAAAGTATTACATGTAGGTATACCAAAAAAATTCCCCCTTGCTCTCAAATTTTCCGCATACTTTACGAAGCGTTGAAAAATTTAAGTACTAAAATATTGGGAACTGATGGTTCAAGGAAAACCTTACTTTCAAAGGAACTACAGTCAACACACAGCATAGTCACTAATTGTGGACCGAACACATACAGGTGGCCATGTAAACCGGCCACCAAGTACTGGTACCCGGTACATGTACTATAGTACATGTACATTGTAATACAGACCTGTGACCTTAATGCAGGAAATCATACTTTGCATCAACACTACAAAGGCGTTTATATGTACATGTAGATGGACAGCTTACATGTACATGTACATTTGTGACTTTACATCCCAGAAGTCATCATTAAATATTTGTTAGTTTTGATTGTTTTCAACTTTCACTACTTTTTAACGGTTCCCATGCAGCCTACTCGTACATGTATTATACATGTAGTTCCGATGTAGCAGTGGGAACCAATGTAACCGCCTTGTGTGGTTACAAAATTTGTCAGTGATGACTTGAAATGATTGAATTTAATTGAAAACAATGCAAACTTACCATACATGTACTGTAATCTGGAAGGAAAAGATACATGAACCTTGAATAAACTGCAGCAATTGTTGATCGTAGTGTTTACATGTATTGATCAGATGATCGGACACAGGTGTTTGAATTCATCAGGTGATTGCTCAAATGAGTCTTTGTTTCTTGCCTTGTTCTTTTTCCAATCAAACATTCCCTGTGGTTTTTCTTTCATGCTACATGTACTTAAGACATGAGCTAAAACCTTGAACATGTACATGTACCAACCCAGATCCCGAGTGATGTATATACATGTACATGTACATGTACTCCAACGTCATCAGGTGTCATACAACAAGCAATTAATTGTTGACATTTTTTATCTTTAAAAATTTATACACAATCAATTGTGGGATACCTCATCTCGCATTTTGCAGCAATTGATTAGACAAGTTTAGGTTATTTATTTTTTCTGTGTTCATAATATCAGCTAAGCAGAAACCGGAAGTGCCTTGTAATTTACAATCGGTAATACCTGTAGATACATGTATGTACTTGCTTTTGAAAGTGTTAGTTCCCGGTGTCAGTAATGTCATGAAATACTCAAGCACCCTCGAGGTCCAAAAAATTTTTAAAATGCTTTTTCAGTTGATGTCTGTACCGAAGTTTGCTGTAATCACTTGAAAACTGGTTACTGAGAGAATATGTACAATGTACATGTATGTTACTAAGGTATTAATTTTTCTATTTAGTTTTTGTTTTGTACAGCAGATTAAAAACAGGAAAATCAACTAAATTTTTTGAACTCAACACCTTCAGTGGATTAAGCTCATGTACATGTACATTTTAATAGGGAGATTTATATGAAATATTTTTTTACCACCAGGGAAAGAATATGAACAAGTCACTCCAGTAGGGGAGTAGTGAATCCAGAAATACACGTACACTGTATATGTCAATTCAGTAGCTTCAATGAACTCATTCACAAGCAACACATCAAACCCAATGAAAAACCTCCATATTCTAAGAGATGACCAACTGGTATTTTGGTTGTACGGTATGTCATGTGAATGTTTTGAGACATCGTGACGGCATCACAAACATCATCATTTTTATTCCACATACGTGTACGGGCAAGCTGTAATTTGTATAAAAATCAGTTTGAAGGCGCATACTTGCTCACAGCCTATTTGGGATAACATGTTTTAAATGGGGTAAAGATGAAGGCGTCATATTTACATGTGCATTTTTTTTTCCCAAATGAGAACTACTGGTATACAGAAATCATTTCTGACCAATAGTTCATCAGTGGTCAAATTGGTACAGTAGGTTTTTTGGCAGTTTCTTCCGGGATCAGTGACATCATGATTTCTTAATCCTATGATCCTTTGTCAGTTTGAACATTTTGTTACATTGTCTGAAAATTCTCTCCTGACTTGTCTCCGTAAATGTAGAAAAGCCCTGTGCGCTGTTTATCAAAAAGACACAGGATCTCTGTGATTGAATTTGATTTTATCATGTACCTCAGACATGTCACATGTATCTTGCACAAATGATGAGGTGTTCCAATGATACCAATCAAATGTCTGCGACATCATCAAACCAAATCACTCCATCACCTCATGAAACACATCCCATCTAGTTTCCACTGTCATTCTGGTTTTTCTTTTTGTGAGCAATGATTCGCATCAGTTTTCTTCTAAACCAGTTGAGATATGATTTTGCATTTTAAATGTAAACCAACCCTGAACGTACATGTACATGTAAGTGGTGCATATTACTCTGATGTCATCAAGTGTCAAATAACGAGCAATTGAATTTTGATATTTTAACCCTCCTTCTGTAACCGTCAGAAACAATCGAAAATTCCTTCCACTTGATTTTCCCCAGTACACAGACACATATGGGAAATTTGACTGGTTTTGACTGATAGGACAACTGTGTCAAGATTGTGTCTTTGCATAGGAGGTTTTAACCTTTAAAATCCACATAAAATCAATTGTGAAATACGTAATTTTTTTGCAGCAATAAGTAAATTTAGGTGTTAAGTTTTGTCATAAATGTAAATGTAAAATCACTTGACCCTCGCTGGTCAAAACCAGAAGTGCCGCCTTTTGAAATACTCCGTAGGTGAAATAACAAAATTATTTTCAATGGTGTTTTAAATCTCCCACAGAAAGATAGTTTTGTTTAAAACCGATCATGGTGATGTCATGAAATAATCCAGCACCCTCTAATGGCAGATTGACCTGATTGAAAAATGTAAAAATGCATTTTCAGATGTTGCAAAATTTCTGTAATCCTGGGAAATACATGTACATGTAAGTAGATGCTGGTATACAATGACCTTTGTGCACTGGCACATAATGCAGTGTAAGGTTTGAGATCATGACGCGATTAGACCAAAGTTGCAATGAAAAGACCTTTAATTTGTCAAAACTTGCTAAAAAGAGATATAATCTTCAATTGCCCTAATTTAATATGATAATATTGGCATTGACCTAATGTACCTACATATGTATACAATGTACATGTAGGCATATTAGGAAAGTCCCGCTGATGATGAAAAAAAAAAATAAATAACATGGGTTCGTCACTTGCACGTTAAATGCCTTTAACATTACAATCTGCTGAGACATGCTGTGTGTTCTCAGTGTACAGCGCAGCATGAAAGCTTGTACAGACATGTCACGGTGACCTGTACTGTACTTACTGTACATGAAATGCCTGAGCTTGATAGTTTAAACTATTAACATGATTAAGCCATCAAGTTTCACAGTACATGTGGGTCATTCCATCATGTTGGGGCACAAATTTGTGACGGTGTCAACAGTTACATGGGTTCCGTCAAAATGAACAGTTATTTCCGTGAATATTGATTCCAAATTGACATTGTGATACATCGTGCAAGACTGAATACAGAGGTGTGTGTTATTTTTACAGAGTAAATGACCTACTCTACAGGTCATGACAGACGGTAAAAGTTACCGATGTAACAAGGACACCGTCCCAAATTGTGCCCCAACCTCATGGAATGACCCATGAACTATGTGCACTTTCTCTTCGGGAGAACTAAAAAGAAATCTCTCTGGTCAATACTGAATCAATTCTTAAACTGGTATCCTTCATGTAGCATTGTGTTCAGTGATGTCATGATTTTTGTGATCCTGGGATTCTTTGCTGCATACTATTTTAAGCCACGTCGTCACTGGACTAGAAATTGTAAGAAGTTACTACACCCACGTGTACTTGGTAACATTCCATCTTGGTTTTCCTTCCATGCATCTTCACATGGATTACTCAGACCCGCAGAAAGTCTATGACCATGCAGCAGCAAATGCTTTCAGAATCTCACGAGGGTGCCCTCCAATTGACCTTAAACTCTGACACCCGGATACGGCCTCTGGAAAGCATATGAATTATGTTTCAATCGCTTTGAAGTTATTAAGAACCAACTCAGTAGGTTTGTTTACTAAAACCTGTCCAAGGAATTGCACCTTGCATCTCAATCTTTCAATAAAGTGGTTCTCATCGTTGCCGTTGCTGGTCGTGGAGCTATAGACACAAGCGTTTCACCCTGCTCCACAGAAAAGAAAATCCAGATCATTTCCCAGATATTCTCCATTATATCGATTGATATTACAAATCAATAAATGGCCAAAGTAGGGCTCATCATTTGGCACAGTCATGACGGTAGCTGTATGGTTGCGTTCATGGGAAACAAGAGGTCACAACCCATTGACCTGCAAATGGATTTCAGGTGATCAAAATCCACCAAGTACATGTATTTCTTCTGCAACCCCATTGGCCCTGTAGAACTTCTTTGACAGGAATGTGAAACTTATACATATACAACCAATGATCAACACAATGATCAGTTTTGACAGTTTTCTGGCTGTCTGCATTGGATTTAATTGTGTCAAATTGACAACAGCCTCCATACGTTTTCCCCAAAAAAGCTCAGTGCAAACATGGCTTTAATTACAGAGTCCATTGTCTAAACATTTTCTCCTGGCATGTGTCTACAAGGAACCCATGCAAGTTTCGTGGTTTTCTAAGCCTGTAATTTCAGAAAAACCTTCTGTTCCATTTAAAACAGTTATAGAAGCTATAGCATTTAATCGGACATTGTCATTTAATGTACATGTGCATGTACATGTACCGTATGTGTGTACTAAAGGGATATCAACATGCATGTAACTTGCACAAATGGTGAGACCAAATAACCTTTTTTGTGAAATGTAACCGATTCTCTTACACATCATGAAACCCGAAGTTTTTTAAATGCTGTCCGTCAAATCCTCATGCACTCAGAGTTGAGGCAGGCAAGCACACATTTGCATGTACATGTACCATGGTGGGCAAGAGGTGTATCAGTGAAAAAAATCACTTTGGTACCAAACATTTATTGTGGACCCCATTTTGATTGTTTTTAGCAGCATTGTACTGTGGTGAGAGCTTTTCTCCTTTTGTGCACATTCTTAAAAATCCATAAACCAAAAGCAGATTTCACTTAAGACAACCCAAAATGTAGATCGTGAATTTCTCTTCATCCCTTTCATCATTGGTCAGACAACTTTGTGCATTTAATTCACCAAAGATACTACAGGTATGTGATCTCATGGAAGGCCTTCAATTTTGGAAATTGTGAAAGATGTTGGATATGTATACCGTTTGTTTTTTAAATTCGTTTCGCAAAGGTAAATTTTGCCTGGTTTCAGCAATGTGCTTGTTTTTATTTCCTGTTTTCTTTTTTTCCCTTTTCACTCCAACTTGCTCATTCACTCGCCCACCACCCAACCCGCCAAAATTTTTTTTGATGTAGTAATCATCACCTCACAGCATTCACGGTTGCCAAATGCTGTCAACTGAAAAAGTAGGGCTTTGCTGGCAGAATTGAGCATGTCCAGTGACCTCTTCCCCTACTCAAATTCAAATTTGACCTGCATGGCTAATGAGGGCTGTCAAGCTGCTTGCAGACAATGCTTGGGCAATGCCATTTCTTCAGGTCTATGGCTTATGTAATAAGGCACTGGTTTTCTATAGTGAAAAAGCAGCATCCAAAAAGCTAACACATTTCTGTAGTGCATCATACAGGAAGGAAAAGACATACATGTACATGTACCTGGTGTTTTGATCTGAACTGAGCAGATAAAAAGCTTGAATACTGACAAATTGCCTTTGTATATCTACCCTCTCAATTTATTGGAAACTGCCAAATTACATGCAATTCAAATATAAATCTTTAAAAGTTTTGAACAACTTTAGTGTTCCAAAAGAAAGTGTAAAACTGTGCACAAGTTATACATTTTGTTGTTAAAGCACACACACAACACAACATAATTAAAAGTCCCTTCATTTTTTTACTGCTTTTCAGAACTCCCCAAAGAGTGCCTAACAGCAGTCTACCCTCATCATGCTACATGTACCATCAGCAGAAGTCCAGGGATCAGACGAGGTTAGCATGCACCTGCTCCACTTTGCTGCCCGTGCTGGTGGCCATTAGGGAACACAGCACAGGTTGGTGGGCTGCATCAATGTTACATTGGTTGTACTTGTGACCGGCGGAGCAATGAATTCAGGAAGGTCAGAAAGGGGTGAGTTGTTATCAAGTCATTTTCTTCTTGTTTCAAGAATGTTTCATGTCACTTCATACATGTACATGTACTGTAGATGCAAGGATCCATTTGGATGTTGGTTAATTTTCAAAAGCACCACAAAAAAATTTAAAGAGGGAAAATTTTGCGCTGCAGATCTTGACCACCAAAATTCGGCAATAGAAAAACACAAAGTGCTGTATGAATTGTCAATTTATTTGGGTTATTTTATTCTCTAGCGCCCGCAAACATGTACACGTGTGATTTGTGGTTATTTGAATCTCAGGTTTTGGGGTCAGTTTAAAGTCAAGTTTTACATCATAGCAAAGTCGCAAGTCAAGCTTTATGTTGGTGTGTTTTTACTTCATGTGTTTAGAGTAGACAGGTTATGTTGAGCTACAGGAAATACACTCGGCTGTACAGTTCAGAGGAGACGGAATCTCCTCCAATCATTGGATTTTATTGATGAGGTCCTACTTCAACAGTCCAAATTATTCTTAAGGCTTTGCATTCACATTTTCCTTTGTCAAATAGTTAACCAAAACGATAACTCGGTTCCCTCAAATCCTGTTTTCAGTTTCAAGTGTTTTAATCAAAGTCGTTACAAAACTGATTACTGCAAGAACTTGTCATATACTGTAATGAAAAGATTTTGAAGAGTCTCAATACTTGTTAGTCAATTTCATTTAACTTTATTCATTTTATTTTGGAAATCTTCCATTCTGGCAATCAGTTAGCACTCTCTCATGCCCAAAGGTCCATCTTGCCTCATCCTTCAGAACCTGCAGTCAGAATAAAAAATACAAACTTTTAAGTCAGTAAAACAAACTGGAAGCAAATTACCATCTCATATTTTTATGTTATCATTCACTTCTTGTTGTTTGACATTCACTGGAGATACATGTATGTAGTGCTGGCTTTTAATTGAAGTTTCTTCCCAAACGTTTCAAGATTTAAGACAACACTTAATGCTAAATGAAAGTTGGGACCTCATCAATAAAATTTGATGCATCTGAGGTAACTCAAGACTTTTTTAACTGTACGACAAAAGGTATTCCTTGGAGTTTGACATTGCTTGGCCAACTTAAAACACTTGAAATAAAAACACACCAACATAAAGCTCAACTTCTAACTTTGTTTAGGTATAAAT